>BSBM01000071.1:4655000-4982500 GCA_027924585.1 Larix kaempferi
GCTTCATGATATGCTTCATTATCTTTCCAGATCACATACTTCATGATATGATTCATGATCATTCTCCCTCTTTGATATCAATGGAAAAGAGGTGCTAGTATTGCACAATTACAGGTTATCCTTTCTTCCATCCTACACTAGGTCTTCATACAATTGCTTACAGGGATTACTCCCCCAGTCTTCATGCTTTTTTTCTTTTGTTGGGGTCTTTGGTAGATTCTGAGTTACCTTGCAATATGCTCCCATTGTACAATTACTATATTCCTTTTATCTTAATCTTATGTTCATGTTATGTCAACCATGAATAATTCATCAATCACTGCACAATCCTTCATGCCATCTTCCTGTTATGTTCACTACAACATGTTGAATTATGTATGCATCTCTTTCTGCACTGTGTTCCAGTTTATTTCTTCCCACGTCTAATTGTTCCGTTCATCGCATTTACTACACAGTCACCAATCCCAGTTTCCTTTTTTGATGCCGCATATCTCTCCACGACAGTCAAATATTTTGCACACATTTCCACCTATCATTCAGCTTGACAATAAAGCGATATGATAAATAATTCATGTGGAAATATTGACATGTCACATTCGTACTTGAGCCTTTTGGGAACCATCATTCCTACCATATGAAACAATGAATTAGATTTTCACTTTTTTTCCTTTAGACCAAATTCATTAACTCATGCATTTATTTTTGACGACAACATAACCAACTTCGAAGCACATGGAATTGAATGCGATTTACTCCCCGTCTCTCCAACTTAATTTTCACGGGTGCAAAGAACTACCATCAAATTATATAAGAGAGATGTGAAATGATTGGCTCATCACCTTTGTTCTTTTGTATTCTAGCTTGCTATGCGTCAGGTTGGCTCTGTGTCTTTCAACTTCTTCAATCATGGCCTCCATCTTCCAGAATTTTGGCGACTCACTTGACAGTGTATGCCATGCGGTTCAGTCGCAGCAGACAAAGTTTACTTGACTGAGGGTGGACATTGGTATTTGACAAGGACAAGTTAAAGAGTTTGAATTCAATAGTTGGTATGCTTAGTCTCAAGTGAATATTAGCAATGTAGAGGGATTATCCAATCTGAGCAAACAGGTAGAATTTTTGGAGTAGCAACAACAACGGATTTGTGATGAACTGAATTCAATTCGGGCTGAGCAGTCTATTGAAAAAGTTTCGTGTGCACCTTTGCAACTATATTGTCTGCAGTCAAGTTTTGAAATCATCGAACCAGTTCCAATGGACTTGGAGCTTCAAATTGCACAACAACCATATTTAGATCTTGAGCTGCAACTTTGAATTTCCCATGGAATTCTCATTTTTGTCCGATACAAATTCATTTTTCTTTTTGGCCTCGGCATGATTCCTTCTTTGCAATTCAACTCTGTACTTAACAACAGAAGACTCATGCAGTTTTGTAAAAATATATTTTGAATATAATACAAGTTCCACATATATATATATATAGATATATATAGATATGCACAGACACATGTTTATTTCTTAGCACTATTTGTTTGTACTTTTCCTTTTTTATGTTACATGCAAGTTCCTTTTGCGCAACAACTTGACTACAACATAACTCAACAACTAATTGAATATATGCGCATATCTAATATAAATGAAAAGGATTCTCATTAATGTAACCAACTTCAATCATACACTACAACACACCACTAACACACTCCTTGAATTCATGATTTGTCGTGTTGAACTCAAGGATTCTCACTTAATATCTTGGAGATCAGCAAGAGGGGCATCAATTACTTGTTGCTTTAGATGTAATTGGATTGTCAGCTTCTTCTACCCATTTCTGAGGGTTTTTCCTTATCCACATTTTCATGTGCTCACTTCCATTTTGATTCTGCGCTCGATTATCACACCTTTTGGTCCATGTATTGCGATAGTTGTTGTGTAGAATATGCTCATCTGGATGGTTCACTATTGTTCGAAAATACATAGCCTTGTGCCCAAATCCATCACATGCATAGCATCTCACAGTTTGACAATACTTTGCAATATGTCCAATGATATTGCACCTTACGCACTTTACTTTGTTAATCCTTCATCGGTTAGTGTAATGAAAGGGGTTGTAATCATTGCAGGAATTATCATACTTGAATGACTTCAATTTATTTAAATGATGTTCATTGTCGTAGACCTTCCTAGATGTGTTTTCATAACCAAGTCCTAGCTTTTCTTCTGGTGATCTCTGAACATTCAGAATTTTATTCAAAATTGATGTGCTCCCTTTGAATTTTTTCTTCACTTCATCTTTAAGACCAGTATTGTCACTTCCTAAATGTGCCCAAATCGGAGTATCACTAGTGATGTGATCTTGAACTTGTTTCTTTCCCTTTATCTCGATCAACTTGTCTTCTAAGTGAGAGATCTCTTCATCCTTCAACTCAAGCTAACTTGCCAACATATTATTTTTCTGCACTAACTCTTCGAGAGAAGTCTTCAATACAAATTTATCTTCTTCTAGTATTATAATCTTGTAGACTAAGCAATTAAGTTATTTCTCACAGTTCATCATTTTTTCACTGACATGCCATTATGAAGAGATTCTTGAACTTCATTAGCTTGAACATGTTCTTCATACTTCGATAGTTGGTCCGATAAGAGTTTACTTTTCTTTCTTGACTTATTCATCTCATCCAAGGCACTGGCTAGTTCATCCTCCCAATCAACCTATGAAACTTCTTCTTCTTTATAATGACTATCATATTTAACTTATGCGACAGGATTTGAAGGTGTATTGAAGGATCCACTAAAGAAGTACTTATCCCGTGATCCTGTTTTTCTTTGCACAACTTGTGTATTCTTCTTTACTGATGAAAAACTCATCTTATATTCATCACTTCTTTCTTCTTTCACAAAGGCCATGAACAATACCTCTTTTGGATTCTCGTCGCAATCACTTACTTTAGAAAAACTGTTGTCTTCCTTAGTAGACAAACTCTTCCTCTACTTCATAACTTTCTTCCTGTTATCAAGTCTATCGTGAGTGCGCACCATCCTTCATTCACGGGAATTGAATTCCTCCTCACTGTTTCTATCTCCATATTCTTTGTACAGACACTTCGAAGCAAAGTGGCCAATCCCTCCACATCTGAAAATTTTGAAAGGAAATTTATTCTTATACTTACCATGTCCTCTATTCATCTTCCGTACGAATTTTGACTCTTCTTCATCTGATTCATTGAACAAATCCTTGTCATGCTCATGTCTAGCCTTTCCAGTGGCTTTAAAGGCCACTTCTTTTTTTATGGAATTTTCTTTCTCTGTTCTCATCTTGTACACAGTCAGGATCCCTTGAAGCTCATCCTTTTTTAGATTTGCAAGGTTGGATCTATCTTCTAAAAAAAATACCTTTTCATCAAATATTGGAGGAAGAGTTCTCAGTATCTTATGCACTACTGATTCTTCTTCCTGTGTAACTCCGAGACTCTTGATTCCATTACCCAACTCATCAACCCACAAGAAGTAAGAAGCAATATTCTTTTCATCTTTCATTTTCAAGGATTCATACAATCTAGAGTAATTGTGAAATTTTTCCTTCTTTACCTTCTCATCACCTTCAGAGACATTTTTGAGCTTGTCCCATACATCCTTGGTTGAGGCACATTGCATGAACTTAATAAATTAAGTTTATGTTAACCCACATAACAGTGCATTTCTGCCCCTTGCATTGCATTCATACAGTCTCTTCTCAACTGGATTAGTTGGTGAGACTACTGGAGCATTATACCCCTCCAGAATGGAATGCCAAACATCAACTCTTAGCGATTGCAAATACATTTCCATCCTGATTCTCCATAAGGTGTAGTTGGTGCCATTGAATATTGGTGCTTTGTTGGTGGAAAGGACTTCCTGCTTGTCCATATCTGTGCATGGATTTATCTTTGAGATGTTAAGATGTTATTGAAGACTTGGATCTGAAACCAATTATTGGAATCTATTTAATAGTGAGAGGGGGAGTGAATTAGTATTAGCATAGTTATGAACGGTTTTTAACTTGAATATAGGAGGAAGACTACATTAGCTGGAATTTATTCTCGATGTTTCGAGCCACATAGTAGGGATCATCACCATGAGAAAGTATCTTGAGGTTGATGATGAGCCCTACATTGTGGCTTGAAATGCTGAGAATAAATTCCAGCTAACATAGTCTTCCTCCTATATTCATTATTTACTGCGTAATCATGAACATCTTAGTTTTTAACTTATTAACAGATTTAAACTTGAACTTAAATTATGCATCCACCATAAATAAAGCATTCAATATCACATGATCACAACACAAAATACACTGAATTTTTATGTGGAAACCAAAACGGGAGAAAAACCACAGAATGCTCTCTTAAAGTAAAATATTACATTCAAGGAAGCACCAACTCCCTAAGTTCTCCAACACCAACTAGAAGGAGGCACCAACCCCCTTGTTTTACAAGCACCAACTCCGTGATTTACTAGCTTCAACGGGAACGAGGCACCGAACTCCTCCTCCTTGCCCCATCCTTCCACCCTCATATATACAAATAAGATATTGCTTTATTGTTCTTATGATCTGTGCACTCTTCAAATTTGTTGTTTTTTCTGATGTGTGGGCCTTCCATATGTTGTAATATAGATCATTTTATAGCATACTTCTCTTGACTTCACAAATTGTGTGTTGCTTCATCATATTCCGCAGTCTGCACTTTGGTTCAATGTGCAATTCTGTTACTCTGCATCTGCACCTTCAACTGATACTATGCATCTTCTGTAGTACTATTGTTCTGACTCTTCACTACAGTATCATATTAGTCTATGAACGTTTAGTGATATGTCTGTTCTATCTAGGTGCAATAGCCTTCATATATTGTGAAACTCTCTCTGTGTGATTTGGCCTTTCTTCTTAACACAATTGTCTTAGACCATCTTCATCATAGTGCGCATCCTTTACTATGCTGCAACTTTGTCTCTGTGCATCTGATGTACTTCCCTACTAAGCACACCTCAAGGTATACTTCAACTCAATTTTTGTGCATCTGTCTTAGATCATATGTGATTGTTTGTTTGTTGTCTGCGATACTGTACTTTTGGTCTCACCCATGTGTGCATCCTCTATAGTTTTGTCTTTCTATTTTTCGTGTAACTATCACATATAGACTTGCATCATACGACACACCATCAACAATTCTATTCCTCTGCTTGTGCGCACTCGGCTTTGTGCTAGATCATCTGTTCTCGTTCCACAAGCCCTTAATGCCCTGAGAATTAGAAGCTTGATAAATTTGTATCTTCAGCTTTCCACTCACTATCTTTCAAACTTGCATCCATTCTCCATCTCAGCTTCTTATTTATACTTGATTTGTGTGGATGTTGATGTCCACATGTTAGTTGTGGCTTTCCTTCTTCTTTTCTTCATGGTTCATGCTTCTGTCACTTGTCATGATATATGCCGCTGATGTGTCTTCTCTTGTGGGTATTGCGCATGCTTGGTCCTTTGGCTAGTGGGACTTGCGCCCTTGCGGTTGATCTTGCACCCTTGATGTACCATCGGTTGTGGTACTTGCGGACTTGACTTCTACAACGACTACTTCCTTCTTAGTACTTTTGCATGCTTCAAGATATTTGTATTTTTCTTCTGATTGGCATATCTTGTGCACTTACGGGGCTTGCATAACTAATTGATCCCTTCTTGTTCTCAAGCTACATGCATAGTCCCGAACCTTGTCCAACCAAATCTATTGTCTTAGCCTTGAAGTATCATGACTAGGTGGACTTGGGACTTGTGCATGTACCCTATTTACTTAATGTATTCCTTATGTATTTCTTCATACCGGATATGCTTGATGTACTTGTGGATATACTTCTTTAGAATGGATTCCATGTATTTCTCCAAACTTTCTTACATATACTTCTTCAAAGTGGCTTTCATATATTACTTTAAACAAGCACGTAAATACTGAATCCTCTTTGAAATTAGTTGACACCAATGACAACCAAAAGCTGAATAGGCCGACCATGCTATTAAGACCTTATTATCACCAAGTTATCTCTTTGCAAGATTTAGGAAGTTCCTCTTTTTATGAATCAAATCTCTTGTTGTTGGAAAGCATTGATAAAAAGAATCTAAAAGAAACACTTGCATAATTAAAAGATTCAAATTAAAATACTCTTGTAGAAAATAAATAACACTTCTTAAGATGAATTGAAACATGTAAGAAAAATTAAATAATTTTGCTTCTTGTAGAAAATAAATAACACTTCTTAAGATGAATTGAAACATGTAAGAAAAAATAAATAATTTTGCTTTACATAATGCTCTGATCTCGTAGAGTGATCTCTTTCTCCAAAGAAGAGAACAACAAATTAATATCTACAACATTATAAAATAAATTAAATTACACTACATGGAACTCAAATACAAAACTACAATAAATACATTAACACAAGGTCTCATCAAAAGTGATTTGTTCCATCCTAAATTTGACATATTATCTAAGACTCCTCCAATAGAGTGGATAAATCACCTTCTTTTATACATAAATCTCCTTTGAAACTAAAATAAAAAATAATATGTTCCAATCCACAAGTTTTTCAACTGATGATATAATCATATAATAAAATTAAAATAGTTAGCTAAAGTCAATTTAAATATACAATCAAATATACAATCATGGATACTAAGAAAATAAGGAATACACAATAAAATAAAAGTGAAGACTTATAGTAATTTATCTTAATAAAGGAAAAACATGATATCATGAAGAAATATACAAGTACACATAAAATAATTTAATAATGTGATTATTATTATTTGAAATAGTTTTATTAATATTTTTTATTTGTTTAATATTATAATTTCCAATTTCCAAGTTATTAGATAAAATACTTTTCATCCTAAGAACCAACAATAAAATTATCATTATAATTTGTATCTTATTTCTTTTCATGTTTTTATTAAATCCATTGAATAATCTTTTTTAAATATTATATTATTTTCATCTTTTATATTTTTATTAATAACTTATATAAGATTTCGTTTATTGTCATTCTCGACAAATAATGGGTAATATCAACAATGAACCTTTTCACACATCTTTGCCATGAATATGGTTTTAATGACACCACTGTAATAGTGAATGATTCATAATAATATGTTACTAAGATCTCGTATACATTAGAGTTTCTCAAAAATATTATGGTTCATAGTAGTGAGTTTTAGTGTATGTAATAAATGTATATCTTGTTCTTATTAATTATTCAAAAGGGTTACGCATTAATATAATTATTGCTAAATGTTAAACAAAATACAACTAATTAGTATAATATTATCATATAGAATATAAGGTAATACGTCGTCATTTCATTAAAAAAAATATGTTTGAATCAATTTCATATATCTTGTTCTTATTAATCATTCAAAAGAGTTATGCATTAATATAATTATTGTTAAACGTCAAACAAAATACAGCTAATTAATATAATATTATCATATAGAATATAAGGTAATAAGTCGTCATTTCATTAAAAAATAATATGTTTGAATCAATTTCATGTAATATTTATTTCTGAATGATTGAAGATATAATGAAACAATTTTCTTCAAACTATGTCTTAACACCTCCTAACATAAGTATTCTAACTGAAATACTTCTAACCTAAGTATTCTAACTCAAATACTTCTACGTTTGAGTCATGGCTTGATAATGTAAATAACTAGCACATTCACAATTTAGTCTCATGCAAAATTTCAACCAAATTTTCATTCATAATGCTTTTCAATCACAAACCCTTACTAGCATGATGCTAAGGCTAATGACACTTGATTTTTAGGACGAAAAAATAACTATTACAATTATAGTAACAATTATATCATATGTTGTATTTATTTTCATACACACTTTCACACATAGTTCTAGGCTTCATTATGAACTTCACACCAAAATAGTCTCTCAAACTTAATATAATGTACATATATCCAAAATATGATAAAAAATGTTTATATTTTTACATAAACACTATAAACACTATGATAAGATCAAATTTATTATACTCAAATATAATAAAACCCATAATTCACAATTTAGAAGTATATAACAATCACCTTAACCACGTTCTTCCCTTACATAAAGATGTTAGCTTTTAAAAAAATTTATTATATTTTTAATACATATATACAACATTAATATTTATACTATATATTTAAAAATATCATAAATAATATGATAATTAATATTGGATTTTCTCAAATCTAGTACATGAGGTGATCTAGTCAATATCTTGCAAGTCTACTAAGCATACATGTACACGGAACACTAGTCAATATCTTGCCTCCCTATTAAGTATATGGCCATCAGGGCTAGCCTGGAATTTCAGGCTCCTTCTACGTGTCAAACAGAAATTTGATGATGGTTTTGCATTTATCATGTTTATTATTTCACATTTTCTACAAATTTTCAAGTTTCAAAACCTAAAACTTAAAAAAAAAAAAATTAAACTATTTTTAAAACATAATATTACTTTTTTTTAAGATATTTGTGATATTCATTACTGTCAAATATTAATTTTTACTTTTAAAAAATTTAGCCTTCACATATATTGGCTTATCCATTCATTGATCTCTTCTATGAATTCTTAAAAGCTTCCCCAATACCAATCATTACTTTGTTCTCATGGTTAAAGAAAAACACCCATCATTACTTTTTATTGATAATGATGAGCATGTCCAACACTTAATATAACACAGTATATAGTTAATATAACACAATATATAGTGTAATTTCAATATAATGCCCAGACATTTAAACTCCATATTTTCCAGCTAATTGACAACATTCATACAAACACTTTATTTAGAAAATTTTAAAATCATCAATGTACAAAAAGTACTTTATGGGGAGGCTGGGATTTATTTGAAATCATCAATACACAGAAACTCCATCATGAGGCTGCTGAGATTTCTAATTTTTGTCAATTCACCGCTGCAACAAACTTAGTGTATTACAAGCATGTTGCTTTTATATTTGCAATTTTGGAGAAGTCTTTCAACAGGAATTTCCAGACTCCTCTCTTGAAACCTACAGTGTTATATATGAAAATTGCTTAATTTGACTTAACAGTGGTATAAATGAAAACCGGTGGATTATATACTTTGTTCAAAATTGTTGGGAAATCGTTGGTTTTCTGGCTTACAACTTTACTTCAAATTATTATTAAAGATAATTTTTACTCTACATCCATCTGTTTGCCATGTTCCGGGAGTGTTGTTGGTATAACTACTTCGAGTTATAAACTATAGTATGGGCTTGGTATAACTACTTCGGGTTATAAACCATAGTATGGACCCTGGTATAAGCTATAGATATAATAAAACATTATAACCTGCAATCTAAAAAACAGAAGGTCAAATTGAGGGTTTGGAAAATCTTTGACCATTAACGTGCTAGTTTTGTATACACCTATCAAATACGTTCTCAAATGGAAAAGAAAATACGTCCTACAGACCGTCAAAATCCAGGCCATCACTATAGGGTCTTGAGATATATAAGTGATACTCCATATAGTGTACATATCTAGTGATTCCCCATAGTGTGTATATATAGCGATACCCCATAGTACATAGTAAAGTGGGGTTGGAGTTGGATAAAGTGTGGTTGGTGGGTTGGATAATAATAGTAAAATGCAAAGGAAAAAAATGGCTACATTTAACATAGCCAGAAAATACGAATACATGAAGATTTAAAGTAAGTCAAGAGTCAAAAGTGACTATAAAGATTTCAGATCACCATATCATGTAATTATAGTGCTGTACTATCTTGTTTGCACTGATTAATGACACAGAGAGCCATCGTTCAACGTTGTGTTTATATCACTGGTGCACGCTCACTAATGATATGCTTGGCCTTACAGACCTGACATGCCTCTTTATTTGTCATTTCTTGTCTAAAATTATTGACGTGCAGATGCCGACTCGAAGGTTACGGTTTTAAACTTTGCTTCCACGCCACACCAAACCTAAACCTAATCTGATGAGACGTGCATGCCTATATACACCATCAATTTGCTTGGAAGAAGTACGATTGCAGCCTAAAGGAAGCAATAGGCGCATGTTCATGTCTTCTTTTTACGTCACTGAGAAAATACACATTCGTCCTCGCCTTTGCCATTAGCCCAAGGCTTATTCTCACTGCGACAAACCTCAAATTCTAGATCCTCAAACCACTCAGAAGTTATCATAAAGTGATTCATAACCAGGTACTGAAGTACGAGCCCACCATCTCAGAAGGAAAATAAAAAATGAAATATAGTAACATATTGTAGGTATTCGGAAGATATTATACTTTAAATTTGAATGCCTTGAGAAGTGAGAATTTGATTCCAAATCACTACGTGGGAATATCTACAACATATACAAACTTGGAGCATAATAAAACTCAATATAAAAATGAAAGTTATAGATAAATTTTTATTCGATTTCTTATCTAAAAGAAAGTACTCCAACATTGACTTGATGGAAGATTCACCGGTTCATAGGGAAGCCGATGTGATGGCAAATAGAAAAGAAAAACCTTGATATCCTTTTAATATTGAACGTTTCTTTTTTTCTCTGCAACATGCAGCAATTCTTGAATACTTTACTTATTGCAGTACATAGTGCTTCTCTTTTGTGTGGATTCATGGCTATTACTGGTAAGTGCGTTTCATCGTACATGTAAATTATATTCTGGTCTTTGTTAAGCTTGTACTATAATTGTAATTATTTGCGTTTTGTCAAATGTGGGCCAATAACTAGGGTTGGCCGATTTAGACGTGAGGGTTATATGGGCCTAGCTTTTCACTGTATTCTTGACAGGACCAAGTTTCACGTATTGATGCAAAACAGTATGATAAAATTTAATGGTCATAGGTCAAGCTGCCATCGCCGTAGATGAGGATTTACAATACTGGCAAACTGAAATAATGGATTAAAAACAGAGAAAAGTCCTGTTTGGTGTCGCTTTTCACCGATTTCGACAGACGATATTCCATTTTCGGCAGTTTGCCGTATTATCTTGCCGCCCATTGCGATACAGGAATCAGCTCATGGGAATATCGTGTCCTCGTGCTCTTTAAGAAATAAAATTTCATTTCATTAAATTGAAGTTAGCAATCACTGTACGAACATTGCATGAAATCTAAACATAAACCAACGTTTAGCAGTAATTGTATTCCAAATCAACGTCATTGAATGCTATAAGTTTCATGGAACGAGTTCTGATTTTCGTACCGTAATTAAATAAAATACATGGACTATAATCCGTCTTAAAATAAAACAATCTTTACTTTCACTGTCGCGCCTCATTCTTCCTTATTAGTCGATCTTAAAATAAAACATGGACTATTGTAGTTTCTTGGTAAAAAATGCTTTGATCTATACAAATTTAAAATTTTAATTTTTAAATAAAAATAATAATTTCATGTTAGTTCTTTGTTTGCTACTTCCCTTACTTTAAACAGCAACCTCGGATAGGAGAATTGGTTCCACCCTTTGCGTCAATGCAATTTGTTCTTACCCAAACAACAATCTCCCAATAGGAGAATGAATATAGACGACTACGGCGGCGACGACGACCACAACAAGGTTTGTAATGTAGCAAATACTACGAAACTCACATCTAATGTCGGTTAAGTAGGGCACTCTAAGAAAAAGTGATTTTCATCCTCAATGCTCATAGACTCACAAAGATGGCAAACCCTTTCAGCCCAGGGATTTTTGGGAATAGACCAATGCCCTGTTTTGCTATAAAGCTCATGGGAGTTTGTTCTAATCTTGGCTATATTAATTTTCTTCTTTGAACTAGTTACTATCAAAAGATATTTCTCATCTTCCAAATTAGGGTCGACAACGGCATATCGGACCTTAAGAAGGTTATTACTTGGTTTGCTTTAATTGTTTGTTCCTATGCTAAAAAAACTTCAGTAAAAGGTTTTCCAAGCTCACTATAGTTTTGGCAAGTTACGAGGTTAGCAAGGTTTGTATTGTAGCAAATACTACGAAAGTCACTTCTAATGTTGGTGTAAGTAGGGCACTCTAAGAGAAAGTGATTTTCATCCTCAATGCTCATAGACTCACAAAGATGGCAAACCCTTTCCGCCCACGGAATTTTGGGAATAGACCAACACCCTGTTTTGCTATGAAGCTCATGGGAGTTTGTTCTAATCTTGGCTATATTAATTTTCTTCTTTGAACTAGTTACTATCGAAAGATATTTCTCATCTTCCAAATTAGGGTCGACGACCACGACGACGATGTATCGGACCTTAAGAAGGTTATTACTTGGTTTTCTTTAAACTTTTGTTCTTATGCTCAAAAAACTTCAGTAAGAGGCTTTCCAAGCTCACTATGGTTTTGGCAAGTTACGAGGTTAGCAAGGTTTGTATTGTAGCAAATACTGCGAAACTCACTTCTAATGTGGATGTAAGTAGGGAACTCTAAGAGAAAGTGATTTTCATCCTCAATGCTCATAGACTCACAAAGATGGAAAACCCTTTCCGCCCACGGAGTTTTGGGAATAGACCAACGCCTGTTTCGCTATGAAGCTCATGGGAGTTTGTTCTAATCTTGGCTATATTAATTTTCTTCTTTGAACTAGTTACCATCAAAAGATATTTCTCATCTTCCAAATTAGGGTCGACGAGGACGTATCGGACCTTTAGAAGGTTATTACTTGGTTTTCTTTAAACTTTTGTTCTTATGCTCAAAAAACTTCAGTAAGAGGCTTTCCAAGCTCACTATAGTTTTGGCAAGTTACGAGGTTAGCAAGGTTTGTATTGTAGCAAATACTACGAAACTGACATCTAATGTGGGTGTAAGTAGGGCACTCTAAGAGAAAGTGATTTTCATCCTCAATGCTCATAGACTCACAAAGATAGCAAACCCATTCTACCCACGAAGTTTTGGGAATAGACCAACGCCCTATTTCACTATGAAGCTCATGGGAGCTTGTTCTAATCTTGGCTATATTAATTTTCTTCTTTGAACCAATTACTATCGAAAGATATTTCTCATCTTCTAAAGTAGGGTTAATGACCTCCTTATAGTATCTTAGTTTTCTCTTAAACGCTAAATTTTCCTCGCACCACAATTTCTCTTTAAAGTTAAAGGTAATAATATTTTTTACATTATCGATATTCTGTAAAGTGTCATTTTCATCAATGCCCTAATGGTCTAATCAAGCCATCGTATCTTTACACCAACATCGCTTGAGCCGTAGTTGGTTTTGACTTGAATTTAAAGCAATTTTAGGAAGTCTCTCATTTCCCATGTTATTTAGCCTGTGCTGGTACATCAAGTACCAACTAGATATAGCCATGCTCTCGATGGGGGAACGACCCACTTCTATGAGGAGAATAGGATAAGGCGTATTGCTTTTAATTTTGAGGTTATATAAGTTATAAACCGCTTCTTGATTTGCTCAATATTTCTCCAAGATTCTTTAGAAATGTTGCACCCCCATACTTCACAACCGTATAAGATAACAAGGATGACAAGAGTTTCAAAGAGGAACTTGTTTTTACCCCACATGACTAGATTCGCACATTTACAATTATTTTCAAGACCAAAATAAGCTTTCCATCCTCTATTAATCGTTTTCTCAATGCTATGGTTCCAATTGAGGTTGTGATGAATATCAATTCCAAGATATTTGTAAGAAGTCACTTCCTACAATTTACTGTTATCATCTATTAAAATTTGCGTAGGTGTCTTTCTTAGATTTTATAATCATAACTTTTTTCTTTTAGGTGTTAACAGTCAAACCCATGTTAGAGCAGAAATCTTTGAGAATTCTTAATTGTTTATCTAGATCAAAGGGACACCTTTCCATAAGAACAATGTCATCAGCATAAAGAAGGAGGATGATAAATATCCTAGCTAAGATCGTGCTGGCACAACTTGCTTCTTCTAAACACCTTTCTAGTTTATTGATGTTAATGCCAAAAAGGGTAAGGGAGAGGGGGAAGCCTTGTTTAACTCCAATATTACAGTTTATATCTGTTGACCAGCCCTCATTATTCTTAAATTTGGTAATGACATTTTCATATAAACTTATCGCAATAACTCTCAACTCAAAAGGAACATTAAGCTCCTCTAGCTATTCCATAGGTTATTTCTAGGCACTATATCAAAAGATTTCCTAAAGTCCACAAAGAAACAAAAAAGGATAGAATTATTATTATGGAAATCCTCTGCACTGATCCTAAGCGTAACAAGGTGGTCTATGGTTGAATGATTCATTCTAAAATTTGCTTGGCCTTTAGCCTGCTTACCTTCCATTTCTAGTCATTCATTGGTCTTCTTTTCTAAGATAATACCATATAACTTGGCTAGGAGAGGGCTAATCATAATGGTCTCATAATTAGAGGGGTTATTTTTATCACCACTTTTGAAGATATCAATAATAAGGCTCTAAGTCCAAGGTGTAGAGAACCCTTGCTTGACCGCTAGATTAAAGAGTTTGTGGATGTGAGGGATGAGTACAGGCCCCCCAATTTTTAATATTTCTTCTTGGTAGCCTTTAATGTCTTTGACTTTTCCATTTTCTAAGAGCTTAACCTTGAAATCTATGTCTTCTAACGAGAATAATTCTTTCATTGTAAGAAGGGCTTGAATGTTATCTCTGATATTTGGGGATTCGTAAATCTTTTCAAGATAGGAATTCCAATATTTTAAAGCAATCTTATTATCTTCGTTTATTTTGCGAGTTATAATTTGCCTTGAGAATTTTTTAGGAGTCACTTTGGAGAAGTGTAAGAGATTTTCTTGTCGTTTACTAAGATAGTGTCATTTTTTCTTTTAATTAGGGTTTTGTAGTGATTTATCTTGTCCATTTTTATTTATTGTGTAGTATCTTCCTTAATTTATTTTCTCACATTCTCACACTCTTAATCATACCAAGGGCTGGTTCTACTATCTCTCTTATTAACCGAGACTTCAATAGAGAACTTGTTAATTGATGATGAGATGGATGTAGTAAAATTATGGTAGATATTTTCTATATTCTCCATACTAGATAAAAGAAACAAATCATTTTTTAAATCATGGAGAAAAAACTTAGTTTTATTTTTATCGAAGATCGGGTGCTTTTGGAAATGATAGTTTTCCTCTTTGGGATCGCTATGCATGGCAATATTGAGAGTTATAATTAAAGGCCTATGATCAGATTCAGGCCCATGGTCATTTAATATGTCGAAATCTATTAATTCATTGCATAAAGGGATATCAGAAATAACATGATCTACCACACTACTGCCAAGCCCGTGAATACAAGTCATTCGGCTAGAATTTGGCCATTTTGTTAGTCCGTTGCAAATGATAAGATCTTGATTACTACAAAAATTGAACATCTTAGAACTGAATAAATTTTCACCTAGATATTCATAACTTCTTTTGTACCTATTAGCTAGCTCAAGGTCTTCATCTAACGAAAGAGGATTAGGATTGGAAAAATTGCTTAAAAGAATAGCTTGGTTACTCGAATTCTGGGCATTGATGTCACCCATCAAAAGGATATTTCTTTCCTTCCTTAGACTAGAAATATCATGCTCTAAACCATTATAAGGAAAATTTTTATCTAAATTATTTTTTTATAGAAGTGGGAATTAATATGTGCAAAATAAGAAATGGATATGTAGGTTTTTTTGTCATTTATGTCTGTGATCTCTATCTAAATAAATTGGTTGTAAGGGTCTTTCTTATAAATCCTAACATGAGGGGACATGTTCTTCCTAATGTAACATGTTATACCCCCAATGCCTCTACGACATGAATGTTTATTCCATATCGACCAAAGGAGATATATTTCTATATCAGGGACTTTGGATTCCTCGTTCTCCCAAGTTTCAACCAATAATATAATATCAATTTCACTCGGGATCCAACCTGACTTGGAGCCTTTGATCCATGGAATTCCTCAATAGTTCCAGGAGAGGATCCAGAGTTTGTCAAATTGCTATTTATTACTATTTTGGTTTGTATATTGAATAACATCTTTCATGTTTCTAATTAATGCTCATTTTCCCTCCTTCGTAGCTTCTTTTACCTTTTGGACCTCCTTTCTTAGTTTGGTCTGATCCTCTGGAATGAGGTCTTCATTTATAAATATTCCCGAGCCTTTTAAACTTGAGTTCTTATTAAGCATGTCATGTTTTTGTTTGGCAGAGCTAACCTTAAACTGTATTAGTCTTTATTTTTTCTCAATTAATTTCCCTAGCTTTGTTGCTTCGGTGAGACCGATAGTTTCAATTTGTAATCTATTGTGAACTTATGTTTTCACAATGGATAATTTATCATCTTCTACCGCCTCTTTGAAACCAAACATTATGAGGTTCAATAATCTTTTGTTACGCTCATGGTCTAAAGCTATCAATTTATTCATTTCCTCTTTAATGGGTTTGATATCTAATTTACCTTCTATATTATTTATGGTTATTTTGTGATTTATTTTTTCCTCTAAATCTTTAATATTATCTTTTAACTTAAAAAATTTCTACCATAGGTGCATGCTGGCATGGGTCCAGAGCTCACAAGTGTTGTACCACCAAGTGACGAAAGGGTCATCGACAGGAACAAAGGACTGGTCGCGAAGTGTAAAAGAGACGACAAACGTGGAATAATTGGTTAAGTTAGTTAGTAATGGGTCATTTGGACCATTTTGTAACAGCTAAGGGAGCCTATAAATAGGAGTGATTGTAAGCCTACGGGTATCCATCATCGTATCCATAATCAGATCTATCCTTTTATAGAGCATCTATCTATGGAACATATGTCTGACTTTGATATCTTTTAAATGATAGTCTTTTTTTATTTCTTGGATCGCAATTGTTGTTCTGAGGTTGTAATGGTTCTACGATATGGTTTCTAAAGAATTCTGCAAGTTGATGAATAATGAGAATGATTGATTGATCTATGTCTTTGTCTCCTTTTGAGTTATGACAATATGCTTGAATACACGTTGTCGCAATGTTTAATGTCGCTACATGGTTCTATATGTTTTTATGAATGAAATCGCAGTTATGTTATGTATACCCGATCTGTTAAGTATGCTTCGATAATATGTTTAATTTGTCAACTAAGGGAGGATAATGTTGTTGGTGTCCATTTTGTCACTATTTTTAATCATTCAATCTACTCGAAATGGCGTTATTTCTATCATCCTTCATTATATTAGGTTGTTTTCTTGTCATTCAGCCCATTAAATAGTCGAGGTATGCATATATTTACTTATTACACAAATCTTGTTTATATTTCGTTATATTATGGTTTGTTTATGTTAAAATGACAATTTCTTGGACCTTATTGACATTTACATTTTAATTCACAGGCTGCGCTTTTCAAATGACCCTTCATTCATATTGCATGTTTATAATGCTGAGTTCAAGCGTGTTTAGCTCATTGTTCAGCCCTGTGTTCAGCCCCCGAAATCCATGGTTGGCATATCCTATACCGTTAAATGCAAACACAGGCACGTGGGTTCTGTTTGCCACATAATGGGCATGGTTAATGAGCCATGGTTCTAGAATATATTCTCTTATACTTGCTAAACGTGACAACACATCCCACGTCTTCATCAACACGCCAAGCCCCGATTTGTTCGTACATTCAGTTGAGGATCAAGCATGCCTCTTCTTGACTACTCACGCCATTGTTCTGGAAGGAGTCCATCCTGTTCACGCTCAGATTTCCAACGTAAATCCTTTTCCCACATCGATGCTCCAGCACGTGCTTCCGCCCACGTTTTGAGGAAACGAATGCTCAGTTGTTCTTGTTGGGTAGGATTGACGCCGAGAAGTTGGGTCGACATTCCCTGTATTGTTATGCATCATTTAACTAGTAGTTACAGTCATAAAAATGATTCTATTATTAGAGAGGTCGATCCTATTGACCCTCTCACCCATTGTAAATTTATAAATATCTGTCTTTGAGACAAAGACGAGTTAGTCTTAAATCTGAAGTTAAAAAGTCGAGAAGCTAGCCTATAGTAGTAGTTGTTAGTCGTTTTTACCTACAGGCACTGTAATTCTCTCAAGTTAATGGAAGTTCTAGTTCGTTGATGTTTTGAGTAGCTAAACCAGTTTCATTTTCCATCTTTGATTGCTGGGAAGGGCCCCTAATCAACCAGATGTTTTGTCTTTGTTTTCTGCATTTTCTTTTCTGCAAATAGTTAGTTTGTTTTCCTATGTTTATAATCAATTTCATTTTTGTAGACGATATTTCTTCTTTCTCTCTAATTTATGTTATGCTGCTAATTTAATTTGTGTGTACAAGATTAGTAAATGGTCGACCAATAGTTTAATAATTCATAGTTTGCTTTCAGTTTTTCTTTCTTCCATCATTTATAATTAGATATTGCTATCAATTCCTCCATAGTTAGCATTAGCCTCAACTTCTTCCTCTCTGTTAGTTTCCTTCATGTAGTTGTAGGTTCACTCTCTTGTTTCATCTCAACCTTCTTTTTCCACATGTAATAGAAATAGTTTATCTCCTTTAGACAATGATTAAATTAGGTTGTTGTCTATTAACGTAACTTGTCAACAAGTCTTCTAACTATTTTCTCTGCATTATAGGTTCATGTGCATTCGCCAGCCAATGTCAAGATCATCAAAACTCTCCTTTTCCTTAGTTTAGTTTGTTTTTCCTCCATTCGGACTGTCATTCGGCCTGTTGTTTGGACTGTCGTTCAGACTGGCATTCGGATCGTCATTTGGATTTTTACCCTTTTTGTGTTAGTTTTATGTTTTTCAGATTTCACTTTTCCTACTTATTAGATATAATGCTTCTTGCTTCTAATTTACAGTTCTAAGTATAATGTAAATCTGGTTTTATGTTACATAAGTTTTTAATTGAATTTTTCTTCCTTCCTTCACTTTCTTCTAACCTTCTTCCGAAATTAAGATTTTGTATCAAATTTGATAGTTAGTTACTGTTTCAGAATCCATCAGTTTGTTTCTAGATAGTTTACTTCCGAATCACAGTTAACAATTTCCTTCTTTAAGTAGTTTTAATTTGTTAATCATAAGAATTATTTTCCATTCATGCAAATAATGAGACATTCATAATATTTATATTTGGATTAGTAAGAAGTATCTTTATCAAGTTTTCTACTTGCTTCTATATTCATATCGTTATCAAGTTTTCTACTTGCTTCCAAATCAAGTTCAGAAGTGAATATCTTTATTAAGTTTTCTACTTGCTGTCTAGGTCTCATTAGTTTCATGGAAAGTAGATAGATTAGCATGTTTAAAGTTAACTGTAGTTTCTCTCTTTGTAGTTTACATCTCTTTATTGAAATTAGATTAGATTTACTTCCATTTTGTTTCGCTATCACATTTGAAAGTCATTACGATACATTCACTCTGGTTCCTATTACATGGGAATAGATGTTTCTTCATGAATTTGTTGTTGAAATTATTTAGCTTGTAATTTACTTTGATTAGCATAGCTCCTATTTATGTAATTTATCATCGAATTCAATTGTTGATAGTTTATTTTTGTTCTCTATCTGAAGTTAAGTAGTTCAGTTTTAGAATTATTTACATTTACAAGTTCTCCCTAGTAATTCTTATTTGGTTATCAGTTCTTCTTCTATCCCTTTCCATCATTTAATATACAGTAGACTAGTATGATTTGATACTATTCTAGTTGGTTTTTTAGTTAGATTTGATTTAGTTCTCTTATTGTTTTTCTGAAGTTTGACTTGGTTTTTCATTTTGAAAGATCTTTCGATATTTTTCTTTATTAAATATTTTGAAGGTCTGACAAGCCAAAAAAATTAGGTACTATTATACCTTAGCATATATTTTTCCTCAACTCTAAGATTACCAATCCTGGTCGATAATTAAATATTAGGTGTTTTATTTGAGATAGCTTACACACCCAACAAATGTGTTGAAGCAAATGGAGATAATTCTTAAGTAGATCTATTTGATAGGTAGATAATGTGATGTTTTGATGTGGATGTGAATCTATTGTTTACGTTGCGAATGAGTCTGAGATAATGCATGTCTTCTTACAACTGCGGAAACTTGGTTCCTACATTCCCCTTAGACATCTCGGGTGAGACTTCACTCACTCTGTGAGTGTTGCTAGAAAGAGAAAAACCTTTCTGGGCCGATGTTTAAGGGAGTCTGTGTCAATGTTTGTTGACAATAGTGTGAAGTGAATTCCTGTCAACAGAATTGTGTCAACAAATGGTTCCGTTTCTGGGACCCTAATGTGAAAAGAAAGAGGACATGTTGTAGCATCCGACAAAGCTGGTGATCACATAATGGTTCCATAAGAAGACACGAGAATTTTCTGAGGAATAAAATCGGAACCCTGGATGGTCAACAACCGATTGGTTACATAAGTACATCTACTCTGATATCCATGAAGTATTCTTCTATGAGTTTCCTATACTGCTATACGAGTGGTTGGCACAACTAAATTTTTAGAAGAAGAATTTCCAAGGAGGTGAGCCTGACCACTGGACCCAAGAATTGATCCAGTAGTTGAAATGGGTGATAAAAAAAGCTTCAAGGGTTGTCGAGGTTTGGGTAGACAGTATTTTGGAAGGATACATTATTGAATTTTTTTTCGATACATTTAAGTCATAAAACGATGTAGAAAGGAATTCTTTCAAGGGACCTAGAGGAAGGTATCTATTGTCACTAAAACTGTGGATCAAGATGCTCATTTATGAAAAGGGCATATTAAATATGAACTCCAACGAATAAAGCTTCGGTGTGCAGAGGCTATGGGTACTACGCATATGTAGGTCTGATAGAATGATGTGCATTATATGGATATGAGCAACGATAAAATTTTGAGGGAATCTACAAAATATTGTGGTCTTCTGCAAAGTGGGGTAAGGTTCTAGCCAGAGAAGAAGAGGAGGACTGAGATAGAGAGAGAGTCTTTTAGTGCAACCGGAATAGAGAATTGCAAAATGATATCACAAGGGACTAAGAGACCCTACTATGCTGAAGAGAACGACCAGGCTACTTATGAACTTGAGGAAGGACAAACCCAAAGCTACAACGTACCCACAACCCTGTGCACTACGCCAAAATTTGGAGGAATAAATATAATCTCTTTGCAGGGTTGTGTTGTGTGTCCGAATAGTAGTAAGAGTATTGGATCTACAAATACTAGTATAAAACCAAGGATGGAAGGCGACGACATAAAAATGCATCCTTTTCAAGGTAACCGAACCGAGGATCCCGAACAATATGGGTTCTTATGCAAAGTGGTGTGGACGGTGAAACAAGTACAAGATGAGCATATTAAGAAGGTAAAATTGGCGATGACCTTTAGGGGTTGTGCACTGGATTGGTTTATGAGGTTTGTACAAGTACCTACAGGGTGTCCACAGAAAAAACTTGGCACAAATCAGAGCAGGATTGATCGACAAATTTAGGAAACAAAAATTGGAGTCGCGATATATAACAAAGTTGAAGGAAATAAAGAAGTTTCTTAATGAATCGGTATAGGAATTTGATCAGAGGTACAAAAATATGATGGCCAAAGTAAGTTTTGTAATGAGCAACTTCAACATAAAGAGTGGCTTATTGTAGGATTGATACCGCAAATTCGGATGCCTTTGATGCAGCAGAAGATTGTATCTAAGGCAGAGGCCTTGGAAATTGTGATGAAGCTCGAGGCTTCATTGGTTGGAGAAACAGGGATTGGGATGAAATAGATCCAAGCGCACCTAGCGAACTTCAATATCCAACTATAGGATATCAAGAAGGGAAAGGAATTTCGTGAAGATATATGGTGCATTTGGTGCAATTCCAAAGGACACCATGAGGATCACTGCCCTGAATTTCATGAATACTTACAGTTTGGAAAACCAAATCCACTCAATCATGGAGGAATTCCCTGGTGTCGAAATTTTCAAACTAGGGGACATCGCTCAGAAAAATGTGTGTACTTATAGAAGATTCTATCAAAACCGGATAATATTTTTTGTAACTTTTGTCGATCGGTTGGTCATGAGGAGAAGGATTGTAGAGCATATGATTTACTCCAAGAAAGAACTGGAGATACATTTTTTATGAAGGGAGAGGAGAAACCTCCTTTACAAACACAACGACGGTATAATCAATCCTAGCCACAATATAATCCACCACAGCCGCATTATAATCAACCGCAACCTCGGTATAATCAACCACCACCATAGTACAACCAACTGTAGTATGGTCGCAGAAGAATTTTTGGTTGAGGTCGAGGACCGGTTACGTGCTATAATTGTCGCCAAATTGGACATTATCAGAGATATTTTCAAAATCCAACTCCGCAGTTTACCTATTGCAGTGCAAGAAACCATAATGTTGAATATTTCCTTCAGTTGATTGCGAAGTGGAAGACCAAGAATGCGTCGCAACCACAACTGAATCCGAATGTAAATCAAAATCAGAACCCTAACCCGAATGTGCAGGATATCTCAGTGGAGATAAGAAGTCGACATGTGAATGTCGTAGTGATAACAAGGGGAGGATCTGCAACAGGAGAAGACAGACCACTTCCAATTGTCCGACCTCCAACATGGAAACAGGTTCAATTTGATGTTGAAGCAAAGAAGGGAATATTTTTTGAAGCATAGGATGCGATGAGAAAGAATAATACTAATTTGTTGCCTATAGGCCAAAAGGAACCTATCTATGAGATGTCGTCGATATTTGATATGACAAATCCAAAGTAGCAGAGATAGCTAGTTTATTGTATCGACAAGAGGAAGGGAGATAGGATCGTATAGTGAACCGATTGCACAGGAAGAAGACGAGAAGAGAAATGAGGATGAATGAGCAGATTGGTGCATGCGATGTAGATTCCATCTTTTTGGATCTAGGATTGGACGTAAACATCCTGACTAATAGAACCTAGGAAATGATGGGGAAACCACAGTTGGTAGTCCCCTGTGCAGCTTCGATTGGAAAATCAAAGCAAGGTCACACCAATTGGTCGATTATCTCATCTTCTTGTCGAAATAGAAGGATTGAAGACTTACATAGTTTTTAATGTTATAGAGATATTCGACAACACAAGCCCATATCCTTTGTTGTTGGGAATACACTGGGAAATGGAGAATCATGCTATCATCAATTTTAAGAAAAGAACAATGTCCTTTGAAAACTATGACATGATGGTAATCGCCTCGCTTGATCCATTGGAAGGGAAAAGGTATGTCAAATCAATGAGGGACGAATTTATAGAATGATGGGACAATGTCTAAAATATTTTGGAGGATTACATCAATCCCACCACCAATGGGTAATTCGGGTGGATAAGTATTAGTTCGTCGTCGTCAGAGTCCGACGAAGCACTGGAAAATTGGAAGAATCGATTGCAGGAGGTGTCATTCAGAAAGTGTGCATGAATCACTCAGTCATTGAGATGGGTAGCGACGGAGGTATATGATCTACCAACATATGAAGGATTACCTAATTTGGCTATGTTCATTGTCAAATTTGAAGGAAAAGGTATCAGAACCACAGTTAATACTGGTGCTTGAAGAAGTATTGAAGGCTACTCTAGCAAGGTGGTGGGCCGCGCACAAGTAGTCGATAATGAGACGGAAATTATGTCAAAAATTGATGTAAGTTAGGTATGGGGAAATTGAATGCTACTATGGGAAGAAATAAAATGGACGGGGTGATCCAAGGGATCATCTGGGAGAGTGTCAAAGTGCATAGGGAATGAGACCGAAGTTGGAATGGGTTCATGCATTCATCCATACGCTATATGAAGTACCACGGATCTAGTACATCGCAGCAGAACTGCAACGTGGAATAACTAGATGGGAAGAATTGACCATTAGCTTCAGTCAAACATTTAGATTCGCTAATGAGAACCCCTTCATCCATAGTGCATTGTAGGAGATCCACGAAAAAGTACTCGAGACAATTCTCACAGAAATACCAATGGGATTACAATGGAGTGTGACACCATAAATGATGATGTAATGCTACAATGTTTCAGGAGGACCTGATGATGAAGATGATCCTATAGCCGTCTATGTCCCAGATTCAGAAGGAAACTGTGATATTGAATCACTAGAGATGCCATTCGAAAAATTCCAACAACCGTTGAAAATTAAGAAGGTTAATATTGGGTCGGAGGAAAATCCCAAGTTCGCTAGTATTGGAGATTACTGGGATGATTCGACAATTGGAAAGGCTATTTTTCTACTCCATTAGTTTCAAAACTTGTTCCCGATAAAATTTTCAGAGATTAAGGGAATTTCCAAGGACTTGGGTGAGATGAAGATCCCTCTAAAACCTTATGCGTAGCCAGTAAAGAAGTGACCATATAGACTGAATCCAAAGTATATGAATTGATTAAAGGTTGAGATGGAGCGAATGATGGATGCAGTAATCATTGAACATGTCTAATAATCATAATGGATTAGGCCAATGGTCGTCCAGAATAAGAAGACTAGATAAATCAAGATTTGTGTCGATCTAAGGAAACTGAATCATGCATGCCTTCACGATCCGTTCCCTACGCTATTCACTGAGGAAGTACTGGAAGTTGTTGGATGCTAGGAGATATATTCATTTATAGATGGATTTTCAAGGTACCACCAGATAAGGATTGTTAAAGAAGATCGACATAAAACAACTTTTGCAATAGAATGGGGTTGCTTTCAGTACATGATGATGCCATTTGGTCTTAAGAACGCTCCTGCAATATTTTCAAGACTAGTTGTCGCCATGTTTAAGGATTTCATTCATAAATTTCTAGAAGTATATATGGACGACTGAACCATATATGGGTTGGTTAAGGACCATGTTGAGAACCTAAGGATGATGATGGAAAGTTTTCGACAGCATCAGATTTCGCTGAATTTAAAGAAGTGTATTTTTTGTGCACCATTTGGAATCCTACTGGGACATATTGTATGCAAGGGGGGGATGTTGGTCGACCCAATGAAGATCGGGATCATCGCCGACCTACCACCACCAATGATAGTAAACCAATTAAGGTCGATGTTGGGACATACAGGATATTACAAGAAATTCATAAGGGGATACACGGCGATTACAACACCGATGGAGAAGTTGTTAAAGAGGGATGCAAAGTTTGAGTGGAACGACGAGTTCCAGAAGAGCCTCGACATTCTAAATGCAAAAATGGTCACAACACCAATATTAGTCTTCCCCGATTAGAAGAAATAATTTCATGTCCATGTAGATGCTTCGTCGGTAGGGTTGGGGGTAATATTGGCCCATCCGGGAGAAGGGTCGATTGACCACCCGATCGCATTTGCGAACATGAATTTATCGACTACAAAGAATAATTATACAATGATAGAAAGAGAAGGTCTAGCGATGTTATATGTGCTACATAAATTATGACACTATCTGCTTGGAAGACACTTCAAAATTTTCACTAACCACTTAGCATTAAAGTAATTAGTCAATAAGCCTGTGTTGGGGGGGAATATCTTTCGATGGTTGCTTCTATTCCAGGAGTTTGATTTCAAAATCATTGTGAAACCAAGTGATTGAATGAAGGACTTGATCACCTATCAAGGATTGAATTAGGTGAAGAACCAAGGAGCATTGATGAAGGCTTCCCCAATGCGTAGCTATTGATGGTTGGAATGGTTGATGACCACTACGAATAGATTATTCAGTTCCTAGCTACGAGAAGAGTACCGGAGAAGTTCACTACCAGTCAGAAGAAGCAGCTATTTGGTAGGGTTGTTGATTTTCAACTAATCACAGGAAAACTCTACAAGATGGGACCAGATGAAGTTCTTCATCAATGCGTCCTTCCACATGAATAAGAAAGAGTATTGGCGGAACCTCACGACGAGATCGCAAGAGGTCATTATGGAGGGCCCATAACTTCCAGGAAGATACTTACGGTTGGACTATGGTGGCCAACAATGCATGGTGATGCCACAAACTATGCTAGGAGTTGCAACGTATGTCAAAGGACAGGGAAACCGTTGCGGAGGGATGAGATGCCACTAGTACCTTAGTTAACATTACAAGCCTTCGACAAATGGGTAGTTGATTTACTGGGGCCCATCAAGCCACCAGTAATAAGAACATGTTCGCGATAAATAATTACTATGACTGATTACTTGACAAGATGGGTCGAAGCAGGACTAGTGAAGGACTGTATAGCTATGACAGTAGTAAGGTTTCTCTTTGACAATGTGGTCACTAGATTCAGGTGCCCAAAGAGATTGATGATTGATCAAGGAACACACTTTGTCAATCAAACCATTAGATCCATGATAGAGGAATTTCAAATTGAGCATCGAAGGAGTACCCCATATCACCTGCAGGAGAATGGCGTAGTGGAAGTGCTAAATAATATATTGGATTATGCACTCACAAAGGTGTGAAACAAAAAACCGTGATGACTAGGATTTGAATATTTCAGCGGTATTGTGGGCCTAAAGAACGACATGTAAAAGGTTTACAGGACGTAATACTTTCAAGTTAGTATATAGACAAGAAGTAGTGATGCCAATGGAATACATTGTCCCAAGTCTGCACATCGGAGTAGCGACATGAATGATTGACGATAGAGCCATTGAAGGAAGATTGGTGCAGTTGTTACAGCTTGAAGAGGATCGCTTTATAGCAGGATTTCATCAGTAGGTAGTAAAGGATCGACAGAAGGCATGGCATGATCAGGACGTAAAGGAAAAGCATTTCAAGTGCGGAGACATGGTTCTCCTTAACGATAGTAAGTTTGTGAAGCACCCCGGTAAGCTCCAGATGCATTGGATGGGTCCATACATTATAAATTGTATTACTAACGGAGCTACAGTGCAGATGCAAAAGCTATACGGAACATTATTGACAAATTTAGTGAACAAAAGCCGGCTAAATCACTATCAGGATAGCCAGGCACTCATCAACTTAAAAAGCAACTGAGTCAACCAAAAATAATAAAAAAATAAGTGAATGGAGAAGTTTGGGAGTCTTCCGACAACACTATGTTTGTCGATGGAACAACAATGAAGTTCAAAATAGCGATGAGGTTCGGGGCCTATCAACAGACAGTGAGGTGCAAAAGAGTCAAATCCAGTAATAAATGCAGCAGCTAAGGCATGGAGGATGACGGTTCAAGTGGATGAAGGCACATTTAATGGCCAATGAGTTCTCAGGATTCAGTAAATCGATGGAGGATTCGGTAAATCGATGCAGGATTTGGTAAGCATTGTCCAAAGATTAAGAATATGGATGGGAAGTAGGAAATTGAAGTTATAAATATATGCACATATAGATAGTTAAACTCACTGTGTGTTGTGAGAGTTAGTGAAGAAATTGTAGAAGAAGAGTTAGAGAGAATATTAACAGTGAAGTCAGGAAGTTGTGATGGCACATTTCATCTCCAGAACAAGCACACAAGATGCACCAAGGGAGAGAACAAAAATTGTACATGAGAAACCGGAGGTTGCATAGGTGCGAATAGTAAGAAAGAAGAGAAGTGCTAGTTGGCTGATGGATTCCGACCGAAGATTGAAGAGGGATACTCGTAGTTAAACAAAGGATATGATTGCAGCAGGAGAAGTAGGCACATCAAGTGCCGTAGAGGAAGAAATAAAATCAAGAGGAAGGAAGCACGACCAAACAATAGCGGACATAGCAGTGTATATGCTATCGAAGAAGGAAGGGGCACCAACAATCCTCTTGGAGAAGAACATGAAATGCACCATCAAGGAGCCGATGATACGAAAGAGTGTCCACACCGCCAGAAACACGATAGAGTGGTAGACCATGACATTCTCGCTTATCCAAAATGCACTAAGGACACACATGTAGAGATAGCGCACGAAGAAGGAGGTTTGATCACAAGAGAGTTGATGAAGTGGGAATTAGGGTTGGAGTGATCAGGGCTCTTATCTATCGTTCAAATGCCGCATTTCGGGAGATTGGCAGAAGCAAATGCATGTGTAAAGCAACTACTAGCCTGCTTTCATGGATGATATTTTTGGTTGGCAGCAAAGATTCCAATCACGATCGATTTGATTTCGTGGATCACAGGATTACCCAAGGCTAGGATAGATCCCTGCCAATATTTCCAGGGGAAGGATAATGACAAGAATCTTGTTGTGAAGATTAAGACAAAATATGGGGTAGAGAAGAAGACCAGAGGTTACCTGATCGACCCAATCAACGATAAGGCAGTTAGGATTATAACAAAGTTGCAAGGAATCAATATAGTAAGAAAGAATTGACCAAACCAATGCACATCAGGAGTGACTGCGACCTCGGAACAGTGTGCAGTAGGAGTTCAAATGAACTGGTCACTGTTTTTGTTGAACGATATGATGGAGGACGCGGTAGCAACGCATGAGAAAGGAAATCCATTCACATACTCATGGATGTTAATGTTAATCACGCTAGTTGGATGGAGGGAACCATCGTGCTTTAAAGGGATGGACACAGAACTAGCAAAGGTGTTCCAAGTGGCATAGTACAAGAAACGGTGGGCATTAAACGAAAAAGAAAGACAAATAGGTAATAATATCCAATTCTTTATTTGTTTAGAAATGCTGAAAATAGATGCAGAAGTGATTCCTCAACTAATAGAAGAAGTAGTGAAGAAGTAAAGAAGAGTTGCAACGCTATCGGTAGAGCCTCAGACAATTTTCATTTAGGGGCGAGAAGACCCACAGAAGTAGTGGCTAACGGTGCAATACAATATTAGCAATGTAGAACTAGATGCCATCATGGAGGAGTGGCCATAAGAGTGGAAGGTTGCAATAGGAGAAGACCAACTAGTAGACCCTGTAACATCTCGAAAAATACCAATTTTTTTTTTTTTTTATAATAGAAATAATTATCAAAGCCATTAATGCGGAACATATAAATTAATTAGATTTCTTAACTAAGATAATTAATAATGATGACACATCATAATTCTCAACTAAATATGATATAATTGTATTTTCTATTTCAGATTTAAGCCGATATTAATCTCCTTAATGAAAGATCTTTTTATGATTATACATAAGAATACAATTTATAGATTTGCTTAAGTTCTAAATATGATTACATGTTGTACATAGTTTGTACTATTATGATGTTCTTGAGGAAGTGCTGACAGGTTGTTTGTATGTTGACGAAGGGGTCCTACGAGGTACCCTAGAGTTTACTTAGCTACGTTTAGCTAAGGCATTTGAATCCTGTTTCCATGTGCAGACTGCAGGTAAGAAATTCTACGACAACATGTGTTAAGAGTACAAGTCTCTTTCAATTCATAATTAATGTAAAATTAGAGTGCTAAGTACTTCCTTGCGAAACACATTACTGGAGGTATGGATACTTGGTTCTAAAACTAGTTTGTATGCTGACATTCAAAACTCTTCAGTGTTATGATTTCACGTTGTCCAAGTATTTGTTATAATGCTGCAATTATTATCATATGACTATTGTCATTATTATAAAAACAGTGATACCAATATCTATTTATAAAGCTATTAGAAAGCTTGTAGAAAATAGTGTTTATACTTTGGAATTATCATTACATCTTGATTCTACAGAGCTTAAACTATTCTAAGTCCTGAGTTTATTATTTGATTATGATTACCGAGTTAATATATGAATGGTCTAGTGACTAGTGTTATGAACTCAGCATTATAATGTATAACGTCATCATTTAAACTATGCCTTAGGTATCATATTTATCAATTAAAGTTTGCAATACATGGCTAGCATATTAAAAAGTGTATTACTTAACTATACCTATAGGCTCATATTATTATTATGAATTGGAAAGTTATAGCTATTGTATGAAATCTATAATGTATATAGTATCTAATTCTACTTCTACATAGTTAGAATCCTAACTATATCTATGGTCTCCATTATCAATGATTAACAATATACATATATGGCTAGCTTTATTCTATATATATATCTATACCCGAGCCTTAGTAAATTAATTGTTAACATTATATAGTGATTATACAATCACACCAAACGTTGGCATACAATACAATCTTACGATGCATAACAATAGACTATAGAGACTAAAAATAAATACTATCCATGGGTATAACCTTTCAATTATTTTGATGTTGACAGGTATTAACTTGGCATGCTTCCCAAGCTGGCGTTGACAGGCCTAGCACTAACGTGTTCCATGGTTAAGTAATTTGGAAGCCTACTTGTAAGGTAATCACGTGGTTTGTGTTTGAAATGAGCATTACAACAAGTTGGGTTGTGCCATGCACTGGCTCTCGATTTGCTTACTTGGAAAATGGTAGATGAAACAATTAATGCAATATTGATTGAAATCGTGGTTCGATAATCAACATGCCTGAACTGAAAGATCTCTTACCTTTGATCTCTGCAAGATCAGGGGTTGTGAATGAAACCTTATCCATGCATTGGTAAGTAATGGAAAAATGGTTTTCGGCATTCATTGTTGCGTTTTTGGTGGAAGGTCGTGGAGCCGACTGTCTGATACAATGTAGGATTTTAGAGTTGGTTGAGAGGAGGACTCCTTCCTTAGTTCCAAAACTTGGACCTGTGAGGATAGTTTTAATGGTTGCAGGCTCACAATCTTGTGCCATAGCACTACGATATAGCCTGGAAGTTGTGTGTGGTTTTTCTTCTGTCAGTTGTAGAATTCATAGTTGAATTGGGCTTCGATCGTCTAGTTTGTGAAAATATTTATGTGTTTAATTCGTGCTTACTGTCAAGTGCCATTAGGCCTCGTCGTTTTTACTGTGTGGTGTGCCAAAGTTCACGGTTTTGTTTTCTAAAGGTAAGTTCTGACGATAATGAAACTAATATTGTGTTACTTGTTTTTATCCTTGCATTTTATGGTTTTAACCTCTCCGAACTGTGAACTTTGCAGGTACCCACTTCGTACAATGATTCCTATGTATAAGAATTGGAAAATGGAAATTTGCTACTGCTTCCTAGTAAGCTCCGATGGTTCTCGAAAACCTTGTAGGTGCCCTTTTACATGGTTTTGATGGTGATTATTGTATGCCGAGAGTTGGAACTATTCGACTTTGTTTTCGGTGATGGCCGAGTGTTGAGTTCTAGAGTCTTAGTTTGATACATACTGTACAGAGGGTAACCTTCATTTGTTTAAGTTTTCATTTGGCTATTTGATTCCTGGCTGTGTCGTTGATAAGAACTACGCATTCATTTTTGTGCTGCTATATAAATCAAGGGTAAAATACTGTGTAGTTTTTGGATCTTGTCCTCGTTTAAACGTTTTCGTTGATAAGATTTAAACTTCTGTGTAATGTTGGGAACCTTGACAGGTCATCCGTAATGTAAACTTTGTTATACCTTTTGAATGTGAAATGATAGATGAGGGTTCTCCTTTCCTAAAGACAATGGCTCGTTTTTTAAATAGAAATACTTGTTTTAAAAATTAATGGTTGAGGAAATATTTGTATAACTGTTATGTGATGCTGAACAACGATAGTTGTTTTTGGCCAAGGGTTAAGGTTTGCATAACTGTAATAGTTGTTCCATGTACTTTTGTTATTATTATTGATATTCATGTTTTTGGAATCGTACTGAGATAGTTCAACTGTTAGTTGTTTTCGGAATGGTTATGCCACGGTGTTCTATTTTAATTCACAATTGAAACCCTACCTGTAAATTTTGTTTGCTATCTAGCTTGTAATGAGCTTTTGTACTCAAGACTTAACCTTTGCAACAAATGTTTTCGATGTTGTGTATGTGTTCTTACTAGAGTTATGAGCTATCGATTGACATTAGTACAGAATCGTTCTTTTTGCTAAGTGGTGAATACTGTCTTGTAGTAGTCTCGAAATGTTAGTTAGGGTTTGGAAAATCTATAAATGTTAGGCTCAAAAAAGAAATGTTTAAAGTTTGCCATGAAAGGCTTGAGAAGAAAATTATGAACTATGTAAATAGAACTAGGGTCTGGAGTATCTTAGGGTTTGATACTACTGTGTAGATTTTCAATAATTGAAATCAAAGGTGAAAGTTAGTGAAGAAATAAAATATGTATAATTGTACTAAATCTATACAGAGATTAATTCCTGCAGCTGCTATAATTCTTGAAAATACAATTGCTTTGAAAAAAAAAACATGAAATGTATAATATTGATGTGCATTTGCTTACTATCTGAAATAAATAGAGTTAAAAGAAATATATAGCACTGTGCAGAAACATACTATGTTTTTCTTTCATGTATTAATTAGATAAATTCTATACTGTTGTTGGTGCTATACTGTAATGTTTACTGGGTTTAAATATAGGACAAAATCTTAACAAGAACACTACTGTAATCATCTTTCCAATCAATGGCATTCTGCCTATCACTAATATTTCTTAATTTACTTCTCTATACTGGAGTACGATGTAGAGAACGACATGGGGAAAAATATAGATATGGTTATCGATTTAATCATTTCATAAATCTCTTTCATTCATAATCATATTTAGATCAGAAAATAAAATAACTTCTTCTACATGACTGAGTTTAATAATTCTACTATGCAGAAACATTTAACTATAAACAAAAGTAGGAACAATAAAACTTGGTTGACTGTAGGAGAAACAAACAGCCCAAGGAACCTGTTCCATCCAACCTATTCCTGGAGACATCCAAGTTACTTGCCTTAGGATCCCCAAGCCTGTTCACTGAACCACCGGGAGGAAGATTCTGTAGAAGCCTTAGTACATCAACTTGCAATAGAATGTAGATTGTCCAGTCCTGAAGACTCAGCAGTCAAAGAGACCTGCACCAGCACCTCTGGTTTTCCTTCTCAGTATAATTAGTAGAGTTACAGTTGCACTCTCACATAGCCTCCCTATTCGAATCTCTTAGTGATCACCTAATGCACTTGAGGAATATTTCTGCAGAAAATATTGTAAGCGGATGCCTTCCCAATTCGAATTTCCTTATGTAGGCTGCCTAGTCCTTTTAGTGGTTAACTGGTCATTAATGAGCTTCCTTCTCTCTTCCACCCACCTAGGGGATAATGCCACATTTTTAGGGGTAGTTGTCCCATAACCAACAGCTAGTGGTGAAGTGCAAATGCTGCCATCTGTCCCATACCTTCTAACAACTTCCATTCCTCATAATGGGTCATTGAACACTCATTTAACATTTCCCTTAGGTGTTTGTCTTCTACTTTAATTTATTAAATAATAATAATCAGTAATTACAATTATCCTTGACCAAACTTGGTCATAATTACAAAACTTTCTAATTAAATTTTAACATAAAGTATTTTGCAAACAAAATAATATTCTCAAAATTTGGGTAGGTGACATACACCCCCCCTTAAGTCTCAACATCGTCCTCGATGTTGTATAATCACTCTTTGAGTGTTCCTGAAACAGAGTTGGGTATGATGCCTACATACTACTCTCCAACTCCCAGGTTGCCTCTTATGGGCTAAGGTGCTTCCATTGCATCTTTACCTGCCCAATGGTGCAATTACGAAGTAAAGTCTCCCTCCTTTTGAGGATACAGTCTGGTTCCACCTGAAAATCGCCATCTTCTCCCACATGTACATCATTCCAATTTACAACATGAGTAGCATCGTGTACATAATTCTTTAAAAATGATATATGAAAAACATTATGTATCTTTAAATTTGGTGGTAAAGCCAGTTGGTATGCCACTGGTCCAACCCTTGACAATATTTCTAAAGGACCACAATACCTGAGTGCCAACTTGGCACAGCTTCCCAATTTCAATGAACTCTTTTTTGGTCTTACCTTGAGAAAAAAATGTTCACCAACCTGGAACTCTTTATGAGTCCTTTTAAGATCTGCTTGACTCTTTTGCATATCTTGGGCAGCTTTAAGATTTGTTTGTACCTGTTTCACAATTAATTCTAACTCCTGTAACAATTCAGGTCCTAAAATAACTATATTTACTGGATCATTCCAAGAAACAAGTGTATCACATTTCCTACCATAAATAATTTCAAAAGGGCTAAGCCTGGCTGATGCATGATAATGAGTACTATATGCAAATTTTGCTAAATGCAAGTAGTCTTCCCACTTACCAGGTTGATCTTTAACATACATTCTCAGCAAGTCTTCCAAAACTTGATTCACTCTTTCTGTCTGTCCATCCATTTGTGGATGAAATGGTGTACTGAAGTTTAAGGTTCTATTTAACCCTTTAAATAAAGACTTTCAGAAGTTTCCAGTAAACTTAGAGTCGCGATCTGAAATTATCACTTTCGGTATACCATGTAATCAAAAAATCTACTTCATGAATATTTTTGCAATGTCTGGAGCCTTATGAGTAGTCTTCACAGGTATAAAGTGTGCTGCCTTGCTAAGTTTATCCACTACCACCATGATAGAGTCATTTTGTTTCTGATTTTTTGGTAGTATGGTAATAAAATCTATGCTTATCACTTCCCATTTCCAGCTAGGTATAGGCAATGGCTACAACAGTCCTACCAGATGTTGATGTTCAACCTTAACTTTTTGACAGTCCAAACACTTAGCTATGTACTATGCTACTTCGTCTTTCATTCTGGTCTAATAGTACTCTTTCCGTAGCATAGTGATGGTTTTCTGATAACCTGGATGATTAGAGTAATGGCTTTTCTGCATATCATTTAAAATCAGAATTTTTACTTCTGGTATGTTGGGTACATACAATCTGTTTTTGTATAATAACAGTCCATTTTCCTTTAAACTGTAATCTGCCATAGAATTTTCAGAACTGTTATTTGTTTTCTTTTCTTGTAATTTGTTGTATTCTTTGTCCATTTCACTCCTTTCAAGGATCTGATTTTCTAAATCTGTTGAGTAAGTACTGATGGATGAAATAAAATCCAGTTTTGCTTTATGACTTAATGCATCAGAAACCTTGTTCTCTTTCCCTTTAATATGTTGAATTTTGAAATCATATTCACTTAGAAAAGTTAACCATCTAGCTTGTCTAGTGTTCATATTTTTCTGATCTAATAAATATTTCAGACCGATGTTATCTGTCAACAAGGTAAATTTTTTGCCAATAAGGTGGTGATGCCTTATTTTTAAAGCGTGAATTATTGCTAATAACTCTAAATTGTAAGTAGAGTAGTTCTCATGTATTTTCAGTTTTCTAGATTCGTATGCAACAACATATCCCTCTTGTGTTAGGACTCCACCGAGTCTGTCATTACATGCATCGATACATACTATAAAATCCTTATTAGGATATGCTATCCTCATAATATGTGCTTTTGTTAATAATTCCTTTAGATTCTTAAAACTATCTGAACATTTCTGATCCCACACAAATTTCTTCCATTTCTTCTGTAAGGAGGTTATGGGGTTAGCAATCCTTGAAAAACCCTCTATAAATTTTCTGTAATATCCAGTAATACCCATAAATGATCTTACATCCGACACATCTTTAGGAATCATCCAATCATTAATGGATTTTATCTTGTCAGGGTCAACCGAGATTCCTTCCTTGGAAATTATGTGTCCCAAATATTGAATTTTATCCTTGTGAAAATCACACTTACCAAACTTAGTGTATAGTTGATGATCTCTCAAAACTTGTAAGATAATACACAGATGTTCGTCATGCTCTTCTTTGCTTTTAGAATACACTAAAATGTCATCTGTGAACACAATAGCAAACTTATCTAAGTATTTGTGCATAATATTGTTCATCAAACACATAAATACAGTCGGGGCATTAGTCAATCCAAATGGCATGACTACGAACTCATAATGTCCATATCGAGTTCTGAAGGCTATTTTGAAAATATCCTCATCCTTCACCCACACTTGATGATATCTTGACCTTAAATCAATCTTTGAAAATATCATTTCTCCACACAGCTGATCAAATATATCGTCTATGCAAGGCAAAGGATATTGATTCTTGATTGTCATCTTATTCAGCTGGCGATAATCTATGCAAAGTATTAGGGTATCATCTTTCTTCTTACCAAATATAATAGGTGCTCTCCAAGGAGACACGCTGGGTCTTATATAGCTTTTATCAATCAGTTCCTTCAACTATCTCATTTAATTCCAGTATATTCATCCTATATGGATAGTTAGAATTCAGTACTGCTCCTGGTATTAACTCGATGGTAAAGTCTAAATCTCTCTTAGGAGGTAATCCTAGAATCTCCTCAGGAAAAACATCTTTGAAATCCTTTAGGACAGGTATGTCTTCTAGTTTCAATTTGTCCTCTTTACAAATAAACTCATCATTTACTACATTTACTGCAAACAATTGACATCCTTTTCTAACTTCCCTCTTTACTTGCATGGTTGATATCTGTCGAAGGGATGTCTTTCTTGGAATACCTTTTACTTCTACAGTTTTTCCTTCATCATTTAAACATATAAAACTTTTCTCATAACAATTTAGAATGACATGATGGGCTTCTAACCAGTCCATTCCGATTATAATATCATAGGATCCTAAAGGTAAAACATTCAACTTGGTTTGTGTCTTTAACTAATTCATGGATAAAGCACAACTTTCAATAAAATCCGATACTTTTCTTTTTGTTCCTGTTGCTAGTCTAACTAACCAGGATTTACTGAATTTTTCTGTTTTCAATTTAAAACTTTCTACAATATCGGGTGATATATAACTTAAGCTAGAACCTGGATCAATCAAAATAGTAACAGGGTGATTTTGTAGCATACCTTCAATCTCTACCATAGAGATTTGATGATTTGCTTTCCTGTTGTCAACTGCTGCATTAATTCTAGGCATCTCCCTTGACAAGTCTCCAACAGTAGTTTCAGTCTGTATGGAATGAATATTAATAGTTGTCTGCTTCCTCTTGGGGAATTCTGATGCATAATGAGAACCTTGACACTCAAAAGATTTGATAGGTGCCTTTTATGTCGGGTCAAAAATTCTACGTGCGAAGGTACAGCAGAATATCACGGTACCATGGGTCATCTGATGAGATGATGAACAAATGATTGTCTGGTAACTCATTGGAGATTGGCGGGGATGGCAAAAGGGATGGGAGGTTGGTGATGAGCTGGGGAAGTGCAATAGCTTTAGTACTCTTAGGGGTTGTGAAAGTTAGGTCATATTCTTAGAGTATGATTACCCATTTGGAAACATGACCTTGCAGAAGTCATTGGTTTAAAAGGTAGACCAAGGGGTTGGAGTTGGCGACAACTGTAGTATGACTTAGTAAAATGTAATGGCGCAATTTTTGTACGGAAAAGACGACAACAAGGACTAGTCTTTCCTCATATGGGTAACATAGGGGTGGTCTAGACAAGGTTTGGCTGACATAATAAATGACATGCTCCTGGAAAGCAGCGTCTTCTTGAACCAGGACCCCTGACACGGCATGGTCGGATGCCGAGACGTAAAGGATGAAGTCGTGAGAGAAATTCGGAGGGGAGATCAAAGGGGCTTGCGTGAGAGCCTTTTTAATGGCTTTGAATGCAGCTTGCGCCTGGTCGTCCCAGACAAATGGGATGTGGGTACGAAGTAGACATAAGAAACCATGAACTATGGTGGCATAATCAGGAACGAAGCAGCCGAGGAAATTAGATTTCCCCTGTAAGCTCTGTAGCTGCCGGAGTGTGAGTGGTGCAGGAAGGTCCAATATGGCTTGAACTTTGAGGGGGTCTACAACGATTCCTTTGTGGGAAACAATGAAACCTAAAAACTGGCCTACCAGAATGCAAAAGACGCACTTGAGTGGGTTCAAGCAGATCTGATACTTGTGACAACGCAGAAAAAATTATCGGAGGTCATTGAGGTGGTCGGATCGTTTCTTGGAATGTTCTATGAGATTGTCAAGATAGACTAATAGGATATGGACCAAGTTGTGAAAGAAATAGGTCATGACCCACTGGAAGGTGGCGCCAGCATTTTTAAGGCCGAAAGCCATGACACGATAGGCAAAAGTGCCCCATGGTGTGGTGAAGGCGGTCTTGTATTGATCTTCCTTGTGGATCTGAATCTGGTTGTATCCAGAGAAACCGTCCATGAAGGATAGGACTTCATGCCCCGCACATGCATCGATGAGTTGGTCAATAAATGGCGTGGGGAAGTTGTCTTTGGGACATGCTCGATTTCAATCGTGAAAGTCAGTACATACTCGGATGGTGCCTTGTTTCTTGTTAACAGGGACGAGATTAGAAACCCAGGTGGTGTATGCAATAGGATAAATGAATCATGTTGTGCGAAGTTTCTCAATCTCTGCTTTAACGATGGGGAGCATTGTTGGAGGAATGGGGTGTTGTTTCTAGCGAACGGGGGGCACATCTGGCCATGTGTCAATATGGTGCTCTATGATAGTGGGGTCAAGACCAAGCATTTCAGTATAGGACTAGGAAAAGACATCGCGAAACTCTTGGAAAATTGTTTTGTACTCTCCGATCTTGTACTCAGTGCAGGAGGCTCCTAACGTAATGAGTTCAGGAGCATCGGTTGGGGTAGAGATATCGATGTGGATTGTGGGTGAAATATTGGCCATGTTACCTTCCTCGAAGGCATCGGGAGCAAGAATGGGCTCTTTAAACCAGTTGACTTTGGTGGGGAGGAAATCTTTGAACTTAACCGAAAATTGGGTGGCTGTGGTGGGGGAGGACTCTTCCAGGAGGAAATAGGAATGATGGTGCATATCCTCCCAGGGGTAATCAGGTGTAGTAAGAGACTCTAGAATCTCTTCATCATTGTGGAAACTTTGTGTCATCAAATCGGTTGACAAGGGAGCGCTCGTAGAAGAGATCATATAAATGGTATTGACCTCTCTAGTGGGCAGGGATTCTGGGGGGTGGATCTCTTTAATGGTGCGGGGAGCCGTCTCGAGGTCCAAGTTATTCATCTCATAGAGAGCGGGTCTATAATCTAGGATATCTAGACACTGATGTGAGTAATGGCCATAAATACCACATATTGCACAAGGGTGGTCGGTACGCAGTGATTTATCGTGAGGCTTATGGGTAGGGTCGAGTTAGACAACTGGGATGTTGGGGTCGTCGTCAAGCATTTGCATGTGCTCTTGTAATGCAGGTAATTGTGGACATTGATGGGTAGCATGGCCCAACTCATCACACAAAGAGCATTTGGGAGGAGCGCGAAACATAGGGGGATTTTTAACTGTTTTGGGAGGGGGTAGAGCGGTGTATGGTTGTGCGCCTCTGCCCCCAGTGTGCTTGATAAGAGGGGTGGGATTGGTGGATGAGGAAGGAGTAGTGACACTGGGAGGTGGTTGACTAGTAGTGGTGATGGGTTGCACCGATTGTAGGACGACATTTGGTGTCGGAGGGGAAACGGAAGGCGTGAGATACCACACGGGTAATCCTAAAGTTAACCTGGGGAGGCTGAGAGTAGCCATAACTGGAGCGCTTACTACTCCCGAAGGGGGGAATAGGAAGGGGATTGTATGGATGGGTGTAACACCAACATGACTAGGTACCAATGGTGGTTGGGCTAGCAAGGACGGTTGATGGTTGGGTGTTTGTGTATTGTGGGAGAAGGTACATAAGTCAGATATTTTGGTCGCTGGTGACGAGGGTGGAATAGATTGGAATGTGGAAGTCATCGGCGTATCTGAGTAATCTCCGAGTCCCACTGAGGAAACCAACGAGGTAGAGGCACCGCAAACGGGTTGTTCAACCATGGAGAGAATGTTTTCGGGTGCAGCGGGGGCATTGGGATCGTAATAGGTGAGTTGATCAATCTTGACCACGCGTCCTTCATGGGGGAACATCATGGTATGAAAAATGGATGAGGCAACCTCCTGCATGGCATACATGTAACTGCGGCCAAGTAAGAGGTTATAATCAAGTTGGGCATTGATGACCTCTATGTCAATAAGCACTGTTTTACCAGCCAACTGGACAGGGACATTAGCTAAGAGACCTTGGGGTTGAGCCGAACGACCATCGTAGGCTTGCAATGCAGTGGTGGACTGCTGGAGAGTAGGGGATGCCAACTTCTGCTAAACGAATGTTGACATAATGCATCTAGAGGCACCCTCATCAATGATGCACCGATGGATGACGAGATTCCAAATGGATATAGAAACTTGGAATGCTAATGTGGAAGGCAGGCGTGGTTCGGATTGGTCCAAATCAAAGGCCATCATTCGTGAATCAGTTGGATTGATAGCACCAATAGCTGGTAACAAAGTCTTGCGCTGTGTAGGACAGTTTTTCAGACCTCTAACGCACACATGGATGCGGGGGATTGAGTTAAGTCATCCACAATGTTGTAATTAGATGCAGCGCGAGCATTGGGGTTATTGTTGATGCAACAAAGTGGGAATCGAGGGGCTTTTGGGGTGCCATCTAATGGAGCTGGAGGTATTCGCAACGACTGATTGGTGGGAAGAGCGTTGGTGTTTCTGTGCGTGGGAGGGGCTTCAGGGGTGGAGCCGTATTGGTTCCGACGGGTTTGAAGGTTGACATCGGCGGATGACATCATTAACAAGTGATGGGTACCTAAGTCTAGCATGGGTTGATCAGGAGTGGCATAAGTGATTTGCTGTTGTGGTGGTGCGTTTCCTTGAGGGGGAGCTAATGGTTAAGTGTTCACCACTCCTTGGGTTGGTAAAGGGTTCTGTAACACCAAGGGTTGAGTTCGAGGTGGTGGGGGGTTAGGTGGCACCTAATTAGCCGCGTGCCCTTGGCAGTGGGTATCATCAACCAAAGTTGTCGAACCCGCTCCAAATGTGGGAAAGCGTGTTTGTAATGGCCATAGACCCCGCAAATAGAACAATGATGGTTCATTCTCAAATTAGTGCTTTTAGCTTGTTTGGGCGGCCTGTCGGGGTTTTGGTTGGCAGGTGCTGCGTTGTTATTGTTTGTGGGATTAGTTAGTTGGCCGCCTTAGTTGGGAGGGGGGTTGTTCCCGTGGTTATGTCCTTTTCCGCAGTTTTGCTGGCCTTGTTGGCGTTGGTTATTTTGGTTCAGCTGTGGATTTTGTTGCACGTACACTTGCCCTTGGGCGACAGGTGGGTTCTAGGGTTGTGCAGGTGCGGGAGCAGGCTGCGGTGGACAATAAGTGGGTGGAGGCGGTGCAGGTGTTGAACCTTGTGGGGGTTGCTGATACGTTTGTGTGACGGGTTGTGGGTTTTCCGCAGGTACTTCATGTGGTGGATAATACGAGGGGGGGGGCTTGAGAGGATACAAGAGCTTGCGCGACCTGCGGGTAGTAATATGGCTGAGGTGCGACCCAGGGGATGTAAGCAGGGGATGCATGGCCGAAGCACTGAGGTTGACATGATGGTCCATGGGAATGGTGGTTATGGGCCATGGGAGCATACGAATTGGTTTCTCCAGAGCTGGATGTAGCCCGTGAAAGGTCGGGGCCAGTACCAGTACGTGTTATGGAAAAGGGCTGGTTATGCAATGCGATACAACCAATGATGCCATCGGAGGCATGGGATGCCCCCGGCACATCGTTGCGGGAGGAATCGCCATGGGGGGCATCAGGTATAATGGTATATAGGTAACCAGACTGGGCATAGATAAGGTCAAACTGTTGGGCTTTTAGGATGGCCTCTTCCTCGGACTGGGGTCGCTCGGATGCCACATCCTTGGCAATGATGGGAAGGATAGATTTTAGAAACCAATCTAAGAAGATACGGTCATCTAACTTGATTTTGCACAGGCTTCGGCGTTGACACCACTCATGAATGTGGTCAGTTGACACCACTCATGAATGTGGTCAATGATGTGGGTGGTCGTATTCTGTCTACAAGATAGTAGGATCTCAACTCCCTCGTCATAGCGGACAGGTAACTGAAAGAACTGTAGGAAGGTCGAGGGAAGGGAAGTAAAGGTGGCATGGGTCCCATGGGGCTGCTCGATGTACCACTTGGCTGCAGAGCTAGTGAGGGTGCATTGTAAAAGACGGAATCAGACAGAGTCGCCCACTATGGAGTTGGAGGAACACCATAGATGGAAGGACATAATGTGGTTCTGGGGGTCTTCGCCTACCTTGCCCTCAAACTTAGGGATGTATGATGGGATCTTGGTGGGCATGTGAGGCCACACAGGGTTGTGTCTGATGGGATCGTTGGTCAGTCTGGCCAAGTTAGGAAGGTTGAGACTAGCCATGAATGGAAAACTAGTAGAAGGATGTGACATACTGGTAGTCGTGACCACGTTGGGGCCAATTCCCCCAAGTCTAGGGGCTGGGTTAAGGTTGGGGATGTTGTCCCTAGGTGGGGGAACGAAGGTGGTATGGGATGGTCCTACGCCACCAAGGGTAGTGTGAGTCATTAGTGAGGTTGGGTTGGGTATGCTGGCCACTGGAATTGGCACAGTGACCAGAATGGTGGGTGTGGGCCCCATCGAGGGCATACCCAAAGCGGGTGTGGTAGGTGGGGTGGTGGTGGATGCTCCACCAATGGTCCCTATAAAGAAAGGGTTGGAAGTCATGCCAGCCATGGGGCTAGTTGGTGTAGTATAAGTGGGGTTCTCGGACTCTGCCTCAGAATCAAATGTAAAATAAGGGGCGTCAGAGCCGGGGGACGGAGCTCTATGTCGTCAACAAGTGGAGTCGAGTGATGAAGCCCTAGGTCTATGACGATTGGTGTCAAGTGATGAAGCTCTACGTCTATGACGGATGATGTCAAGTGAACCGTGTTGCGGGGGCTTGCCCCGAAGGCACCGAGAATGTCTTGGGGACTCAATGGTGACAGATGGTGTCAAGTATCTGGGGGTTGTGTCAAGTGATAAACATCTCAAAAACCCTAATGTAGCCGAGTGTGCAGAAGGAGAGCGCAAAAAATATGGCACTCAGGCCAACAACCAGCTCAAAACACTCACTGTAACAGCTGTGCTACAATAAGTGGAGTGTCAACAACAATGGTCAGAATACCAACAAGCAACAGGTTTCCTAAAAATAAAAATAGTGGACTTGCTAGACCAAAGGGAGCTAAGGGAGCATGCAAACACCTAGCTAAATAGTATTCTGACTCAACCAGACATATCCTCTGCAAGGTGATGAAATCCAAGTCAGACAATATGGATAGTAGAGCCAAATGGCTAAACATATCCCGCTACCGGGAGGGACACTAGGTAAGAAAATCCTAGAAGAAAAGTAACTAAGATATCCCGTTCATGACATGTCCAGAAAAGGTGAATCTGCAGCTCCAGTCCTATCACCGTGTGGGCCTAAAAGGAATCACCACCCGCAAACCAATGAGTAGGAAGCCTTCGGTTACTGAATGGATTGCGGTATTCCACTCAGGCCTCCGGAACCAGTCTGGCTACTTCAACCCTCCTAATGGAGAGGACCTCTGATAAACTAGTTGTGACCGTGCCAAAAAATACTAGGGGATTTTGGTTCCCTAATGGACAACAACTATGTCTCAAGTGTAAGCGATCGAGGGGTGTTATTTGGATGCCTATCCCCCCTGTCCTACCTGACTACAATATTCTTATGTGTTCCCCAAATGGGGTTAGAATGTTGGTTGTGTTAAGTAGTATTTTCAGGCTCACTTGAATTAGGTGACAAAGTGTGTGCGTGTGAGGTAATGAACCCAATCAAAAGTGCCATGGGGTGGGAAACTTTTTAACCAATAATAATAATGCAGAAATTAAACTTGTAATGAAAAATTTTCTTTTTTCAATTGAAATGCTTAAACTTAGAAAACTATGTAAATGGAACAGAAAGAAAACTGCAGAAAAAAGCTATAGGTAAGTATGGTTGTAGACAGAACAGGTGGTTGTGCAGGTGCAGAAAATATTGTAGCAAAGTTTTGGGTTCAAAAAAGGGTAAAAAATGCAGAAGACAAAGTGTGGGTTTGTGACTGAAATGCGCGGTCTGGAGCGTGGTTGTACAAGTGAAACCTGTGATTGGGGCACGGGTTGGTAGCCAAAAGGCGCGGTTTGGGGAACGGCTGTATGGGGAAAGCCTGCGGGCGGATCGCGGGTCTATGGCCAAAAGGTGTGGGCTGGGGCGCGGCTAAAGGGATGAAACCTGTGGGAAAATTGCGGGTATGGGGTTAAGAGGCGTGGTCTGGGGCGTGGCTAAAGGTGGAAGAGCTGCGATCGGATCGTAGGTTTACGGCCACAATGCGTGCTTTGGAAAGCAACAAAGGGGCAAAAAGCTGTGGTTGGATCCCAGGTCTGGGACGAAAAACCGCAGTATGGAGCATGGGAAAGAGGAAAAAGGCTGCACTCGGGTCATGGGAAAAGATCAAACAGTTGTGATCTAGATCATGGAAAAAAGGGCTGAAGGCTATGATCTGGGTCGTGGCTGCAAAGAGTAGAACCGCGACCTGCTGCGGAAAACCCAACTGGCCGAAGCCATAGTCGAATAGGGAAAACTAAAAAATTCTAAAAATTTTAACCAGAAATTCAAAGGAACACTAGTGGAGTCGCCAAAACTGTAGCTAGGGTTTTCACGCTAGCTTGTGCAACTGATCACCTACTAAGGAGAAGGGCCTCCTTAGTAGAAGTTCAATAAACAGTAAATTAAAGTAGTAAAACAGTATGAAATTTAACCTAGCATGAGCATTAATAGAAATAAAAAACAATGACAAGGTGATAGAAATTTTCCTTTGTATTAAATTTACCTCAAGTGTTGAGGTTGGTGGAGCTCTTGTAGTAGTCCAGGAGGGCTTCTTACATGCTCCAATGGGTTCCTTCTCCTTCTCCAAGGTGTTTGAATAATGGGCCAAAGGGACACTCAAATGGGAAAAACTAGCTCAAATGGTAAGCTAGGGTTTCAAGAGTGATTTTCGTAGAGTGAGGGTAGGGAAGATTGTGGATGTGAAATGGGGAGCCTCTATCACCTATTTATAGTTTTTTAGTGGAGTGTTGACCCATGGTTTTCGACACCATATGGTTTAGGTCAATTGTATATGGTTTTTGCTTCTTTTTTCCTCTTTTCCCTCTTTTTTATATTTTTTATTCCCTTTTATTTGATTTTTGGGAATTTAGGGCCCTTTTAGAGGGTTTTTGCTATTTTTGGAGCAAATTTAAGTTATTTTGGGGAAAAAAGGGTTTTTTTGGCCTTTTTGGTGGCTCTTTAATGGTTTTTTAAGGTTTTGGAGGAAAATATGGTAGGAAATATGGACAAATCAGTCATGTAATGAGGGAGATGAGGTGGTGAGCACTTTTTGGGTGTTAATAGTTAGCGTCAATTTTTAGGCTGATCTTGGGGTCATGAACCAAGCATCTAAGTTCAGGTGTGAACTATGTGCATGTGTAGTGTGTACATAGGTATGTAACTGAAAAATAAGTTGAATGTAAAAATAGAAATAAAGAACTGAATGCAATTTTCTTTCTTTCTTTGCTTTCGTTTCAAATAACAAACTAATTTTTAGTAAATGAAAAAAAAACATTTTTTGAGACATAGCTTGCCGAAACAAGAAAACTGTAGGCCTAATAGATCTGAAAAGAACACAAAAGAGATACAAATACTTAGAAGATCAGGATTTTCTTTGCTACAAGGATTCAACAAAGTTAGATCTAAATGGATCTACAATAAGAAAATAGAAATAAGAAGAACAAAAGGGAACTATAAACAAGCCGGTGTGGAAAAAACCAGAGTAGTCTGCAAGTGACAGAGGATGAATAGAGGCTATAGTGAGCAATCTGACAATAAAACATGGGAAACGAGGCTAGGTCATAGCTACAAAACTGAAGATTCAGGAAGCTCGATCACATATCAAGAACGAAATACAGTGTGGTCAGAGAAGTGGGGTCACTTCAATTGTGGCTAGTGGGCGAAAGAACTTGTAGATGAGAGGTTGGATCGCAGTTTCTGAATGGGGAAGCTATGATCGAATGATTTTGTTCGCACCTTTGAAACAAGTTACAAGGTTGGATCAAAACCACCAGGTCGGTTGGCATCCAATCAAGGGTCTGGATCGCACTACTCGAACAGAAAAAGTGTGAATGAAGAGGTTCACTCACTCCATGGGGGTCTGGAGAGGTGTACTAGAGCAAATGAATAGGAAAAAAACACGTATTGGATCCGAAACCAAGCGATATGGTAGGGACCATTGACCAGAGCCACAAGGATTATGAGAATGACTAGAAACCAACTCTTAGAATAGGTAAAAAACTTAAAATATTACTGCAATGCATGTGCAGGAAATATAAACCTAATCTAACATTGTTTTTGCATTCGTTATAAAAAAAGGATAAGAGAAAGAATGATTTTTATTTTATTACATAAAAAGGGTTTTTATAGACCAAGAGTTACCTTGAAATAATAGTGGTAGGGGCCCTTAAATGTTTCCGAAGTAGAAGGTACGTGGTCTCAAGAAGCTTGTTTCTCTCCAATCACACTCCACAATGTAAGGTAAATTTTCACAAAAGGTGAAACGAGAAGGCTAAAAAAAGGCTTTAAGGGTTTTAGTAAAAATTATGGCAGGGTGATGGTAAGGTAGCAAATCAAAAATCATGTTTAAATGAGGGACCTTCACCATTATTATATAGGAAAATGGCCCTAGGTAATAGCCCGTTGTATTTGAGTGAATCATGGTATTGGCCCTTGGTATTGTGTGATAGTTTAAGGTTTTCCCTCTCTTTTTGAATTTTTTTCCCCTTTTTAATTTATTTTTTTGCATATTTGGAGATTTTATATCTGTATTTTGGTGGTTTTTCTTCTTTTTGGGAGGAAATAAGACACATTTCCCTACTTTTGGAGAGCAAAATATTTAAAAATAATAATTGATGGCCAATTTGGGTCTTTTAGTAACATTAGGACTTTGGGAAAGTGAAGCTTTTATGTAGGAAAAATGAAGACTGTGATGATATGGTTAGGGGGTGAGCATGTTGTGCAACATTTTGATGTTAACAAGGTAATTTTATCAAGGGGCCAAGGTACAATCTTAGTGTTGTTTTTGCTTCCAAAAGAGACTTTTTTCATTATTGACTATGTATTGATTTATTTCCCAATAAGCCATGATCATTATCATCTAATAATGGCTATACTTGGTATTCACATCCATGCATGATAATTTTGTGGCCATATTTTCCATAGTTCTTTATATACATTTCCCACGATGGATTTTTTTAGCAAGAAAAGTACATTGATAGGTTTAACTTTGATTGGATTTATAGTTAATTCAATAATTATGTTTACCTTTTTCACATATAAATATATATTCTTTAAACTTGTAATTGTTAGATATGTCTCTTCCAAACCAAAATATTCATGTAGACAGTGCCGCCCCTACCATTATAACTCAGATCATCATTGATTTGAACTCCCAAATAAAATCCATTTATTCTCAATATTTTAATGATTTGTGTGCATGTGATTCACGATGTTATAAACAAGGGGTCATTTTAATAAATAAATACAATCATAAGGATGGCCACGATAAGGTGTTAAAAAACCTCAATAATGTATAACTTATTCATATTTGTTGATTGAAATGATTCATTGCATATGAATTTTTAAAGTGTTTAAGCATGCATGTTTGTAGTGTTAAACTAGAGGTACAATTCCGCCTTTGCTATAACTCATATTAGTATGGCTGTCATGTCTCCTAATGATATGAGTATGAGTATGTTGGGTTCAACAAGGATGATTGGCACAACTATTGTTTTTGCATGTTTGATAGCACGAACTCCCATAGAGGTATCACTGAGTATCATAGGTAATATTTTATATTGATATAAAGTAAGTTTTTATATTGACTTATAGAGTAATGTTTTATATTGATATATAACATACTTCCGTGGTGTTGGTTTTGAGTTGGACCAACTATCCTTCTCACCATTCACATTCCTATTCATCCTAGCATGGTGCGCAAAACTAGGTAGAATTCATTCATATTCTTATTCTTCTAAATCATTTGTTTGCATATCGTACAATGAAAGGCAATATAATATTCTAAGTAAAAAACAATCTATATGAATTTTACCTTCAAATCTATTGACTATCAAGATTCAATGTAAAGTTTGCAAATGCAATTATTCATCAGTGTTTTTTTTTTTTTAATATTTCAAGTATATAATATAAAACTATTACACTACCCACTTTGATGAATTGTAAATAATGTATACTTTTATGTGCCTTAATGTCTATAGTTTGTGACAAGTTTGGTGCAATCATTGTGTACTTTTAATCGAATTATTGCTTCATCATTTCATGCCACCATTGGCATTTCAATCCCTATTTGCATGCCCTAATCATAGGTATTTTACAGATGGTTATAATTTACAAGTTACAAGGGTATGAAATTCATGTTATCATTAAATCATGCACTTAAGTATTTCAGAACTTAATTATTATAGTCATTTGGTTGATTACTCCATGCACCAATTGAGTCATAGATTCATATCTCACTTGTACCTAGACCTTCTAGTGTGCCTACATTCAAAGATGTTTTTTCCCTTTCACCTATCACTGTACCCACTATTTGTTTTGGTGAGGCCACTATTGCACACTTCATTTTTTCTGCATCTACTATGGGACCATATTCTCGTGGTGAATCTACTGTGATCACATCCATTTTTGTTTCCCCAAATTTATTTTACAAGTGGTTAACATTTACATGTTAGATGTGTATGTCATGCATGTTAGATCATTAAAGGATACATCTAACTAATTTGAAACCTAGTGATTGCAACCATTGGAAAGAAAATTATATGCACTAATTGCACCATAGATTCAAATTCCCCTTGCACTTGGCCCTTATAGTGCACCTACATAAGATAACATTGTTTCCCCTTCACTTACTACTATACCGTGACACAAATTTTTGATGAGGTTTGAAGAATGACTCCATATCCAAGCTACAAAAGTTAAAATTCTAACTTACATTCACTTTCTATGATGAGATGAATAGTGTATGAACATGTTAAAGATGAAATGACCTGCTATTCCATTCATTCATTGATATTGGTAGAACTAAATGGTTACCTATAAATTTGTAGAGTACGATTGTGGAGAAGATTTCTATGAGGAGGAGGAAATCACAAGAACCCATAACGTATGTGGATGAAATGATATTTTGTTATATTATTGAGTAGTAGTTTCTTTATCTATGTTTGTTAATTTATAAATTGGGAAAATATCTTATAAGTATTTTTTGTTAATTTGTAATCTTAGGAAATGAACCTTAGACATAAGAAAGCCCAATCTAAGTTAGGAAAAGAGAAATTAATATTATATTTTGAGATGCACTTGGAATTATTAAGGAAGGTGAGGCTTACTAAATTGCACGGTTATCCATTTTTTTCTTTGGACATGACATCCTATTTCTAAATTTGTGCATGATATGCCGATGTCACCCATACATGTAATTATGTCATACTTTGAGATATATACATTCATGCCATTTTGAATTACCTACTTTCGAAATACATTTTTAACAACATATTTATGACTATTTTCCTTGATTTGACATTTATGTGTGTTATTTAAATCCATTTGTATTCTCATCCATTTCAATTTTAAGTAACAAATGCTTTGTGTTGTAAAATTGTGCTTATATTCTTTATCCTTTTTATTCCCATGTATCAAAATGATTTTCTTTGTGAAACTAAACTTCTAGGATCTTGTAGATTGTATATTCATGGCTTGTTGGTTACTTTAGAAGGATTTATAACTTCCTTTCTACTTGTGGATATGGGGAAGAATTATGCTAACAATTCCTAAAATTTATAGCATGTAGAATCATTGGGTTTATTATGGTAATGGGAGGAGGACATTATGATTGTAGAGGTAGATTTGATTAAGACCTTGTTTCAATGAATTTTTATACTAACATAATCCAAATAATCGTTGGGTGAGTACGTAGAGAAAGGATTACAATTCTTATTGTGTAAGAAAAGGGAATATAAAGGTTATCCAAAACATGCATCAAAGCTTATCCATTAATTGTGCATAGGTAACAAAGCATACAACAACTTCTTATCCATTAATTATTGAATTGGTCAAATGAGTTGGTCATTTCATTCATTATCCAGAGGTACCAAAGAATTCAAGTTCACTCCCCTATCATTTTTTTTTTCTCATATTATTTGTGTTTTATTCAAAATAAATAAATAACAATAAAAATCATCACAAGGATGTCCAATTTTAATCCATCTTGAATACTTTTGATACGTCATAATGTTCAAGTAATTGTGAGAAAGGACTTAGTTCTTAGAATGTATTAGGTTTTCCACCAAAAATACCTTTAATATTAAAGAAAGATCTCTTAAACTTCAAGGCACTCTCTAAAACCAATTTAAAAAAGGCATGTTTCAACCTTCAAAGCATTAGAACAATGATGCAATGACAAGGATGTCAATATTAAATCCTCTAAGGTCACATGATGTAGTTTTTTTATGGCTCACTACTACACTCTTATGTAGATATAAACGTTATATGTTAATCATAGATTCTATATGCTCACACATGGTGTAATTTTTTAGTGATTCACTATACTTACACATGCAAATATTTGCATTGGGAGGTCAAGTTTGCAATTCATTGCTCTAAATATCGGTTGATCCATCTTTGAATTCAATTGGCTTGTTTCCACTAGTAGGCCTAGTCCTATTCGACAACTTGTCAACACCACTCGTCGAAGAACGACGACTCCAACATGCTCTGTTAATGACGACTATTGCACACCAATGACAACTGACCGATTACAATAGATTGTCCCTCTGTATTCTAGTTGACTATGATGGTTGCACTTATCAGACCGCTACAAATTATTTTGTAATTGAACATAATGGGAAAGAATCTCAAGCGTTCTCAACACTATATAAGTCTATACATTATTGTAACATAAAAGAGGAGGAACAAAGAAGAAATAATAGAAAAGTTTTTTATCCAAATTCTTGCTTTTTTTCTGGGTATATTCCTGATTGTTTTCTTTGTTCTGGATTGTCAACTTAGTTAAGTTTCTTCCACCATAACAGACCTCGACTCATTCAATTAAACCTGTTGTCCCTCGTTGAACTCGTGGGCGACGCAGATCATTAGTATTAGAGCTTGATCTTGCATAAGTTTTGTGGAGACACTTCTTGCTGAAGTTACCTGACTTATGTTTGTTCAAACACGCTCACAAACCCAACAATCTAGATAGATCCTACCTTCGACTTTTGAGTATCTACCACCTCGCAACACTCAACCGAAGATGGAAAAAGAAGCAGACAATAAACATGCAACGGAAGAGACGAAGAGACTCATTGAGAAAGCACTTGGTCGACAATGAACTAGAATGTACAAGCATTTCAATGAGATTCTTACTCGAATCACTAGTTCATTTACCTCAACTTCAGCTAGCAATTCGATGAAAAATGAATTTTACAAAACCAGTCCCTTTAAGGTACAAATGAACTTGTATATACCAAATATAAAAGGAAATATTGATGCTGAATTGATAGAAAAATGGGCACAACAACTGGAATCCTATTTCTCTATGAATCAACTCTCAGAAGTTGAGAATATCACCATTGCATCCTTGAAAATGTCGACTTTTGTGCACTATTGGTGGGAGAATCTATTGACAAAAATGGAGAAAGAAGACAACCCCACAAAATTGTGGGGTAAATTAGTCGAGCATATTTGAAGGGAGTTGTACTTTCCCAAATACATTGAAAAACAATATAAGCAGTGGCAACAACTAAGGAAATGGAGAGACCAGTCCATGCAGAGCTATACCAATGAGTTCTATCGACTGATGGATAGACTTGGAATTCCTAGAAGAGGAGAAATTTCTTGTTCTAAAGTAGGCCAGTGGATTGTCCCCATACATTCAGTAGGAGATGGAGTCCCTTACTGTCAATACACTCGTGGATGCATTCCATTATGCTAGCAAGCTTGAAGTGAATTAGAAAGGAAAAGCACACCTCACTACTAAGCCAACAGGATGGCCATCTGACAAGAATCCTATGTCATTGTAATACCCCAATTTCGACCCTTATGAAATATTGGATTTTAATGTAAATATTGTATACATGCGATGTATGGTTCCCTAGCATGGAGTTCAAGGCCAAGGCCCTGCTAGTGTATGTTCGGATTTTATTTAGAATGGTGAAGCATTCGATATTTTAATACCCATGTGCTATTAAGCCATGGAATATTGTAAATGATGTAAATATTTGATATTGCAATAAAATACCAAAACTGGCTATGGGAGCAACGAATGAGGAGGGGCCATGTGTATTCCACTAGGGAGTGGTGAGGGGGTTGTGGGGGTGAACCATATGCTTCCAAATGTCATTGTGAGAACCCATTTGACTTTCCTTACTGACATTTATTTCTGTTGTAAGGAAATTGTTGAAGAATTCAGTCCATGGCTTCAATGGAGCATGGGCAGCCTAGAAATTTGTATGGTGGAGTATGGGCTCTGTTTTCTTGTACCACAAGTCACTCTACCTCATAGGAATGGATTTTTCCTCATTCCCATTCCATTGTTGAAGAACCTAGCATCAGTTTTCATCCATTATGAATTGCTAGCAGTGAGAAAAACCAAAAATCGCAACTTTGCAAGAACCCACGTTTTGAAGAGCCAAAAACAACCAAAATTGGTATTTGACAATGAAATCCAATGGGGGATCCATAGATATGAACTTTGGGGTGAAATTGAGAGTATTAGATACCTCAAAATCCATTGGAAAACCCAGTTTTTACAGCCCAGAAATGAAGTGACAGGCTTGAGTTATTGGATAACAGAACTGTGAGAAATCCAAGTGTGAATGACTGAGAAGAGGTTGGGTTTGCTTGATAAACCCAGTGAAGGCTATAATCTCAAGGAATTAGCAGCTGAACCTTCCTATGCCCACCCTGAAGAGCACTGGAGGGAAGGGACACCTGAGGGACTGTGCAGCAGAGAAGGGGACCTTCCTTGTGTTGGGTGTGGTAGGTATTTTGGATGCCATAACTGTTGAGTTTAATTGAGATGTCTGTAGCTCTGTGGATGAGCTCACTGGCTTAGCATTTCCCTCCTTTGTCTATTGTATGCTTGATAAACCCAACTGTGTGTTGGCTTAGCATAACTGTTGAGTGAAACCATGGCTGTGAGTGATCCTGTTTAGTTCCTCCTTAGTGGATACACAACCCAGCTCGAGGGTGATCTTTCAGCTGAAAGAATATAGGTTGGACATAGATCTATGGTTGGGCGGAACGTTGCTCCAGTTGCTTGGACAGCTTCATCTCAAAGATAAGTATTCTCTGTGGTTTAATTTATATGCATTCTGTGTTCTGTATGTGTTAATTTTGAATGTTAATTATTCATGTTAATGGAATTGATATGAAGTCTGTGCATAGCATGAGAATGGGATTGATTCTCTATTTGTTGATTCATCATTTGCTTGGGATAGACATGCTGATGCATTCCAGTCTGTGCGTGTATTATTATGTTTTAATTCTGCTGTATAATTCAAGTATGAATTTTATTTAAATGGCAAAAATTTATTCATATGGCTTTGGGGAAGAATCAGACACCCCCATGTTAGATTCATGTTCCCTCCGTGGTATGGAATGAGGGAAGGGGATGTGACAGTTGTCAACTGCCTCCGACAAGTCCAAACATCTATCTCACATTACTCGACCTAAGCAAGGTCAGTGTAAGAGACTTTCTTAGAGAGATAAGAAGGAGCATAGTAAACAAACCCCTACAGGGAAATGGTGTGATTACCACAACTCATCATGGCATGACGCGTTTGAATAAAAATCTCGGAAGACATTCTTAGTTAAACTATCTACATATGACTTGAAAGACAAAGCTGTTATGGAATCTGACAGAGAATTGTCGACTCTCCTAGCATTGACATCGACAACTCCAGTCGCCTCGACTATTGTTGATGAGGAGGAACGAAAGCACCTATTTCATACATAGATATGGGTTTATAACAATCCTTTACATCTGATTGTGGATAATGGAATCCAAAAGAACTTTTTTTTTTAAACTCTTGTGAATAAACTTGGTCTTGTCACTACTTCGCATCCTCATCCTTATAACATTGGGGTGATGAAGGATGGATAGGAACTTCGAATCACCCGACAATGCAAACTCGCCTACTTCATTAAGAATTTCAAAGATGAAGTACTATGTGATGTGGCACCACTCTCATTAGCCGACACTTTGTTTGGAAATCCATACTTGTGGTCCATCAATATGGAAGTTATCACTCACTACCATAGAAGGTGACTGTCAAAATTCAAGATTAGTGGTATGGTATACTAGGGAAGTGAACTGCATTGAAAGTTGAGACGATATATGCTCAACATGTTAAAAAGTGAATCAACCATGCTCATAAATTTCCATTGATCATGATTAAGCCTCAACATTCTATGAAAACTGTAGAAACTAGTAGACTCGCTGACAACTATTGTCCTCCACAACAACAATATATTGACAACATTGTTGAAGAATACCATAATGTGTTCAAAGAAACAAACAAAGTACCTTTACACTATCAAGTAAAACACTCCATTGAACTCACTCCTAGTTCTTCATTACCTAACACATCTATCTACAGGAGGTCCATTATCGAGAATGAAGAGATTCGTTGACAGATCCAAGATTTGATCGACAAGGACCATGTATGACCTAGTTCATCTCCGTGTGGAAGTCCAATTGTTCTTGGTCCAAAGAAATATGGGACTTGGTGCATGTGCATCAACTACAAGGAACTCAACAAGATTTCAGTAAAGAATTGCTACGCTTTACCAAGAATAGATGAATTGATTAATTGTCTGAAAGGTGGTAAATTCTTCACTAAACTTGATCTCAAGTCGAGAAATCATTAGATTCTGATCGAGCCCTCCGATGTATGGAAATATGCTTTCAAAAACAAGGAAGGATTGTTTGAATGGTTATTCATGCATTTCGGTTTAACCAATGCACCTACAACCTTCATGCAATACATGGATGACTTTCTTCAAACTTTTATTGGAAAAAAAATTATTGTCTACCTTGACGACATCTTGATTTTTAGTAGATCGTGGGAGGAACATGTATGAAAACTACAGCAAGTCCTGAACACCCTCCTACAACATTGAATCTACTTGAATTTGGAAAAGTGTTCATTTGCGATGGACAACATCAAATACTTGGGGTATGTTGTCGAATCTACAAGCATTCACGCTGACCCATACAATATACAGATCCTCAGATATTGTCCCATTCCTCAAAAAAATCATGAACTAAGAATTTTTGTTGGTTTAGCGAATTTGTATCGACTATTCGTACTTAGCTTCAGTCATATAGTATGGCCTTCAAATCAGCTAAGTAAAGGAAGTGGGAATATTATCTTCAAGTGGACACCAACACAGCAGCAAGATTTTGAGCAGCTCAAGCACAAACTCTGTACTGCACCAGTACTTGTGATATTTGACTGACATAAACCATTTGAAGTCGAAATCGACACCTCTGACTATGCTATGGGTGTTGTAATCACACAAGTCGGCCACCCAGTCACATTCCACTCGGATAATTTCAATGATAGTGTTAGGAAGTATTCAACATATGAAAAGGAGCTCTATGCCATTGTACAAGATCTTAGGCAATGGAGATACTATGTCCTTGGAAAGGAAACGATCATTCATACCAACCATAATCCCCTACAGTTTTCTACATCCCAGTATAAGCTACAAACGACCAGACATGTCAAATGGATTAATTACCTACAATAGTCTTAGTTGGTAATTCAGCATCAGAAAGGAAAATCCAATGCAATAGTTGATTTCCTTAGTCGACCAGCAATGCATGGATATGACACCATTAATTGGCCACGGCAGTATGAGCAAGATGTTGATTTCTTGATGGTGTACTAACAACTCTAGATAGGTTAGTTGATTGATCTTGACTACCACATGAAGGTAAACTTGTTATACAAGCTTGGAAAACTTTTTGTATCGACAGGTGAGCACCGACAAAATCTCATTTGGGACGCACACTACAACAAAACTACATGACATTTTGGAGTAACAAAGACACTCATTGTACTCCAAAAGTACTTCTACTGGCCTTCACTCAAGACGGATGTCGACAAGTATATCAGTTCATGTGTGGTTTGTGCCATCACCAAGCAACCAAACCAACGATAGGGTTTGTATACACCCTTTTTCAGTCCTTAATCGACCATGGGAATCCATTTCCTTAGACTATTTAACTATATATCCTATTACCCGATACTAGCATGATGCAATCCTGATAGTGGTAGATTGATTTTACAAGATGACTATCCTTATTTCTTGTAAGAAGACCATAATAGCATAGCAGACTGCTCATCTCTTTCTTTGAGAATGTCTGGAAACACAATGGATTTCTGACATCAATCATTTCCGACTGCGAATCCATATTTCTAAGCACTTTCTGGAAGAAACTCTAGAAACAGCTCGACACACAACTATCGATGCCGACCTCATTCCATCCCCATACTAATGGATAGACATAAGTTGTGAATCGCCTATTGGTACAACTACTCTGCATGTACAATCACCAGCATCATCAAAGTTGGGATGAAATTATTTCATACATCCAACAGACTTATAATCGAGCACAACATAGCTATACAGGCAAGAGTATGTCTGGATTTTGTTATGGATCAAATTTTCCAGTTTGTAGTTTATTAAACCCCATACGGCGCACCCTACTCTAAGATGCGCCAATGCGATCGATAATATGAATACACCATTAATAGAAACTTGAAATAAAAAAATATAGTAGTGTTTGTTTAATTTTGAAAGTTTTAACCCTAATGCAATGCGTTCTCTTTAGTGATGCACCAGTGCGATGGATGATACAAAATGCACTACAGATAGGAATTTGAAATAAAAAATAATTATGTTTTTTTAATTTGCAATGTTTTAACCCTAATCCAGTGCACTTGATTCCATGATGCTCTATTGTGATTGATAATATCAAACGTATCGCGAAAAAAACTTTGAACAAAATGCAATCGTGTTTTTTTAATTTGGAAAATTTTAACCCCAATGCGGTGCGGTGTTGTATTTACCACCATGGGGTGGTAAATTAAAGACATACTGCACTAGGGAGAGAAAAAAATAATTAGTAATCCAATGTTCTACACTACCCATTTACCCTATTTTGGTGCTTTCAAGTTTGTGGCGCCCCAATGCGCTTTGGTAATATAAATAGACATGTAAAATTTTAGTTTTTTTTTCCTTTGAATTTTTTTGGACATAGTGCCACATGATTCATTATCAGAACTAATGAATTTAATTTCTATATGCACTGGTGCATTTTAAATGTATAAACACATCGAAAAAAAAAACATTCATTAAAACCTCCACTCGCTTGCCTCCGCTAGTGACCTCTGCTATAAATAGATATTTGGGATTTCCTTAGAGGTGCATCCATTATGACCTCCGCTAAAGGCCCTTTTCCTTGTATTGGTAAAAATCCATATATTTATTCATTTGGTCTTTATGCCCTCACAATAATTTTTGTAGGTGTCCGTAAATACCATTCCATTCATATTTTTGTAGGTGTCCGTAAATACCATTCCATTTAGATTTTTGTAGGTGTCCGTAAATACTAGGTGCTAGATAAATGAGTTCTTTATTCTGTTGGAATCCAAATATAATATTAATTCTAGGGGAACCATTCCTTTTCCAATCTCATGCACTAACATGTGTTTTAAAAAATTATTTCTAGATCTAGGATTTGGTTTGGTGGGATGAAATGTATAAGTTCACATTGGAGGTGAACTTTGAAAATTACTACCCTAAAAATTGACATAGGGTGTGTTGGGATCCATCATGGAAAATTACACATGTTTGAGGTTGTCACGGATAATAAATATTGGATTCAGTTTATTCATGAAACAAAATCCTTATTTATACATTGGGGATTGTGCCTTGGGATTTAGATTCCAAGAGACTTGTTGGAGTTCAAGGTGAATCTCCACATTCTTCTTATTAAAATGACTAGTATTTAGAATATGTATAAATTTAATTGTGGAACTATAATCCCGTAGGACTACGTTTCGAACATTCCCCCCCTTACTCAAAACTCGGGTCTTTGTAATTCTAAGCATGTTTCTAAACCTTTCAAACTCTTCTCGTCCAAGTGCTTTGGTGAATATGTCTGCAATTTTCTCATTCATGCAAAAATTTTGTAGATGGACTGTCTCTACCTCTACACGATGTCGAATCAAATGCTACTTCATGTTGTTGTGCTTGGTTCAATTATGGAATCTAGGATTTTTGGCCAACTTGATTGCATAAGTTTTTTATCAATAAAGGAGTGGAGTTCTCCTGTTTCTCCTGCAAATATTCAAGTATCTTATTGAGCCGCACAATATATTTTGTTGCTTCCACAAAACCACATATTATGCCTCTATTGTTGAATATGTTGGAATTGACTATTTACACGATCTCCAAGAGACAATTGTTGATACAAGAATCATTGTGTACATAGAAGTAGACAAGGTTTTTGCATGAACCTTGAAACAATGCCAACAACATATGAGATATATGGTTTGGTGTTGGTAATGTAGATAAGGCTTCCTACAAGCTCTCGGTACTTGGTCACATCCTCTAATTCTTTTCCTTCAATTGATGCGAGCTTCAGATTTTGTTCCATTGGAGTTGAGAGAGGGTTGCATTCTGTCATGAAAAATCTACTTAACAATTATCCAACATACTTATTCTGGGAGATGAATGTGTACCTATGATGTTGAGTCAGTTCAATTCGCAAGTAATATTGAAGGTGTCCCAGATCTGTCATTTCATATCCCTTATTCAAATATTTCTTTAGGGATTCAATATAAACTTCATTGTTCCCTGTCATCAAATGTCATCTATGTACAACACAAGAAACACAACATATCTTCCAACTTTATTTACATACAATGTTGTGTCATCAAAATTATAGTGTTTGAAATTTAGCTTCAGAAGATGTTGGGTTAACTTTTCATACCATGTGTGAGGTTCTTGTTTCAATACATACAAGGACTTGACGAGTTTGCATACCTTTTGTTCTTGTCTGTTCACAACAAATCCTTATGGTTGAGACATGAAGACATTTGTTTTCAAGTATCCATTCAAGAAAGTTATTTTTACATCCATTTGGTGGAATTCCACTCATTTTGAGTATCCAAGTACAATAAAGTGCAAGTGGTAGCCCATTTTGTTGTGTGGGAGAGCATTTATTCATAGTCAATTCCTTCATTTTGTGCATATAATTTTGCATGATCCTCGATTTGTGCTTGTCAAGTGAGCCATATGATATGTATTTGTTCTTGTATTCCCACTTGCAACCAATTTGTTTGGTTCCAACTAGAGGGTCAACCAAATCATTGGTCACATTCTTCATGAGCACATCATATTCATTCTGCATGGCTTCTTTCCACTCATCATGGGTAGAAACCTCTTCAAAGGAAGTTGGTTCGAAGTTAGCATAGAAATTCAATTCAAAACCAAATGAAACATCCATATCACCAACTGAGTTATTTGCATCTCCTCCATCTTCATGTCTGGTTGAACTCCTTGTTCATGTCTTTCCGATTTCATTTGGATGGACACTTTCAAGTGTCTTTGTGGCCCATTTAGGAACTTTTCGTTATGGTCCAAGTTGATTATATGGTGGTGCTTCATTTTCTTCAAGATTCAATCTTCTAATTCTCTCAATCGGATCATCTAGTTGAACCTCATGTTTAGGTGAAGTGGCAGGAACTGCTTCTTCATGATTTTCTTCATGAGGAGGTGTTGGTGCTTCAAAAGGAAATTCCATAGATTAATCCAAGATAGGGATCCCCCCTTCAAGATGTATAATTTCATTATCAAATTCATAATATGTCCTTATATGGGAAAATTTATCTATATGATCAAGTTTTCTATCAATAACCTCTTCATTTTCATTGGATTCAAGAAAAACGACATCTCTCGAAACAAAAAAACTTCTTGTTTACCTGGTCATAAAGACAATATTCCTTGGAGGTGTCAGAATACCTCAAGAAAATCAATTTTTGACTTCAGTACAAATCTTGTCTATTTGATCCTCTCATATCAATGCATAGCATGTTAGAACAATATTCCCATCATAGACATGGCATGGACCTTCATGTTGTTCTACCTAGTGTTGTTTGGTTCATTAGTGACTAGTCTAGTACCCTCGACTACATGTTTATCCACATTTGACTACTTAGACTAGTGATATGCCTTATCCACCTTGTTTGTAGACAAATCCACCATATTTCCTTATTTTTGGAAGTCAATGCGCTCCATCCCTCATTCTTAGGATGCCATTATGGTAATTTCCTTGTGTTAAGGAGTATAAGGGCGCTACATGCTTGATTTGGTATTTATGGTGTATTAATGGCCACTAGTGATCATAAAACCACTACTCCACTACTTTGGTCCACACATAGGTTCATTCTTATCCACTCAAGGATCTCATATGTTTTATTGACCAATTCATGAGGTCCAAGTATGATTTGGATGGCATTAATGCTAGTTAGTGGGGGAATTAGTCTAGGTAAGCCCTCATTATTGTGAGCTACTCAAATCACCTCTAAGCCTCTCGATTTTGTCTCTTGAGAGAGTATATATATATTCTACACAAGTTGTTGAATAATAATGTAATAGAAGATCAATCCACATGAGTGTTTTTCTCTTGTTTTCTGCTTAGTATTTTCTTCATATTTCTTCCATTTTTTTGTCTATGTTTGGAAAATTCTAAGTGAAGATTTCTCTCTTAATATAGATCCACCTATGACACATATAGAATTTGACATGGTCTCACAGCGCCATAGGGGATCCTAGTCTTGCTTCCGAAATAGATTTCCAAGTGTTTGTTTTGCAGGTGACTACAACAACTTCATGGATTTGAAATCTATTCCTCTCCTCTCTCCATTCATCTATTTTGGGTAGAAAGAAAATATGTGTGCATATATCAAGAGAAAATGTCTCTTTGATGTGTCCATTGGTGATGTGAGTGAGCCGAAATATTATGAAGATAAGTGTGATTGGCTTAATGACTGTGATAGAGCACATGGAACTATGTGTCTGTCTATACCTCCTAGAATGCATTATCTCATTGATTATGCCGAGTATCCATTTGATATTTGGAGAAATATAGATAGAGCTCTTGGCATGCAGAAAGAAGATAATAGCTATATGGAGATAAATCAAGTGGACACCTCCTCATCTGTCTCAACCTCATGCATTTCTCAATAAGTTATTCAAATTGAATAAGAAGAAGAATAAGAAGAAGAATAAGAAGAAGAAGAAGAAGAAGATACATATTCAACAAATGATCTAGCTCAAATTTCTTCCTCTGTGGCTTCCTCTGTTTTCTAAGAAGTTATTTTTAATGAATATAACACATGAGCTAATGTCATCAATACCATTGAAGAGATGTCTCTCCATTCCACTTCCTTCTCCTCTATGTCTTTTGTTACAAATTTTGAATATGGGTTGTTGGTTGGTGATCATAATGAGGCTCCTCTAGAAGAGTTTTTTTCTTCATATGAGAGTATTGGTTTGAAATATGGTCAAGGAGAAGTTTGGAAATCAAGTGAAGATATCTCAGTGCTTCACACTCTTTTGTGATCATAATGAGCCTGCTCTAGAAGACATTTTTTCTTCACATGAGAGTATTGGTTCGAAATATGGTCAAGGAGAAGTTTGGAAGTCAAGTGAATATCTCTCACTACTTCACAATCTTTTTCTTCCTATGTATTCCTACACCATGACTAGCAGAATTTCTTCAAGTTCACTTGAAGATGGAAAAGATTTTTCCATCACTATGGTGCACTTGGGACACTTGTTCCTCTTTCTTGGAGATGATTATGACTCTCATGATTTGAATTTGATGCTTCAAAATCCTTATGATTTTACTGGGATCACTTTCACCACTATTGGTTCGCATTCTCAAGCACCTCAAGTCTCTTTTGGATTTGGCACCCTGGTTGGTTCGAAGTTCAGGTCTAAAGAGCACCTACATTCTCTCTATTACCAATATGTTTCAATTATTGTACATGGATTCAGTTTCCATCATGCATTTGTACATGTTTTTTATCTATTTGAGCAGATTCCACTTCTTCCCAAGACTATTATTCCTCCAAACATATTCATCTAGTTTGGAGAGTATACAGTTTTTTGGTTTCTCTTTCAAGTCCATTTTTTTATTTTCCCCAATTGAGTTTGCCTCTTTCCTTGTTTCATATGGATTAATAATGTAAAGTGTGAGCATAAGCCTGTGTTGCTTGGGCCCTATTTCTCATTCCTCACAACCATTTTGGATTAAGGGGGGTTGTTATAACAATATTCCCATCATGGACATGCCATGGATCTTCATGTTGTTCTACCTAGTGTTTTTTGGTTCATTAGTTCCTAGTCTAGTACCTTGGACTACATGTTTGAACCTATTTGACTACTTAGACTAGTGATATGCCTTATCCACCTTGTTTTTCCACAAGTCCACCATATTTTTTGGGGGGGGGATTCAATGCATCCCATCCCTGTTTCTTAGGACGTCATTATGGTCATTTCCCTAGTTTAAGAAGTTTAAGAGTGCTACATGCTTGATTTAGTATTTTTGGTGTATTAATGGCCACTAGTGGTCATAAAACCACTACTCCACTACTTTGGTCCACACATAGGTTCATACTTAACCACTCAAGACTCTCATAGGATTTATTGACCAATTCGTGAGGTCCAAGTATGAGTTGGATGGCATTAATGTTAGTTAATGGGGGAATTAGTCTAGGTAATCCCTTATTATTGTGAGCTACTCTGCTGTGAATATTTAATAATATTAATTACATAATAATATTAATTAAATATTCACAGCATACTCGAATCATCTCTAAGCCTCTCTATTTTGTCTCTTGAGAGAATCTATATATTGTACACATGTTGAATAATAATGGAATATCGATCCACATGAGTGTCTTTCTCTTATGCTCTGCTTCATATTTTCTTCATATTTCTTCTATTTTCCTATCTATGTTTGGAGAATTCTAAGAGAAGCTTGCTCTTGTAATCTAGATCCACCTATGACACATATAGAATTTTACATAGAAGGTGGAACCAAAAAACCTGAGACACCTCACCGATGGGAGATGGACATACCACATTTCATGTGGACTCTTTATTTCAAGAGCATGAGATGCATGTCTATTTCTTAAGAAAGGCTACACACAATACTACATCACTCCAAAACATTAGTTTTCAATTCTTGAAAAACATCATTGAGCGTATCGTATTGATTATTGTTCTATTCATTCATTATACGTCACACCATTTCATTGAGGGTTGTAAGGAACTAAAGTTTGATGTGCAATCCCCTGTTGACAAAGATAGTCTTCAAAAGCATTAGAAGTGTATTTTTTTCCAAGATTAAGGGCACAGAAATAGATCGGATATTTGTTGTAGGAAAGAAGAATTGCAAGGCTGAGCAATATGGCTAGAGAGAAAAGGCTAGACTAGATAGACAGGAAGGAGTTATGGGTGCAAGGAGTTGAGATGTACCACTTTCAGAGATAATAAATCACAGATTTAATTTATTCATGAAACAAACTCCTTATTTATACATTGGGGATTGTCTCTTGGACTCCATATTCCAAGAGATCCATTGGAGTCCAAGGTGACTCTCTACATTCTTCTTATTAAACTAACTAGTATTTACAATATGTATAAATTTAATTGTCGAACCATAATCCTGTAGGATTAGGTTTCCAACAGAGGTGATGGAATATGATTTTGTTAATCTATTTTTCCTCATGCTCTCGGATCCATTCTTGTTGGTGTCCTAGATTCCATTTAGATGTGAAATAAAACACATGATAAAATGGAAATTATGCATTGAATCAATGAGTTTTTGGTTACATTCGACTCCAAACAACATAAGTACACTAGAGGCACCCTTCCTCATCTACTCACATGCCTCAAAATGTGTTTTTTTAAATGACCTTAGATCCATGGTTTCATTTAGTGGGATGCAATGAACAAGTTAGTTTTGGGGGGTCAAGTTTCAAAATCATTGCCTTAAACATTGGTAGAAGGTGCACTGGGATTCATAATGAAAAAATACATGTGAGTGAGGTGATATAATGCAATTTTACTTTTTTGTATTTGTTTTATACTCATGCGACAATTTTTGAGGTGTTCTTGAAATCCATTTGAATGCGAGTTTCAACTCAAATTAAAATGAATATTGGGCATTGGATTGATGATCCATTAGTTCCATTGGATTTTTAACATCAAAATTATGCTATAGGTGCACTTCCTTTGTTATTCATACCATTTGACATGTGTTTTTCTCACAACTATTGGATCTATGGTTTTTTTGAGTGGGACATAATGCAAAATCTAGCGTCAAGGGGTCAACTTGGAAAATCACTAACCTTGACATCAAAGGAGTGTGTGTTGGGATTCATAATGAAAAATAGACATGTGATTGGTGATGATACATGGTTTTGTTGATCTATTTGAGTTTTATACCGCTCATACCTTTTTTTAGAAGTGTCCTTGAGGGCCCTTTTTGGATGCAAGCTGCAATTGAGATAAAATGAAAACCAAGCATCAAATCAACAAATTTTTATTTCTTTTTAGATTCTATACATCATAATTATTCTAAGGTTGTACTTCTTCCACTAGTTATGTGCACTCATATGTGTTTTTCAAATAATTTCTAGATCTAGTGTTTTGTTGAGTAAGATTCAATGCAAAATTTAAATTCATGATGTATGCTACTAATCCATGTTCATACAAAAAATAATAAGTTGGACGAAAGGACATTATAGATTTTTATTTTATTTGTCTACCTTTCTTATTGAGCATGAACATAAAAGGAAAACACGATTTTTATATATTGTAGTCGCAGCTCTTGTTTTGTAAGAGTGTCTTGACATGGGGAAGAGGAAGAAACAAAGTAAGAGTAGATTGATGAAGTCTTCATGGGTCTTTTGTAATTAAAACTAAGACTACGAAAATCAACGTTACCTTTTTAAAGTGATAAAATGTGTTCCCAAATATATAGTTTTAGCAATTGTAAGTAAAAGTGTAGAAACATGATCTTCTAAATTCCATTCATATGTTTGAGAAAAAAATTCAAGTACAAAGAATGTAGAGGTAGCATTTCATACATTTTTTTGAATTCAATGATTAACAATAAGAGAAATGGTGATTTTCCCTCGCAGAGCTAGTGAGACTATGAAAATAATTGTAATTGCATAAGGAGAAAACTTATTGAGACCAAGAACACAATGAGACAAAGAACGATTTTATATTTTGAAATGATAGTATAGAGGTATCATATTTCGTAATGAAAATTCACAAATATAATCAGACATTTTTATTTAAATTTTTTTATAAAATAAATTTCATACAGTGTAGAATAAAATTGTAAAATAAAATTCAAATGTTTAATTATATCCACATAAATATGTAATAATTCATACGGTGATGAAATCAGGAATGAAAATGGATGTAAATGTGTCTAGGTCATCTTATTAAAAATATATATGGAATAAAATGATCTTAATAGTATTATGTTTAATAATATTATAATATATGGCTTAGAGTTATGTTAGCAATATTTTTAAAATATGTTATAAATATCTGAATAAATACACAATAATTTAATGATGTAATGAGTAATATTATAAAAGAGGTTTGTTAATATTATTATTATTTTAATAGTATAATGAATATTATATAGATAATATTGATAAAAATAAGTATTCATTTATTTGATATTATAATATTATAAAAATTCACTTTATATTTATACCTTCTAATATTAGGTATGATTAATATATTTTGTAAAATGATAAAGATATTTTTATCATAATTAAAACAATTAAAAAAATATTATCATCATAATTTACATCTTATTTCCTTCCATATTTATTTTTATTGATTTTATTAAAAAACAATAACACAACAAAAAAAATTATACTCCAAGAACATCATTATTTATATCATTCTTTATCACATGGCATTTATTATCACTTTGGGTATCACCCTCTATGAATAATGAGTCTTAGAAAGAATGAATCACCTTCTCACTCATCTCTACTATGAGTGACTATATTTTTCTATCTTGGTTTGTTTATAATTAAATTATGTTATTTACTATTTTTTTATTTAACACGATTATTTTGTCTCAAACAATCCAAGACATAATTATGTTATTTTTTTTCCTCAATCATTACCTTGTGTGGCATGATCTAGATCATTAATTTATTTAATATTTTTTTAGTAAATATTCACATTTTATTTCACTAACATTATATTAGCAATAAATACCTCATAATAATATCTGAAATCTTTTATGCATTGGATTTTTTCACTCAATGTTGTAGTTTATAGTGTTGGGTTTTAATGTATGCAACATTTCCGCATCTTATCCTTATACATAAATATAATTATCTAATTAATTAAAAAAATAACAACTTACTTTTATAATATAAATGTATAGAATAAAAATTAGAACAAATTCATCCGGTCATTAATAAAATAATAGGCTTAGATGAAGTATAAGTAATTTATATAAATTTAAGTCATAACTAAACCATTTTCTTTATAATAGGTACTAACACCGAGTTATGAGTATTTTGATTCACATATTACTTTGAAGGTTGGCCATGATTTGTTTAATGTATATTAGCACATTTCGAATCTAGTGTCATCCCAATTTTGAACCAAGATTTTATTCATAATGTTTTCTAATAACAAAACTTTAGTAGTATGATGCTAGGTTAATGATGAGGGTACTTTTTTGGGCTTTTTTTCAAAAAATAAATTTGCTATTTAATCATTTTTAGTCTATAATTTCTCCTATATTTACATAAAATCTATTTTTTAATATTCTCCTACCTATCTATATACATGTTTTTTTCAATCCAAAATAATGTCCTAAGATATTATACTTGAGTATAATATTAGAATTCTTAAAAAATACCCTCCTAATGACACATAAATTTTATAAAGAAACAGTACTCTTATAATAACAATCATATGTCTTGATATATTTTGACACATTACTTTAGAAATCCTTTCTCAAACTTCTCCCATTAACACACTTTCAAGCTTTATTACCTTTCATACACAATTTTAGTCTTCCTTCTAAGCTTCACATCAAAATCAAGGTAACAATTTTCATACATAATATCACATGACTCACACGATACAAATATAAAAAATATGACAAATATATTAATATGGATTCATAAAACACTCTCATAAAAGAAAATTCATTGTGCTCAAATTAAGTGAAAGCCATAATGTACTTTTAAAATGTATTACAACCACTTTCTTAACTTGCACAAAGATGTTAGTTTTTCTACTTCCAATAAACATAAGTAATAGTAGTGTTATACAAAACATACATCCCATTCTCCAAAAGGAGTATATATAAAGAATTTAAAAACCTTAATTCAAATTGGTAATGTGTTACTATTGGACTAGTGCTCAATGAAGAGGATAACACATTTTGGTTACATATCTTGAAACAATTAAATATGCTCCATTAAACTATCAAATGCTAGTTGGCATATACAACATATGATTTGAATGGCATATACAACATATGATTTGAATGGTACTTTTGTAGTAGATTCTTATTTTATAAAATTGATATACTAAGTATAATATTAATAATTAATCAAATATTTAAAGTAAATATAGAAGTTTCAAGTATTTAAACTAACATAGATTTATCCTAAATATGGATTTATAGTATTAAGAAGCATTTAATTTTTTGAGATGTTATTTTTTAATGATTTTTTATTGGTTTTAAAATTTTATTTTATAAATTCTTATGGACATTTTAATAATTTTTTATTTGGTTTTCATTTTTTATTTTATGAATGGACATAAAAAAAATTAAGTACTTTTTATTTTTGATATCTTACATAATGTAACACATCTCCCCCATAATGGATTGTAAACACCTCACTACTCTCTGCAATGATATTCATAAATAAATATCATTTCATATTACTTAAAATAAAATAAAATAATAATATTAATATATCAAATGAGTGCTACTTAAAATCTAACCTGTCTATTCCATTTATGATTGACATGTGAATCGTAAGCCATTATCTTACCGCTTATACATGGGTTGTAATCAATATCGTGTCTCATTATTGGGTGTATGGTTATTATTTGGAATACCTAGTACATTTTGGGATAGTAGAAACGATATTGAAGTACCAAAAAGGTTTGTAATAAGCTAGGAAGGAATGATTTCGACTGGACACTCGTTTTCACACCAAGTAATGCCACATATAACGTTTAACGTTGTGATGGAAAATAATAGTGAAACTTCAAATAAGAAAACATGTCTATATTCACATACCAAAACCCTCAAGATTTCTATCACCATATGATGTTATTGGTCTCGTACTATGTTGTGTTTGCAGCGGCCACACTCAGTGATGATATGCTTGCCCTGAGTATGGACATAATATGGACTGAACTGTATATTTTTTATCAAAAATTTACCTAGCATGTCCAAACAACGTTTAGAGTGATCAAAATATAATTTAATTCGGAATTCTGATTAATGTACATTCATTTGAAATTAAGAAAATATATTTTAAAGATGTCGCACAAAATATGTTTTATGATAGAACTGATCTTATGCAGGATTCTTATGATCGTGTATCTAAAATAAAATCTTTTCATATACAAATTAATTTACTCCAATCAACTTGTCGATGGAATAACAAATGGCGATATGATGACATACAGATGGAAACCTTGACATTATTTTATTTTACTATTAGACGTTTGTTTTTTTCTTTGTGAAGCCAGCTGTTCATGAAAACCTTACTTATTGCAGCCCGAAGCACCGAGTGATTCTTTTTTGTTTGGTTTCATGCCTATTCCTGGTAAGTGCGTGCCATCGTACAGTATCATCTGATGCCTGAGATGACATTGTTTGGCATCTTATGCTGTAATTATTTGTCCATTTTGTCAGACACTGGTCGAATAAATGGGATAGATCGATTTAGACGTTAGGGCTTTTTGGGCCTAGTATTCGAATTTTAAGCTTTTTACTGTATTCTTTAGAGGACAAAGTTTCATGTACTTTAGATACAAAACAATCCGAAAAAATTGAATGGGCATGCCTCAATCTTCCCATATCTGTAGATGAGAGTTTACAATACTGCAAATGCTTGCAAAACTCGTCTGAAACTGAAGAAATAGATATGAACCGAGAGAATTCCAGTCTGTTGTCATTTTTCACCGATTTGGAACACACCAAATTCCATTTTCGGCAATTTGTTAATATCATCTTGTCGCGCATTGCGATTCTTCATGGCATTAAGTTCGTTTAATTTTGTTATTGAATCCAGTTGTGCAGTGAAGATGGTCACGGAGAGTTCTATGTCTCTTCCTCAGAATAAAGAAAGATTAATTCATTGTACTTTAGAATATCAATAAAATTAACAACCTTAAATTGAATATAACAGGGAACCAGCATATTTGAAAGATTAATTCACTGTACTTTAAAGTATCAATAAAATTAAAATCTGCAAATTGAAAACAGCAGGGAACAGCATATTTGAAGAAAAACAATCACAATACGGACATGAATTCATTGTACTTTAAAGTATCAATAAAATTAACATCAGTAAATTGAAAACAGTAGGGGAACAGCATATTTGAAGGCAAACAATCACAATACGAACATGGATACTTTATGGGAAAACCACAAATTTCAACTCAATTTTTTTTAATTGTGTAAGCATGATCTTATTTCTAATTTTATTGTATTTTTCTGTTCTAGTTCGAGTTGTTGGGAGAAATGATCGTTACCCTTTCTACCAGGTTGAATCCTGTAAATGACATGATGCTTTTGTTAAGCCCTTATTGTGATGATTGTATTTCTAATAGTACTTTGATTCTCCTAAGAATAACATGTGTGGCATTCTCGAGATAAACTAGCCCTCTAACAAATAGTGAACCACCATTTAAAAAAAATCTAATTATATTCCTATTTCACATCATTGAATACCATGGAGTGAATTGTGATTATTCCAACTGTATCATAAATCCATAATTGTCATGCTCTAGATGGCTGAGATTTCTTTCGACCGTTGTCATTTTTTCAGGACGAAGCAATTCTTGCATAAGCTTACTACAATTTCGTAGGAAAATTCGTTTTTTTGGACAACCGCAAACATTCGTATTTCAATGTTCTTATTGTCTTGTCGCTGAGAAAAAGCCGATGCTCCTCTTATGCTTTATCACATTGTGGTGTGAAGTTAAGAGGTTGGTTATTATTTTGTTTTCACGGACAAACATTAAAAAATAGTAATAATTCAATTTTGACCTCAGAGTTTTGAAAAAATATTATATTAGTGTGTCACTGTGGGATAAGGAATTTTTAAATATAACATTTTTTTTTATAACATACAGTATTTTAACCTATGATCTCATAAAAAGAAATCTAAATAAATAAATAAAATAAGAAGAGAAAATAAAGAGACTCTTCTGAAATTATAACTCCCACATATGTGGCATCACTGAAGAAATTGGCTAATAATAGTAAATTCCTCTTCTACAAAAGAAGGGTGGAAATAATTCCAAGGGGTTAATTCTCTTGGAGGAAGAAACAAGAGCAATATACACTTCAAAGAACATAAACATGAAGAAATATGAAGAAAAGAGTAATTTGAAATCTCAAAGAAAGGAAACTGTAATGAACAAAAAAATGAACAACTCAAGGGGAGGAGCTAGCAAGTGGTATCTCCAGAACCAAACTCAAGTCATGATTTAAAATATCTATGTCCATAGAGCGTGAGCATTGATGTGTTGTACCAGTTGGTAGGACAATGACCTCGGTACGGGCAAGAACAATATTGCCTATATAGAGTGAGAGTACTGGGTGTTGGTTGGCAGTACAGTATTGGCTATATAGGATGGAGTATTGCATGTTGTTTGGCAGTTGACTACCAAGTTTGAACCATGGAATTTTGCAAGGTGACCTGGTTGAGCTAAGGTCCTTAGTTGGAATGAAAATATGATCATCTAAAAAGGAATATGAATTGTAAGAATCCTAAAACGCATCCCTATAGAGACTAGGACTTAGCTCAAGGGTGACTATGGGGAAACTAAGACTCGAGTTTCATACACATTTATGGTTGGTGATCCAAATGGACATCGGTGGCCACCCACCTAGTCCACTCGCTCAAAGACACAGTTTTCAAGCTTGGCAGCTTTTTACTGTTTTTCAGGCCCTCATCTTCTCACGTCGTTTGAGACCCTAAATGAAATTTGTTTTGCCATGGAAACGCTGATAAGATCACCAAAGGAATTGTTTGGTCTAAAAACATGGATTCCTCCTCAAGCATACCTTTGTAATGAGGTACCAAATGCCCCAAAAATAGATCATATGTAAAGCTTTCACCCCTTGGAAGTTGACGTATCAACTAACCACATCAAGGCCCACAAACCTTTTCGTGTTTCTTCTCCCAAGGTTAGGGTATTTTATGTTTAGGGTTTCAAATTTATGCTTTATGTTAAAAGGTCTTTCTAGCCTAATTGTAACTGAGTTCTTGTGGATGAGTGTTGCCAACACATCTCTTTTCATAGATAAGCTACTACCATCTAGAGCTAGTTTGTATTGCTTTGTAGTTTATAATGTTTTCTAGTTTATTCATTAATAGAATTTGGGTTTTACTGCACTATTGTGTTTTTTGAAAAATATTTGTGTATATATTTGTTTTATATCACTACCTTCATTTTGTTCTCCAAATGATCTAGATTAGTGGAATCATATCAATATGCTCTTGTTGTTTCTTAATGCATGTCCCCTACGAGATATGAATATCGAGAGTTAGGCCTCAAATTAGTTGAGCTTGGGTAAAATCACCCTTGTTCACCCATGCAGCCTCACATGGCAGGAGAAGAAAACAAAGATGATGAGGCACGATATCCTATTAAGTTGTTTCTCAAGGAATCCCTCACGTGATAGAGGAATGAGAGGATAAATCATTTTTCCTAGAGCCTTTGACGAATGCTGACATTGGAGGATGGACCTTCAACAAGAAACCGTTTTGGAGGTGCAAATACCTTCATGGTAAAAGTTAACTTTGTCAATTACTTATTTGAATGCTAGATAGATGTAGATGCTTTGGAGAAATGGTAAATCTATTAGAGAGTTCCTTATGTGTTGAAAATGTTTTTAGCAATGAAAAGATCACCTTCATGCTCCTTAAGTCCCTCACCCATGTCAAATATTGGTGCGACGATTACTGCAATAGGCATGCGAGAGATGAGTATAAAATATACTAGAGAAAAACCCACTTGGGAGGCTTTTCTCGATGTCGTCAAGGAGGAATTCTACCCTATCGGAAACTATGATTCCCAATACACCAGTTGGATGACTTTGTTCCTAGAGAGAGATTAGATGATGCCATAATTCACCAATATATTCCATACCTTTCAGTCAAAGCTATGTATTAGAGAATCTAAACGACACTTGGTCCTAAAGTAGAGAAGTGGTATAAACAAGAACATTTAGATAGAGATGGATTTCCTGGACATCTCCTCAATCGGAGCTGCCTATTGGTACGATGTTAAGATGGAGGAAAATTTTAAGTGCAATAGAATAAGTAGGAGTTTGGGTTTGCAAATCAACAATACTAGCACCCTAGCAAAGGAGGCCCTAACTCCCAAAAAAATGGAAGATAAAGGATGGCCAAAATCATGGAAACCATCCCAAGCCACAAGTAAAGAAGGGTAATGGGAAATAGAAGAAGGTCAATGGCAAGTGGAGTGATTTCTACAAAATCCCCTAGCACAACATTAATGAATGCCACTCAAAACCATCATTGTTGGTGGATATGAAAACCTCGTACTCTAGAGCAAGAAAGGCGAAAGTGGATCATTGATGTGGAACCTAGTGCCACCGTCGCAATCGCAAATATCCAACCAGAAGAGGCATAGGAGCCAAAGGAAGGGGAGCACCGCTTCCATTGAAAACTGTGAGCAAAGGGGAATCTGCTACATTTCATTGTTCACATTGGTATCCAGAAGAACCTTATCTCGATCGAGGTAATCAAAATATTGAAGGTATCGATGATGCCACACCCCCAACCATACACCATTAGTTGGTTGATATAGGGATGAGACATCAACGTCATTCAATAGTGACATTTATCCTACAACATCAAGCCCTTCAAATATGAGGTACTATGTGATGTTGACTCACTTGAAGTTTGTGATGTTCTTTTAGGAAAACCATATATGTGGAAATTCCATGGTGTTTATGAGTGCATGCCCCATACTTTCACTATTACTTTGGGGGGAAAACTCTACAGGACACTCGAGGTAGTCCCAAAGACTAAAGTTTCTTTGATCTCTATGAAGCAAATTTTGAAACGTCATCACTCAAAATATGAAATTTCTCCTCTTCATAGTTCATTTAGAAGGTGGACAGAAGGTCGCTAAAACCGCCACATCCTAAGGACAATGTCTCTAAACAACAAAAATGTCTTGACAAGATTGTAGAAGGGTACATGGACATCTTCGCTTCCTCTATGGGGGTTCCTATGCACTGCCATGTCAAACATCCAATCGAATTGATATCGGGTTCCCCTTTACTCAATGACCCAATATTCAAGTGCTCTCTTCTGGAGAATCAAGAAATAAAATGCCAAATTCATGAGCTCATCCAAGAGGGCCATATTCAACCAAGCTCCTTACATTGCAAGAATCCAATTGTGTTGGTGTAGAAAAAGGATGGTACATGGCGACTATGTATTCATTACAGAGCCCTAAAAAAAATCAATGTTAAGAATCAATACCTCATCCCTCATATTAATGATCTTCTTGGTAAGATTAAGGGTGCTAAGTTCTTTAGCAAGATTGATCTAAAGTCGGGCTACCACCAGGTTCCAATTGAACAAACCAACATATGGAATACAACCTTGAAGTCTAAAGAAGGCCTCTTTGAATGTTCATTCATTCTTTTTGGCTTGAATAACACTCCGACGATGTTCATCACGATGATGGATTATATATTGCGGCCATTCACAAACTCCTTTGTGGTCGTATATCTAGATTACATCCTCATCTACAATAAAACTTGGGAATAACATTTGTAGCACATTCAGCAAGTCCTAAGTACCTGACGATTACTAGAACATTTAAAAATCCATTCCATACTTAGGATATATTTTATTAGTCATCTATATTAATTTTCCTAAGTATAGACTATGTAGTTGGCCTAGTTTTGTCTTTTATGCCTCCATATGCCATCTTAAGTCACAAAAATGAATTTGGATAGATTTTGGATAAGATTTCCTTGGATTCTATCTGATTTTATTCCATTCCTGAATTAGAAAGATACTTTCCTAATTTAGATAGCTTCACCTTGCTTTTTCTACTTTATAGTGGATAAGGTAAAGCTAGTTGACTTGGAAACTCTCTCCACTTGACCAATTCGACATACGCCACTTTATTCTCTCCTAAATTCATCATTACATTCCATTTACATCACTCATGATATTCCATATCATATTCATCCAATTCATGAGCCTTTAGAGTGTTTTGGAAAGTGATTTTGACACCAAGGGGGTTTTTATGCTTTTAGTAAGACTTACTTTTTTGTGCTTTACAAATTCCCTTTAACGCATTCTATTTTATCTCTTTAGATGTATTATATATTGTATTCATATTGATGAATAATACATGAGATGCTATTTCCATCAATTGAGTTCCTTCCCTTATGTTTATGTCTCAATATTTCTTCTTATTCTTGCATATCTTTGAATAATTCTTGTGAGGACTTCTTTGATTCAAGATTCTTGGATATTAGAATTATTTGATGGTATTGATCCTATATATAATTCTCACATGGTATTAGAGACTTGGGAGATCTTTATTAAATTCATCTCCCGGTATAATATTTCAGAGAGTTTGTTTTGCAGGTACTGAAGATCAAATGGTAGAAATTTCTTCAATATAGACAATTATTGAAGATGAATAATTCCATATCTCTCTCTTTTTCTCCCATAAGTATTCTATTCTAAATTATGAGAAAGATAATCTAGTTTATGCTCTAGAATCTGAAGATGGCTGAGATTTCTTTCGACCGTTGTCATTTTTTCAGGACGAAGCAATTCTTGCATAAGCTTACTACAATTTCGTAGGAAAATTCGTCTTTTTGGACAACCGCAAACATTCGTATTTCAATGTTCTTATTGTCTTGTCGCTGAGAGAAAAAGCCGATGCTCCTCTTATGCTTTATCACATTGTGGTGTGAAGTTAAGAGGTTAGTTATTATTTTGTTTTCACGGACAAACATTAAAAAATAGTAATAATTAAATTTTGACCTGAGAGTTTAGAAAAAATATTATATTAGTGTGCCACTGTGGGATAAGCAATTTTTAAATATAACAATTTTTTTTATAACATACAGTATTTTAACCTATGATCTCATAAAAATAAATCTAAATAAATAAATAAAAAATGAATAAATAGAATAAGAAGAGAAAATAAAGAGACTCTTCTAAAATTATAACTCCCACATATTTGGTATCACTAAAGAAATTGGCTAATAATAGTAAATTCCTCTTCTACAAAAGAAGGGTGGAAATAATTCCAAGGGGTTAATTCTCTTGGAGGAAGAAACAAAAGCAATATACACTTCAAAGAACATAAACATGAAGAAATATGAAGAAAAGAGTAATTTGAAATCTCAAAGAAAGGAAACTGTAATGAACAAAAAAATGAACAACTCAAGGGGAGGATCTAGCAAGTGGTATCTCCAGAACCAAAGTCAAGTCATGATTTAAAATATCTATGTACATAGAGCGTGAGCATTGATGTGTTGTACCAGTTGGTAGGACAACTACCTCGGTACGGGCAACAGCAATATTGCATATATAGAGTGAGAGTACTGGGTGTTGGTTGGCAGTACAGTATTGGCTATATAGGATGGAGTATTGCATGTTGTTTGGCAGTTGACTGCCTAGTTTGAACCATGGAATTTTGCAGGGTGACCTGGTTGAGCTAAGGTCCTTAGTTGGAATGAAAATATGATCATCTAAAAAGGAATATGAATTGTAAGAATCCTAAAATACATCCCTAGAGAGACTAGGAATTAGCTCGAGGGTGACTGTGGGGAAGCTAAGACTGTAGTTTCATACACGTTTATGGTTGGTGATCCAAATGGACATCGGTGGCCACCCACCTAGTCCAGTCGCTCAAAGACACAGTTTTCAAGCTTGGCATCTTTTTACTGTTTTTCGGGCCCTCACCTTCTCACTTCATTTGAGACCCTAAATGAAATTTGTTTTTCCATGGAAACGCTGATAAGATCGCCAAAGGAATTGTTTGGTCTAAAAACATGGATTCCTCCTCAACCATACCTTTGTAATGAGGTACCGAATGCCCCAAAAATAGATCGTATGTAAAGCTTTCACCCCTTGGAAGTTGACGTATCAACTAACCACATCAAGGCCCACAAACCTTTTCGTGTTTCTTCTCCCAAGGTTAGGGTATTTTATGTTTAGGGTTTCAAATTTATGCTTTATGTTAAAAGGTCTTTATGGCCTAATTGTAACTCAGTTCTTGTGGATGAGTGTTGCCAACACATCTCTTTTCATAGATAAGATACTACCATCTAGAGCTAGTTTGTATTGCTTTGTAGTTTATAATGTTTTTCCAGTTTATTCATTAATAGAATTTGGGTTTTACTGCACTATTGTGTTTTCTGGAAAATATTCGTGTATATATTTGTTTTATATCACTACCTTCATTTTGTTCTCCAAATGATCTAGATTAGTGGAATCATATCAATATGCTCTTGTTGTTTCTTAATGCATGTCCCCTATGAGATCTGAATATCGAGAGTTAGGTCTCGAATTAGTTGAGCTTGGGGAAAATCACCCTTGTTCACCCATGCAACCTCACATGGCAGGAGAAGAAAACAAGGATGACGAGGCACGAGATCCTATTAAGTTGTTTCTCAAGGAATCCCTCATGTGATAGAGGAATGAGAGGAGAAATAATTTTTCCTGGATCCTTTGATGAATGCTGACATTGGCGGATGGACCTTCAACAAGAAACCATTTTGGAGGTGCAAATACCTTCATGGTACAACTTTGTCAATTACTTATTTGAATGCTAGATAGATGTAGATGCTTTGGAGAAATGGTAAATCTATTAGATATTTCCTTATGTGTTCAAAATGTTTTTAGCAACGAAAAAGATCACCTTCATGCTCCTTAAGTCCCTCATCCATGTCAAATATTGGTGCGATGATTACTGCAATAGGCATGCGAGAGATGACTATAAAATATACTAGGAAAAAACCCACATGGGAGGCTTTTCTCGATGTTGTCAAGGAGGAATTCTACCCTATCAGAAACTATGATGCCCAATACACCAGTTGGATGACTTTGTTCCTAGAGAGAGACCAGATGATGCCATAATTCACCAATATATTCCATACCTTTCGGTCAAATCTATGTATTAGAGAATCTAAACGACACTTGGTCCTAAAGTAGAGAAGTGGTATACATAGGAACATTTAGATAGAGATGGATTTCCTGGACATCTCCTCAATGGGAGATGCCTATTGGTACGCTGTCAAGATAGAGGAAAAGTTTAAGTGCAATAGAATAAGTGGGAGTTTGGGTTTGCAAATCAACAACACTAGAACCCTAGCAAAGGAGGCCCTAACTCCCAAAAAAATGGATAGATAAAGGATGGCCAAAATCATGGAAATCATCCCAAGCCACAAGTAAAGAAGGGTAATGGGAAATAGAAGAAGGTCAATGGAAAGTGGTGTGATCTCTACAAAATCCCCTAGTACAACACTAATGAATACCACTCAAAACAATCATTGTTGGTGGATATGAAAACCTTGTACTCTAGAGCAAGAAAGGCGAAAGTGGATCATTGATGTGGAAGCTAGTGCCACCATCACAATAGCAAATATCCAACTGGAAGAGGCATAGGATCCAAAGGAAGGGGAGCACCTCTTCCATTGAAAACTGTGAGCAAAGGGGAATCTGCTACATTTCATTGTTCGCAGTGGTATCCAGAAGAACCTTATCTCGATCCAGGTAATCAAAATATTGAAGCTATTGATGATGCCACACCCCCAACCATACACCATTAGTTGGTTGATATAGGGATGAGACATCAACGTCATTCAATAGTGACATTTATCCTACAACATCAAGCCCTTCAAGGATGAGGTACTATGTGATGTTGACTCCCTTGAAGTTTGTGATGTTCTTTTAGGAAAACCATATATGTGGAAATTCCATGGTGTTTATGAGTGCATGCCCCCATACTTCAATTATTACTTTGGAGGGAAAACTCTACAGGACACCCGAGGTAGTCCCGAAGAATAAAGTTTCTTTGATCTCTATGAAGAAAATTTTGCAACATCATCGCTCGGAATATGAAATTTCTCCTCTTCATGGTTCGTTTAGAAGGTGGATAGAAGGTCACTAAAACCGCCACATCCTAAGGACAACGTCTCTCTAAACAACAAAAGCGGCTTGACAAGATTGTAGAAGGGTACATGGACATCTTCGCTTCCCCTATGGGGGTTCTTATGCACTGCCATGTCAAACATCCAATTGAATTGATATCGGGTTCCCATTTACCCAATGACCCAATATACCAGTGCTCTCTTATGGAGAATCAAGAAATAAAATGCCAAATTCATGAGCTCATCCAAAAGGGCCATATTCAACCAAGCTCCTCACATTGCAAGAATCCAATTGTGTTGGTGTAGAAAAAGGATGGTACATGGCGACTATGTATCCATTACAGAGACCTGAAAAAAATCAATGTTAAGAATCAATACCTCATCGCTCATATTAACGATCTTCTTGGTACGATTAAGGGTGCTAAGTTCTTTAGCAAGATTGATCTAAAGTCGGGCTACCACCAGGTTCCAATTGAACAAACCAACATATGGAATACAACCTTGAAGTCTAAAGAAGGCCTCTTTGAATGTTCAATCATTCTTTTTGGCTTGAATAACACTTCGACGATGTTCATCGTGATGATGGATTATATATTTCAGTCATTCACAGACTCCTTTGTGGTTGTATATCTAGATTACATCCTCATCTACAATAAAACTTGGGAATAACATTTGTAGCACATTCAACAAGTCCTAAGTACCCTACGATTGCTGGAACATTTAAAAATCCATTCCATACTTAGGATATATTTTATTAGTCATTTATATTAATTTTCCTAAGTAGAGACTATGTAGTTGGCCTAGTTTTGTCTTTTATGCCTCCATATACCATCCTAAGTCACAAAAACGAATTTGGATAATATTTCCTTGGATTCTATCTGATTTTATTCCATTCCTGAATTAGAAAGACACTTTCCTAATTTAGATAGCTTCACCCTGCTTTTTCTACTTTATAGTGGATAAGGTAAAGCTAGTTGACTTGGAAACTCTCTCCACTTGACCAATTCGACCTACACCACTTTATTCTCTCATAAATTCATCATTACATTCCATTTACATCACTCATGATATTCCATATCATATTCATCCAATTCATGAGCCCTTAGAGTGTTTTGGAAAGTACTTTTGACACCTAGGGGGTTTTTATGCTTTTAGTAAGACTTACTTTTTTGTGCTTTACAACTTCCCTTTAAGGAATTCTATTTTATCTCTTTAGATGTATTATATATTGTATTCATATTGATGAATAATACATGAGATGATATTTCCATAAATTGAGTTCCTTCCCTTATGTTTATGTCTCAATATTTCTTCTTATTGTTGCATATCTTTGAATAATTCTTGTGAGGAATTCTTTGATTCAAGATTCTTGGATATTAGAATTATTTGATGGTATTGATCCTATATAGAATTCTCACATGGTATCAGAGCCTTGGGAGCTCTTTATTAAATTCGTCTCTCGGTATAAGATTTCAGAGAGTTTGTTTTGCAGGTACTGAAGATCAAATGGTATAAATTTCTTCAATACAGACAATTATTGAAGATGAATAATTCCATATCTCTCTCTTATTCTCCCATAAGTATTCTATTCTAAATTATGAGAAAGATAATCTAGTTTATCCTCTAGAATCTGAAGAGGTTCTTGAATCCTCTCTTACACATGAGTCTATTGGTGTGCAAAATCATGATCTTATGAATGTTTTGGAGGTTAGATCATAATCTGGAGGTGATGCATTCGCCATCCGTGATCACATACTTCTTATGCACTTCTATATTATCATTAGAACATGTTCTCAGAGTTTCACTGAAGATGGAGGACACTACCATTTGCTTGGGCTCAAGTCTCAGGCATATTTTGGTGATTTTGGTTCTAATCTCACCCGTGTTGGTTTAAATGAGATCTCAAGGAACCATATATCAATTCTTGGAGTTGATTTAACTTCCACTAATCAGAAGTTCAAGTTTCAAGAGAAATCATATCTGATTGGAGTTGATCCTACCTCAGTTGGTTAGAATTTCAAGTTCCAGAATGGTCTTCATATTCATGGATTTGTTCTCTTCAAGAGCAAGTTCAAAAACCCTCTAGTTTCGCTTGCATCCACTAATGGAGAATTCAATCACACTTTTTTGGAGCATGATCCACTTCTTCCCAAGACATCAAATCAAGTTCACACATACTTGAGTTTGGAGCAACAACAATTTTGGTGTGCACATGTCCATTTTTTAGGGAGGGTTTTATTCCCATGAGGTTTTCCCTGTTTCCTCAGTTTACATGGGCATAATAATTGTAATGGGGTGACCATAAGCCTTGTTTCTTGGGCCCTATATTTTTTATATTTACTCAGATATAGTCAAGCTTAATTTGAAAACCCATTCCATACTTAGGATATATTTTATTAATCATCTAGATTAATTTTCCTAACTATAGACTATGTCGTTGGCCTAGTTTTGTCTTTTATGCCTCCATATGCCATCCTAAGTCACAAAAATGAATTTGGATAGATTATGGATAAGATTTCATTGGATTTTGTCTGATTTTATTCCATTCCTGAATTAAAAAGACACTTTCCTGATTTAGACAACTTTATCATGTTTTTTCTACTTTCTAGTGGATAAGGTAAAGCTAGTTGACTTGGAAACTCACTCCACTTGACCAATTAGACCTCCACCACTTTATTCTATCATAAATTCATCATTAAATTCCATTTACATCACTCATGATATTCCATATCATATTCATCCAATTCATGAGCCTTTAGAGTGTTTTGGAAAGTGCTTTTGACACCTAGGGGGTTTTTATGCTTTTAGTAGGCCTTACTTTTTTGTGCTTTACAAATTTCCTTTAAGGCATTCTGTTTTCTCTCTTGAGATGTATTATATATTGTATTCATATTGAAGAATAATACATGAGATCATATTTCCCTCAATTGAGTTCCTTCTCTTATGTTTCTGTCTCAATATTTCTTCTTATTTTTGAATATCTTTGAATAATTCTTGTGAGGAATTCTTTGCTTCAAGATACTTGGCTATTAGAATTCTTTCATGGTATTGATCCTATATATAATTCTCACAACAAAAACACAAGCTATATGCCAACCTAGAGAAATTCTCATTTGGTATGTAGAGAATTAAGTATTTGCAATACATCGTGGATGGACATGGGGAGCATGTGTACCCATCCAAGATCCAAGTCATTTGTGATTGGACACCCTCGACAACTCTAAAAGATATCTCCAGCTTCATGGGCCTTTCCAACTTCTACTGTAGGTTCATGTTTGGTTTCTCTCATATCGCTTGACCCTTGATCCAAGTGACCAACGAAAGAGCTAAATCCAAGTTCACCTGGTCAAGGTCACGACATAAAGAATTCGAGGATATGAAACACTGCCTCTCCTTAGTGCCAATCATCACTCTGATAGACCTGCAAAAACCATTCAAGATTGAGATAGATGCCTCAGACTATGTTATCAATGTAGTCCTCACTCAATAAGGACATCTTATGGCCTATCATAGTTAAACACTATCTGATATTGTTCACATATATCCGACCTATGACAGGGATATTTACTCCATTGTGCAAGAATGTCGACAATGGAAGAATTACATTCTTCGAAAGGAAATGATCATCCACATTGATCACAAGCCCGTCCAATTCATGTAGACATTGGGAAAGTTACATAATGAACTCCAATTGAACATTAAGTACAAGAAGGGTAGCACGAATCATGTTGCAAAATTCCTCAGTTGACTCCCGGTCGTGGGACTAACCATGGTATTCAACTCTTGTAGGCATGAGACCTCCGGGTGGACCCAATTATACGATAGTTACCCTGACTTTTCTACTACATATCAGACACTGATCACATGTAAACGATTTCTAAACTTTCACCTCCAGGATGCACTTTTTTGCTATCTATGACATCTTTGTGTTCCATCAAGCGAACATGCAAAGCTAATTTGGGAGGCACACTATAGTCAGTTGGTTGGACATTTCGCCATGGATAAAATAGTAATAGTTCTTCAGAAGTATTTCCACATGACAAAAATTCGGTAGGATGTCTGTAGGTATATCAGATTGTGCTTGACTTTGCCATCATTAAACCTTCCATCAAGAAGCAAAGGTTGTACACTCCTTTGCCTACCTGAGGCAAGCCTTGGGAGTCTCTCTCAATGGATTACATGTCATGTTTTCCCTCCACCAAGCATGGTCATGACTGTGCTTTTGTGTTTGTCAATCGGTTCTCTAAGATGGCCATTTTAGCACCATGTACAAAGAGAATCACAGTCAAAATCACGACTAAGATCTTCTTTGAACGTGTTTGGGTTCATTTTGGGATTCTGAGGACCATTGTTTTAGATCGAGACAATAGGTTCCTCAGCACCTTCTCATCCTTCTTATGGTCTTTAATGGACACCAAGATGACCAAATCAACTTCCTTCCACCCACAAATGGATGGGTAGGAAAAAGTGGTCAACAAGATGAGTGTGCATATCTTCTGCATGTACAACTTGAAACATCCATGCACATGCGATGAGAACCTTCCATGTGTTCAACATAGTTACAACAGAGTCCTCCATAGCTCTATAGGAAACATCCCATTTCTGTTCGGGTACACAGGGTACTACCAAAGGACCGAACACCAAGAGCAACCACTTCACACAAATAGATCATAGATCAACACACCGATGTTTTGACGTGGTTTAAACCCTCTTGAGGGAAACACTCCACGACCCCGGCCAAATAGCTTCTACGGGACAATTTATTATGCAAAGAAAGAAAGTTACAAATGAGCTTCTCATAATAGATCAACTAAACAATGACCCTCCATGCTCTTTAAATAGAGATCATGGACCAATCGGGTGTTAAGCCACGGATCAAGGTTAGGTTTGATCTAAGAGAAGTTGAGCCGTCCGATCACTCTATGTCGGAAACATATCGTGACCATCGGATTAAGTATTTACAAATGCATACTAAAGAAACACACAATCCCTAATGTATATATTACACAAGTTGATCTTAACTAACTCCTAAGTGTCTAAATATCCTAACATCCCCCCTTAAGAACAACTTGGGATAGGATTGAAGGATTTACAAAAGTGACACTATTAGGAGAAGGAAGGAGGCATTAGATCCTATCCCCCTTAATGACAAGTTCCTGAACTCCTAACATAGATCGAAGTTTAAAAAACTTCGCTTTTGTAAGAGACTTGGTGAAGATGTCTGCAACTTGATCATCTGTAGGGCAAAAGAGCACTTCAAGAACCCGATCATGAACAAGCTTTCTGATGAAGTGCATATGTAGCTCAATGTGTTTGCTGCATTGATGTAGAACTGGATATTTGGCAAGCTTGATGGCACTTTGATTGTTGCACCAAAGTGGAGTAGGCTGCTGCTGCTCGAATCCAAACTCTGAAAGGATCTGTCAAAGCCATAAAGCTTCCTGACTGGCATTAACTGCTGCTCGATATTCTGCCTCTGCTGGAGAAAGAGCAAGAGCATGTTGTTTCTTACAAGCCCAAGTAATAGGTCCAGATCCCAGACTGAAAACATAACCTACAGTAGACTTTCGATCATCAGGATCGTCGGCCTAATCTAAATCAGTGAAACCAACCAACAAAGGTTTCCCCCCTGTACTGTAATGAATCCCAAACTGAACTGTACCTCGAATATATCGAAGTATTCTTTTAGCTGCTTTCCAGTGACTTTCATGAGGTGTCTGCATATAACGGGCAACTCGACCAACGACAAAGGAAAGGTCAGGACAGGAATGAGTCAAGTATAAGAGACTACCAACAAGCTGACGATACAATGTGGCATCTACTTTAGGTGAAGTACAAGTGGCAGAAAGTTTAACTCCGGATTGGAAGGGAGAAGGGGCTGGTGTACAATCTTCCATGTGAAAGCGTCGAAGAAGGTCACAAGCATACTTAGACTGAGAAAGAAAGATTCCTTCTTTGGTTTGCAGGACTTGGAGACCAAGAAAATAATGCAAATATCCTAAGTCTGACATTTCAAAATTTTGTTTAAGACTGGATTTCACATGGGTTATAAGTTTAGGGTCATTACCAGTAAGAATAAGGTCATCAACATATAGAACAAGTATGATGAAATGGTTTCCTACTTTCTTGGTATAGACATTGGGGTCAGAATGGCATCTAGAAAAACCAATGTCAAGGAGAAAGTTATCCATTTTGGCATACCAAGCTCTAGGAGCTTGCTTAAGGCCATATAAGGATTTCTCAAGGCGACAAAAAAGGCTAGAGTTATTCTGAACATAGCCAGGAGGTTGTTCCATGTAAATATCCTCCTGTAAATCACCATGTAAGAAGGCAGACTTGACATCCATTTGATGGAATTCCCAGTTGTGTAAGGCTGCAAGGGAAAGAACAAGGCGGATGGAGTTCATTTTTGTGACAGGAGCAAATGTTTCATTGTAGTCAATCCCTTCAACTTGGGAAAAACCTTTGGCAACTAATCTTGCCTTAAGTATTTCAACACTTCCATCTGATGCATACTTAGTTCTGTAGACCCATTTACATCTGACAAGTTTTCTTCCTTTTGGAAGAGGTACAAGATCCCAAGTATCATTCGCCATTAAGGAACGATATTCTTCATCCATGGCTACATCCCAATATGGATTCCCTGAAGCTTCTGCAAAAGTTGTTGGATCATGATTCTCGGAAACTTGAGCCAAAAGAGAAGAGGCTCGTTGAAACTGAGAACGTGTTCGACGTTGATCTCTAGGATCACCGGCAAGATCACCAACTGCTTCACATGTTGAACGGACCCATCGAGGACGCACTTGTGCTGGTGCAACTGGAGGAACATGAGCAAGCGAAGGTGGATTTTCATCCTCATTGTCATCATCAGAAACTGGAGTTGGAAACCTGTCAAGGAAGTTGGAAGAAGAAGAAGAAGGCACAAATTCCGAATCAGGCTCGCAGGCCAAAGATGGCACAATTGCCAAGTTAGGCTCGTAGGCCAAGATATTTTCATCAAATTTAACATCTCTTCTAAAGATTACATCATGAGAATGTGGTTGAAGAAGTCTATAGCCTTTTATATCTTCATAATATCCAACAAATATGCACTTTTCACTTTTAGGCTGCAATGCTTTCCGTTTTTCATCCGGAATGTGAGCCCATGCTTCACTACCAAACACACGAAAGTGACTTACATCAAGTTTAGTTTTACTCCATGCTTCTTCCAGTGTTATACCTTGTAATGCTTTTGTGGGGGTGCGATTAACTATGTAATTTTCACAATTAATGGCTTCAGCCCAAAATTGAAGACTTAGTCCCTTAGATTGGATCATACAATAAGCCATTTGTTTTAAAGTGCGGTTCTTCCTCTCAGCTACACCATTTTGTTGTGTTGTATATGGAACAGTGTGCTGTTGTTGGATGCCTTGTTCAGTGCAGAAAGTAGTGAACTGTTTGTTAACATATTCTCCTCCATTGTCAGATCTTAACTTAATAATTTGATGACCAGATTGTGTTTCAACAAGGGCCTTGTAGGCCAAGAACATGTTAAATACTTCGCTCTTAAGTTTTAGGAAATAAACCCAAGTGCGTCTGGTGTAATCATCAATGAAGGTTAAGAAATATTTGAAACCAGAAAAGGAAGCAAATGGAAGAGGACCACACAAGTCACTATGCACAAGCTCCAAGGGAACCGAGGCGTGCCAAGAGGCACGTTTGTCAAAACTGTCCCGATGATGTTTTCCGAGTACACAACCGGAGCAAACACCATCTCTGCAAGATACCATCAGAAGACCTGTCACCATATTTTCTTTACATAGTTGTTGCAATGAGCGATAATTTAAGTGACCAAATTGCTCATGCCAAAGTTTGCTCAAGTTATCACTATGAGCAACAAAAACTGAAGGGAAAGGTGATGACCCAAAGTTGTTAAACTTGTACAACCTGGTAATATCATCAACAATTCCGGTAGCTAGGACCTGTTGAGGATCTTTAAAATCCTTGATTACAACTTGGTGAGGTGTAAAGGTCACAGTTTTACCTTCACCAGAATGAGTGATCTGATAGACTATAACAAATTGTAGGAAATTCTTGGAACACATAGTACATCACTAAAATGACCATTATCTACTGGAACTGTTCCAGCTCCTACAACACTTAAAGATCTATCATCACCAACAAATATTTGTTTGGTGTTACATTCATGCATAGTAGAAAAGATGGCTTGATCCTTAGCCATATGATAAGATGCTCCAGAATCAATGAGCCATTCATTTGAAGTAGAAGAAGAAGATGCATTATAAGAATAACCAGAAGCACAAAGTGCATGTCCATGAGAGGCTGATTCTGAAGGCGAATCTAGGCTGATGTGGTGCTTCTTCATTGTTGCTTCCAAGGCTGCCATCTTCTTGAAACACTTAGATTCATTATGATTATATTTCCCGCAATAGTTGCAATGACGCTCAGTCTTCTTGCCTTTTGGCTTGGATCCTTTGTCATTTTTTAAAGAAGGAGCTGACTGAGAGGGTTTGGGACCCTTGTTTGACTTATTATTGCGAAAATTTTGTTTCTTGGGAGGCTTGGAATTTTCTTTCTGTTGGAACAATAAGGCTTTCCCAGATGTATCTACATTGTTGATTATTCCAAGGTGAATGAGTTTATCTTGTTCTCTAATCAAGGAATCACAAAAGGATTCAAGACTAGGCTCTTGATAGCTAGCTGCATTCAAGGATGCTTTCATGGAGTAAAATGTAGATACAAAAACATAATATGCAGGTCCAAGTTTGGAAAGAATATGATAAATGCATTGTTTGTCTTCCCTCTCAATCTTACATTCTGCACATAAGAGTTTAAGAGTTTTGTACTTAGATAAATAATCTTGAATGCATGAAAAGTCACTTGGATTTAAAGAAATCAACTCATTTTCGATTTGGTGACCTCGAATTTCATTGTGTTTACCAAACACAGATTCCAACTTGTCCCAAGCAGCATTAGGTTCATCAATTCCAGATATGTGGAATCGCAAATCAGTAGAGATTGACATCCCAATCAATCCACGAGCTTCATTACATCTATTTTCCCATTTTATTTTCTTATCATCATCAGTGGGTTCTTTTTCTTTCCCTGTGGTAATTCTGAAAAGTCCCCTACTTCGTAGAACATCCTCCATACGCGATTTCCATGAGAAATAGTTGGAACTGTTAAGTAGAATATCAGAAGAGGCGGCCATATTTGTAAATTAATGGCTGTAAAAGCAGAAACCAATAGTCTGGATATGAAGAGCTCGAAAAAATAGGCGATTTAAAAAAAAAACGGCACTGAAAACTGACTCTGTATGATGAAGTTATGCTTGAACAAAGAAACTGTTGAAGATGTCCCCAATAGTGACGTGGCAGCTAGAGAATGTCCAGCAAAAAAAAGAACCCCCCTCTTCCCAAGATGAACCTTTTAACAATCACTTTACAAGAAAGTTGCTTTAAGTGAACCATTTTTGTAAAATAAGTAATTTCACTTTTACAATGATATTACTTTTAAATAGTGGAACAAAAAAAAACTTAAGTGACTCACTTGTATTTTTACTTTTTATTATTTAAGTGAGATGCACTTTTACAATAAAGTAACTTGAAATTAGAAATTGCATGCGCTTTTTCTTTTAAAAGTAAGTTCCTAAGACTTGAACTCAAGACCTATTAAGGAATAAAGCAACTTTGAACCAAGTGAGCTAGATTAAAAGGTATGTAAAATATGGGAATGATGAAGGGATTTTTTTTTTTTACTCTTCTTGCTCGGTTTGCGTGCTTGCCCTTTTTCCTGCAAAAAAGACCACAAATCGAAACAAAAACAACTTTTCCACAATTGTGGAGTTAGATCTTGTTAGCTTGCCCAGAAAGTCTGCGTTTTCTCTCTATTTCTGATTTGCCGAGATCGCGCAAGGTGCACGGCAAAGAGCATACGCAGCCAAGAAAAACCCTTTCCCTTTCTGTTTTTGATTTGCCGAGATCGCTCAAGGTGCACGGCAAAGAGAATACGCAGAAAGGAAAGAAACAATCCGAACCAAAAAAATAAAAAAATAAAAAAACAAAAAAATAAAAAATGAAATATAAGATTTTTTCTTTTCAAAAAAATGAAATAAAAAAAATGCGTCACTGTAACATTATACCTTCAGATCTGATGAAATACGCATTTCTGGAGCAACCGGGAACCGTTTTCGATCAAACGAAAACTATTTCCCAATGAAAACGATGCTCTGGACGCAATGGAACACCTCCCACAACCCAGAAATGCACAAAAATACCAGAAGTAGAAACCCTTTCGAGTTTCGGCAACAACAGTTCAAGATCTAAATCACAACCGGAAGCGGCACTTCATAAAAACTCTGATACCATGTTCGAGTACACAGGGTACTACCAAAGGACCGAACACTAAGAGAAACCACTTCACACAAATAGATCACAGATCAACACACCGATGTTTTGACGTGGTTTAAACCCTCTTAAGCGAAACACTCCACGGCCCCAACCAAATAGCTTCTACGGGACAATTTATTATGCAAAGAAAGAAAGTTACAAATGAGCTTCTCATAATCGATCAACTAAAAAATGACGCTCCATGCTCTTTAAATAGAGATCATGGACCAATTGGGTGTTAAGCCATATATCAAGGTTAGGTTTGATCTAAGAGAAGTTGAGCCGTCGGATCACTCTATGTCGGAAACATATCGTGACCGTCGGATTAAGTATTTACAAAGGCATACTAATGCATACTAAAGAAACACACAATCCCTAATGGATATATTACACAAGTTGATCTTAACTAACTCCTAAGTGTCTAAATATCCTAACAATTTCCGGTGTTCCTGGGGTTCTAGCCAGTGGGCCCATTGATGTAGTTATACCCATTGCATCTACATAGGACAAGTCATTTCATGCTCAGGTCGAGCTAGAGAAATAAATTAAATTAACTGAATGTATCCATCACATCCAACAACAGGTTCATGATACCATGCAAAAATCCAATGACAAGTACAAACAACAACAATACCAGCATCAAGTTCCACACAAGTTTCAAGTTGGAGACTCTAAGGTATGCTTTTATTTATAAAAGGAGCACCTCACAAGCCCCCACAGAAATATCAGGTCACTCTAGTATGGTCCTTGAACCATCAAGAAGGATGTGGGCGAGAATGGTTTTGAATTAACTATCCCCCATTTCCTTGGATTGCATCAACTATTTAATGTGGAATTGCTTCGACCATATTTTCCACCTCTCTTAGACACCTCAGAGGTGGTTGAGAATTTGGACCCTACAAAAATCAATCTATACTACCTTGAACAAGATATAGTGGATTGAATCAAGGACACATAGAATAAGGGAACCCGCTAATAGTACATTCAACTCTATCAGGTCATCAAAGTAGGGAATCTTCTTCACTAAGGAAAGTGACTCACCAATAGTTAAATTCAGCATAAGTTTCCCCATCTCATGATGGATCCTAATCCAATCGATACCATTTTTTCCTAAGGGGTGGGGATAATATAGATGGACATTGATCTCCACCCACCTAGTGCACTGGCTCAAAGACATTGTTTTCCAACTTGGTAAATTTTTTATGGTTTTTCTGGTTCTGGCATTCTAGGGCCATTTTGAGGCCCTAAATGACGTTTTTTTCCATGGCAATACCCATATAGTTTCCAAAGGCATAGTTTGTGCCGACAAAACAGAGTCCTTATTATCCATACTTTTATGATGAGGCACCAACACTACAAGGAAAAGAGTCTCTAGTGGAGGTTAGAGTGGAAGCCCCTTAAAAAAGAGGCTGAAAATATGTTTATAGCGGAGGTTTCTAGCGAAGGAGAGAATGTGGAGGTTTTAGCAGATGTTTTTTTGCACTTCGTTTACCACCAAAATGCACCGGTGTGTTTATAAACATAACGCACTGACGATGCATGAAATTATACCACACCACAACAGAGAAAAACTATAGATAAAAAATAATAATAATAATTAAAAAGCTCGTATTATTTTAATACTCGTTTTGCGGTGCGTTAATAGATAATACATGCACCAGCGAAATATATGATAAAATAACCTATGCGTTTAATATATTATAACACACTACATTATCAATGTATTTTTTAATAACAAATCTAATAAATGGTACGCTAGATAACCATAAACGCATTGGGGCGTGTTTAATCAACAAACGCAGCACTTGTTACTATAAATAAATTCATTGCAAAATCCATTAAAATGCTATTAAAAAACCCTAGTTTATGGTACATTGGGTTAATACTGGTGCGCTTTATTGTAGTGCACACTGTGACAAAAAAAAAATTGATCAAAAAATTTAATTGAAAAATACACATTAATTTAATACTCCTAAAGCGGTGCATTACTAGATAATACATGCACCGGTGCGCTTTACAATAAATCACCCGATGCATTTAATAGATGATAACGCACTACATTATCAATATATTTTTAATCACAAATCTTGTAAACGGTGCACTAGATAGTAGTAACGCATCGATGCTTTTCTATTTAACAAATGTATCGATTGTTATTATAAAAAAAATTCAATGCAAAACCCGTTAATTTAAAAAAAAAACCACACTATTCGGTCCGTTTAGTTGATTGTGCACACCGGTGCGCTTTACTGTTAGCCACACCGGAACAGGGTTTAATAAAAAAAACAAACCACGTGGTTAAAATAATTTTTACCCCTACTCTGTATGTTTTCTCCCAAGTGCACCAGTGCGAAACCTTACCCACTTGGATGTCCTGACATCTGTGGTCCACGTAGACACATTCTTCATCTGTATTGGTTGTTGCTATTAGTTTGAATTTCGACAAATGGTGGTCAAAATTTAAATTTTCCATACATCGCTTAGATGCCTCCCCGACAGGTCATTCAACACGTAAATTGATAGATCTAAGCTTTCTGATGATATAGAAAACCCCTCAGCCACATCAACTTACACAAAATAAAACCCTATATTACTAGGCATTTGCAAAATAAAAAAAAACTACTATAAATATTAGAGTAAATCATCTGCCAGATCTTTGAAGAGAACATGAAATTTAAAATCCACACTTTATCATTTAAAAACATATACAATTCTAAGTATTTGTAAAAACTCATTAAAAAATAATTGCTCATCATAATACAAATGAAACTCTGATACGTTAATTTTCATAAAAGATTTAGAATTGAAATTAAAGTTAAGGACAAAAAATAAACATCTCAACAAATTAGACCACATGGACATGTCACGTACATATTCTATTTTACAGATGTTCAGAAAAACGATTTAATCAACACAAATCGCCGGATTTGTAGATTTCATATTGTCGGATTCTGACCAAGTTTTGGCTGGACGGGCGAAATCATGGATCTTTTAGACAGCTTCTTTTACATTAGAGTTGTCTAAAACCTCTACAATTTCGCCCGGAGAAAATTAGAGAAAATCATTTTTCAGACACAAATTTGACGGAATCCATGATAGAATTTTTAGAATCTCAAATAACAGTATTAATCCTGCATAATTTGGATGCCCTGGGGTTTTCTAGGGTACTCAATTCATCTAGATGTTCAGAAAAACGATTTAATCAACACAAATTGCCATATTTTTAGATTTCGTATCGACGGATTCCAACCAATTTTTGGCCGGACAGGCGAAATCTTCGACCTTTTAGACGCCTTCTTTCACATTCGAGTTGTCTAGAACCTCTAAGATTTCGCCCGGAGAAAATCGTTTTTCAGACACGAATTTGCCGGAATCCGTGATAGAATTTTTAGAATCTCAAATAACAGTATTAATTCTGCATAATTTGGATGCCCTGGGGTTTTCAAGGGTACTGAATTCATCTAGATGTTCCGAAAAACGATTTAACCAACACAAATCGCCGGATTTTTAGATTTCATATCACCGAATTCCAACCATGTTTTGGCCAAACCAGCAAATTCGTCGATCTTTTAGATGACTTCTTTTACATTTGCAATATGGCATAAGTACGAGAATTTATCTTAAAATCCAAGAAACTTAAGAAAGATAGTAAAAGAATTTCTACAATAATTCTTATCTAGATTGACCAGTATAGATATTGTCGCTGCATTTATTTGGTCTCCTTTTATAAGGCATGACTCTGGAGAGAATTGCAAACCCTCGTCCTGATCCTGACGTAATCGACAGATGATTCTGACGTAATAGACAGATAACATTTCTGGCTACTGTTGGCCGCATTTGTAACACAGAAGAGCTTACCCAGTCGTGCAATCTCAGGCAAGACTTTGCTGGTTGAACATTTAAAATTCGCTATGAGTCATTGGATACTAAGAACAATACAGTTGCAAAGTACAGCAGTTCTAGAAAAACGAGTTTTCTTTAATGTCAAATTCACATGCACAGTTATATGTGCGATATAATTTGGAGGATGCAAAGAGCACAGTCATCTCCGGTCATTTAGGCCGTGGTGGACTTGGGATTAAATAACTGGCGTAAGTCTCCTTGTGTTGCTTGTAAACACATTGACGTGTAACCCCTACTGGGGATTGTGGAGAGCACAACCTCTATTACTAATTGCATCTTATATATTGGGATTGCATAGTTTATTCATTGTTATGGCTGTATGAGGACATAGCCATGAATTCAAGAGTATTAATATATATTCACTGTCCTCGATATATGAGGGCATGGCCCTGGGGTAAATCGATTATCTAATTGATAGTTAGTGCAAGAGAGAACTTATCCTCTCGTAATGCATTTGCTAAGCAAATGATTGGGTGATTGGGTAAGGTGCATGAGGGGGTTTATCTCTTTGGGAATGCTCGAGACATTTAATAGCTTAGTTGTGGCCTCAAAGGTTTCATTGAAATGCATTACATAGATGTTGTGTAGCTCGAGAGACTTGCCTGAAATGCGTTGTGTTGTCTAGTGTAGAGAGGCATTGCTTGAAATGCATTGATATGATTATTGTGTTTCATGAGAAGAGTTGCTTGAAATGCATTTTATATGGTAATGTTTATACTAACCTAATATGATGCATAGAGGGTTTGTCCCTTGCACTTCTATTTGTTTATGTTAATAGTATTGTTTGTGTTTCCATGTGATGCAAGGAGGGCTTTCCTTTCCATTCCTACTTAAAATGCTATTAGTATAAATTGTGCAATGACTGCCTTGCTTCTCTCTGTCTGCACTTAATAATGGCTTATGTAGGTGCATCTATGTACATATGTAGGCTCATTACTAATATGGTATGTGCCTCTAATTCATAAGAGTTAACCCTTATCATGTTGGATATTACTAATATGGTATGTGATTCTATATGATAAGAGTTATGTTTTGATAGGATGTGATCCATATGATTCCCTCATCATGTTGGATGTTATTGATGTTAACAAAAGAGGGGCACATCCCTATTCTTGTTGTTGTGTTGTTGTGGTACTATGTATTGTCTCTGATGTATTATAAATATACCTGTACATTACCTAACTTTGTGTGACACAAGGTATAAGAGAGGGTTTAGCTCTATGACCTTGCTCCTAATGGTAAAGACCTTATTGTGGAAGAAGAGAGGGATCTTCCCTTGATGACTCTGGTTATAGTGTTGTTCTATGTCCACGGAAGAGGGGTTTTCGCATTTGTGATCTTGTAGTGGAATTGTTCCTATGTAGTGATAAGGCATTGCCTCAAGTGACAATGTTATGATCAATAGTTACTTACATAGACTCTTCTATTTACTATGGCTATTATGCATGTTGTTGTTATCATCATTGAATGTTGAAGATTGAAGGTAGTGGCCTTTTATGCATCTAATTGTATAGTAATGATTGGGGAAGGCTTAATTATGGTTAGGCATTGCCTCCATGTGCATATGAATGTGTATTTGTGGCCTAAGCATTAGATGGATATCGCTAGGCTTTGGATATTGTGATGGACTAATGCTTGTCCATGAATAGGGTTTGGGAAGCAAGGGATTGGCCCTTTCCTATTTCACAAATGCATATGCATACATGAACTGATGTTTTATGATTTGGTTGGTTGTGGGTGCATTGCCATACATGTTGCATTTGTTGTGAATTCTTTGTGTGGGATAAGGGATTGGACCTCATGAGGTAAAGTATGTTACTAAATCTTGGGATTTAATGGATTAATGGTAACTATGGTTAAATATGTTTTTTGGCATGATAAGTTGATTGGAAAGGGATTTACTCTCTTGTCAAGTTTATGTATGATTAAGTAGGTTTAAGTACTCTACCTGTGAAGGATCAACTCCAAGTAGATCCTTGAGTTTCTTATCCTTGGATAGCTCTGGACTTGGTATCCATTTGATGTGGAGAAATCTTGGAAATGATTAATATCTTTCCTTTTTCCTAGTGGAACCATTTCCTAGCTCAGGGGTGGCCTCAACATAGAAAGAGTATATGTCATATGAGTACCTAATGTTGGGTGGAATGTGTAACTTACACACCCAGTCATCCTTAATGAGTCAAGCGTTCTAAAGTTGTGGTCTTGATGCATTAAAAGACTTGTTGAGATGGACATGCACTTCTTGTATTGGATGATATTATGAAAATTGATAACCTTGCAAAGATTGGTATAGTAAGTGGTTGTATACTAATTAATGTGGTACACAATCGTATATGATTATATAATTATATGAATGCTTAGTGCTATAAAGAGGTCCACTCCCATGAAATCTACAGAATTAGGAGGAATAAGATAACCTGTTGTGAAGATGTATTAATTATGATGTTAAATGTTAGTGCTTCATACTTAATGATGCTCTTGGCATTAATTGAAAATATGTCGATACGTGCAAGATATGTGTATCCATATGATATGTGTTTATGGGGTTATGATGGTTATATATGTTCAATACCTATATTATGATCAAGTATATCTAGCATGTAAAGTTTGTATCATTCTAGATGCACAAATTCATGATATGACTCTAAAGGAAATGTGCATCATGTGTGTAGATGATAATTTTCTAATTTTCTAATTTTTATTGAATTGGATGTACATTAAAGTATAATAAATGATAGCATAGAGTATATATTTGTGATAAATATATATGAATAATGCTTATGTGGCTTTCTCGTATTATGTAAAGATATGATGCAAGTTAGTCTAGTTAATTAATAATATGGCTTATATACATCAATAAGCATGTATTAACCATGGCCACACTTTTAAAAGTGGTTGATATATGCATATGAGTCATATTACTAATCAATATGCCTTGCTACCTGCAATTTAGGTTTGGTGAATTATTATTATTATTATTAAAAATAAAAAATAAAAAAAAATATTTAGAAAAATATTAATAAATAAAAAAAATATTAAGTAAAAATATTGCAGTAAAATAAGAATAACAAATATAATAAACTAATAACAAGTAAAAAATGTCATCAATAATAATAATGATAATAGAAAAAATACGGAATAATAAGAATACATAAAATTATATCAAAAAAAAAAATAAAGAATAAGAAATATATAAATAAATTTAAGCATGGTTGAGAATGATACCAGTAACTATATTTTAAGACATATTAGAAGGTCAAACATGATTAAACATTGTTAATCATCGTTAGTGCATTATGGTTGACTATGAGAATGTTTTACTTTACTCCATCATGCATGGCTATGGAAATAGGTGAGTTTACTACATCATGCTTGACTATGGTTGTTCCATGGTTGAATTTGGTTGACTATGGTTGACTTTAGTTAATAATGGTTGACCATTTTTAATGATGGTTGAAGTGGTTGAATTTGGTTAACCATGGTTTATTTAAGTTAACCATGGTTTATTTTGGTTAGCTATGGTTGAATTTGGTTGGCCATGGTTTACATTGGTAAGACATGGTTAAACTATGGTTGACCATTTTTGGGTAATGGTTGACTTAAACCAATAGTTGACTTCAATGTAAGGTTGATTTTAAAGCATGTTTGACCATTTTATAGGCATTGCTGACTTTAAACTAATTTTGATGATATTAAACCATGGCTAACTGTTGTTTAAGTTTCATTGACTCCAAAGCATCATGGTTATCTATGGTTGTCTTTAGTACAACATGGTTTAGTATGGTATCTGACTTTGGATAGCTATGGTTGACTATGTCTAACCATCATTGATAACATCTTATCGTTGACCAAGGTTGAGCATATTAAGCCATGGTTGAGCATATTAATCCATGGTTGACTTCAATCCATAGATAATAATAGTTCATGGTTGACTTCAGCCCAAGGTTGACTTAAAGCCTGACTTCAATCCAAGGTTGACTTCAAACCATGGTTTTCTTCAATCCAAGGTTAACTTCAAGGCTATCTTCAACCCAAGGTAGACTTCAGTCAATGGTTGACTTCAATCCAAAGTTGTCTTCGATACAACGTTGACTTCAATACAAGGTTGACTTTAACGTTGACTACAATCCAAGGTGGACTTCAGTCTATTGTTAACTTAAAACCAAGGTTGCCTCCAAGGTTGGCTTCAATCCAAGGTTGAATTCTATCTAAGTTTGAATTCAATACATGGTTGACTTAAGTCCAATGATTGACTTCAATCCATTAATAATATTTATATTAATGAATTTTCTAGGAACCCGTGTTAACCCTTGTCTTTACTTCGTTAGTATATTTTTTATTGGATCTATATGCTTTGTAAGTCGTCCCATGAGTATATTGTATTATCCCACATTCATGGGCAGTAATAGTTGGTTAGCTTAGACTTAGTATATAAGAAAGTGTTGAGGCCAATGAAGGCACCCATGAGTTATTTGTATTGAGTTCCCAAAGGAGGTTTCCCCCTCGAAGTGGCATGTAATCAATAAATCCCTTCTGTGTTCTGTTATTTCTGATATATCATACATTTTCATCATTTAATTGTTGGAGGTTTCCCACATCTGGTATCAGAGCACTTTCTTGGGTTCCCTAGGCGAAATTTCTGTTAATTTTTTTTTACAGAGGCTTTCAAGTAATATGATTATTGCAATAGTTATTTTTCTTTTCAACTGTATTGTTCCTTTCAATTGCAGGTTTGGATATGGGAATAATCCCTATCCTCTTAACTATGGCATGCATCTAAGCATAGCCCTAAAACTCATTGTGAGGAGTACTAGGAACCCCGAAGTAGTTGGCCCATTGAGAGGACCTTCCAGCAAAAAGGGAAATGACCCCTACCTAACTGACTAGTTCCCACCCGTGAGGTAAACCAAGAGCTGTTTTTTGTTGAAAATTGGTTATCACTTTTTCCTCAGCCGTGGAGTGAGGGTTACTGCCCCAATACGCAAGTCGTTAGACAACATTGGTATCCAAGTGAATCCCTTAAACCTTTAGGAAGCCAAGCATACCTAGGGTCCATATCTATTTACAGCTGATAAATAGCATATTGCATCTATCTATAGCCTTTGTAGATTAATTATGAGCCATTGCATATCAATTCTGAGCTATCGCAGATCAATTCCAGTAGAAAAAAAAAGTACAGATTTATGTTTTTTTGCCATATATTCTTTGTTTTAACTATGTTTCCCTTTCCAATTCACGATCACCCCTGCAATTCCATTTTGCATATTTCCTTCCTGAGGATCCTATCCCAAATTCCATTTCTCGAAGCCAAAAATCTCACATCTATCTATTTTTAGGGTTTGCCATAACTTCTTCAATTTTCACCCAATCGCCTTCAAATTTTGCCACAATGTTAATTTCCTATTTCTTCTTCTTTGTCCCTGTTGGAAAAAATTTCCCATTCTTTCACCCTGCACCTAAAATCCCCATTTTATGCTTCCCTGTCCATTAGAAAGTGTCCAAAACCTAGTCAAACCCCAATTACCCATCAGATTTTTCACCCAAATTCAAATTTTCCTTTCCTAAAGATGTTTTTGTTTTTGTTGTTTTACCCATTCCCCCCCCCAAAAAAAAAAAATCCGAGTTATGGTTGTCACCCACGCAGGAGCAAAATAACATGGAGGAAGAACTTGCAGCCTTTAAGACCAAACTCCAAGATTTGGATGAAAAATTCTCAGCCTCCATCTTCAGCATTCAGCCAAGAACAATAAACGACAACCAGAGTCTTCTACAGACACTGGTTTCTCTTCTTCCAACATTTTTCATGGGACGAAGTTTGATTTTCCTCACTTCAATGGTGATGATCCGACTAGATGGATATATCGAGAAGAACAATATTTCATTCTGCATAATACTTTTGATGTCAATAAAGTTCCACTTGCATCCTTTCATTTGTAACATGAATCCCTTCAATGGTTCAGTTGGTACATCAAGGATCATGCAGAGCCAAAATGGACATATTTTTGCCAACTCCTTTTGCAATGATTTGGCCCTATTGCTTTTGATGACTTCACATGAGCACTCACTAAACTTCGCCAAATTGGCACTCTAAGAGAGTATCACACAAAATTTGATAAACTAGCCAATCACAAAGAATGATTGTATGATGAATTCTACGGGAGTTGTTTTGTTAGTGGTCTGAAGGATGCAATCTGATCTAAGGTTAAAATGTTATGTCCCAGCACAATGATGGAAGTCCTAGGATTGCATAAGTTGGCAGAGGACAAGATCACTTCCCAACAACGCTCCAAATCAACTTTTGTTCCATTCAAAAATATGGTTTCCCAACGACCTCCCATCATGCCAGATCCTAGAGCAACTCCTATCAAGCATTTTTCTGAAGCAAATATGAGGGCAGGTAGAGAAAACAGGCTCTGTTATAATTGTGATGAGAAATTAACCCAGGGACATAGATGCGTTGAGCAAAATCTCTATCTCTTGGATGTGGTTCTCCTCCTATGACTGAACTTTGTGAAGAAGCTTAAGATACAGTAGATGATCAAGTAGACAGTAGCCTCCTGTTGAACCTCCTTCTCGAGACGACCATCCAGAGATATCTCTCCATGCTTTAGTTGGAGTCACCACCCCACAAACAATGCAGGCCAAGGGTTAATTCAACAAACTCCCTCTTACAATACTCATTGATTTAGGTAGCACTCATAACTTCATTGACCCTTGGAGCCTCAAACAGGATGATTGTTTTGTCCATCCTTGCTCCATATTTGAAGTCATGATTGCTAATGGGGGCACCTTACCTTGCAAGGGGAAGTTTCGCAATTTGGGTATCTCTATTAAATATTATAACCTGCGCTCCGACATATTTGCCCTGCCCTTAGGAAGATGTGATGTGGTTTTGGCCACTCAATGGTTATGCACACTTGAACCCATCTTATGGGATTTTGTTGAACTTTGGATGCAGTTTTCAGTCAATGGGAAAAAACACACATTGAAGGGATTACAGCCAGGGTCTCTCAGCATCATTAGTTCACATCATATGGAAAATCTCCTTAAGAAGAATTCACATGGTGTCATTTCTCTGCTCCATTCCATTTAGATGCAACCATCAGCATTATCCACTACTCCTTTGGATCTACAACAAATTTTGGATAGATATGCATGTGTCTTAGGTGAACTAGTGGGATTGACTAGCTACTCCTGCGAGTTTGTTAAGGATTATGGGAATATTGTAGTTCCATTATCCACTCTCTTGAAAAATGATGATTTTACATGGACACATGCTATTGAGTGTGCATTTGACAAAATGAAACAAGCACTACACATGTTCTAGCTATACCCGACTTTTCAAATCCCTTCACTATTGAGAGTGATGCTTAGGACAATGGACTTGGTGTTGTTCTCCTTCAAAATGAACATCCCATTACGTTTACCAGCAAATCCCTTTCTGGTAAGACTTTAGTTTCCTCTACATATGAGAAGGAAATGATGGCAATTTTGCATGCAGTACAAAAGTGGCGGCCATACTTATTAGGGAATCATTTCTGCATCAAGACTAATCACCAGAGCTTGGAATATTTCCTGGAACAACGGGTCTCCTCCCTATCACAACAGAAGCTATAAAAATCATGGTTTATGACTATGAGATCACTTACAAGAAGGGTAAGGACAATCTTGTGGTTGATGCTCTTTCTCGCACACTTGATGACCAACTTTCTCTTTAAGCTATTTCTATGCCTATTCCAAATTGGTTGCAATCTATTCAGTAGGGCTATGTCAATGACTCCTCATTATCTCAAATCATCCAATGGTTGACTAACAACCCTTCTATTGTACCAAATTACTCTTGGGATGGTTCTTCCCTGAGATACAAGGGTCGTATGGTGCTTTCCCACAGCACAGATATTCAACAAGTTGTTTTCTATGAACTCCATGCTTTTCCATCGGCATGGCACTCTGGTTCCTCAAAATGTATGATCAAGCATGACGTATCTTCTTCTAGAAGGGATTGAAAAGAACAATTCAACATATGGTGGTTGAATGTGATACCTTCCAGCACAATAAGGGTGAAACGACACTCCTTCCGGGATTGCTCGAACCCTTTCCCATCCCTATATGGATTTGGACATATATTTATATGGATTTCATTGAAGGGATCCCTAAATATGGAGGGAAGATAGTCATTTTGGTTGTGGTTGATCGCCTCTCCAAATATAATCATTTTTGTGCCCTCAACCATCCTTATACTGCCTCCTCAGTCGCATATATTTTCCCGGACCAGATCTTCCATCTTCATGGAATCCCTTCTTCCATTGTCTCAGATCGCGATGCAACTTTCACCAGTTATTTTTGGATAGAACTATTTCGCCACATTGGCACCAAACTCAAGATGAGTTCAGGGTATCACCCCTAAACAAATGGTCATACTGAATTTATCAACAAATGTTTGGAAACTTTTCTTAGTTTCTTCACCTCTGAACAACAACATCAGTGGGAAAAGTGGCTCCCTCTCAGTGAATGGTGGTACAATACCTCCTACCACACTGCATCTAAAATTACTCCATATGAAGCAGTCTATGGTGAAGAACAACCAGTGCTTCTTCCATACACCCCCAACAATTCATCGGTTTAGGAAGTTGACACTGTTCTTCGAACCCGAGATCATATTCTTCGCATTTTGCATGACAATCTTCACATGTCAAGAAATCAAATGAAACAACAAGCTGATGAACATCGTTCTGAGGGCACTTTTCAAATAGGTGATATGGTTTTTCTTCATCTACAACCTTACAAGCAATCCTTCCTGAAACTCAAAGGGCATCATAAGATGGCTCCAAAGTTCTATAGGCTATATAAGGTTGTTCAGAATATTGGGTCCATTGCTTATAAATTGGAACTTCCTCCTTCTTCCTGCATTCATCCAGTGTTTCATGTCTCTTGTCTAAAGAAATTTCTTGGCACCAACATCAAAGCACAAACTATTTTACCATAACTGGATAATGAAGGATCCATCATTTTGGATATGGATTCCATCCTCACTAGGCACACTCGTCATATTCTCTCTCGATCCATCACAAAGGTATTCATTCAGTGGCACGGAATACAACTAGAGGATGCTACAAGGGAACCCTTCCTTCAGATTCAGCAACAATTTCCAAATCTAAAGCTTCGAGGACAAAGAATTTTCTAAGGGGGAGGGAATGTTAGAAACCCGTGTCAACCCTTCTCTTCACTTTGTTAGTATATTGTTGATTGGACGCATATGCTTTGTAAGTCATCCGATGAGTATATTGTATTATCCCACATTCATGGGGAGTAATAGTTGTTTAGCTTAGACTTAGGTATATAAGTACGTGTTGAGGCCAATGAAGGAATCCACGATTTATTTGTATTCAGCTTTCTCAAAGGAGGTTTCCCCCTCGAAGTGGCTTGCGACCAATAAATCTGTTCGGTGTTCTGTTATTTCTGATATATTGTGCATTTTCATCATTTAATTGCTGGAGGTTTCCCACAGAATTCAATCAATGGATGAATTCAATGCATTATTGACTTAGACTAATGGTTGACTTCAACTAATGTAGAACCACTTTTTTAAAATTGGTTGATTGACTTTGAACCCTGGTAGACATAAATCCATAGTTGAATTGTAAGCATGGTTGAATTCAATCAATAGTTCTCTTTTAAGAAATGTTGACTTAAATCTAAGATTGAATTTAATCCATGGTTGACTTCAATCCATAGTTGACTTTTATGCCAGGTTGAATTCAATCCAAGGTTGACTTCAATCCATAGTTGAACTCAATCCAAATTTGACTTCAATCCATATTTGACTTCAATCCATAAATGAATTTTATGCAAGGTTCACATCAATCCAAGGTTGACTTCAATCAAAGTTTGACTTCATTCCATAATTGAATTCAATCCAAGGTTGAATTTAATCCATGGTTGACTTTAGTCCAAGGCTGATTACAATCCAAGTTTGACTTCAATCCATGGTTGACTTCGATATATAGGTGACTTCAATGTAATGTTTAATTCAATCCATTATTGATATCAACCCATGGATGACATTAATCCATAGTTGGCTTCAATCCAAGGTTTAGTTCAATCCATATTTGACTTTTAGGCAAGGTTGAGAACAATCAAAGGTTAACTTCAATATATGGTTAACATTAATCCAAGGGTGTCTTCAATCAAGGGTTGACTTAAACCTAAGGTTGAATTCAATCCATGATTGACTTCAATCCAAGCTTGACTTCAATCCTATGTTGGCTTCAATCCACAATTAAATTCAATACATGGTACACTTCAATCCAAGGTTGAATTCAATCCATGTTTGACTTCATTCCAAGGTTGAATTTAATCATATGTTGACTTCAATCCATGGTTGACTTAAATTTAAGTTTTACTTCAATACAAGGTTAACCTCAAACCATTAATAATATTACCAATAATGACTTCAATCAAGAGTTGACTTCAATCCATGGTTGAATTCAATCCATGGATGGCTTTAAACAAGACTTGAGTTCAATCCAAGGTTGACTTTAATCCATGGTTTAGTTCAATCCAGAGTTGACTTCAATCCATGGTTGACTTCAATCAACAACCACATTTTAAAAAGTGGTTGATTGACTTCAAACCATGGTTGACTTGAATCCATAGTTGTGTTTTAAGCAATGTCAACTTCATTCAATAAATGACTTTTAAGCAAGGTTAACTTAAATCCATAGTTTACTTATAAGGAAGGTTGACTTCAATCCAAAGTTGAGTTCAATCCAAAGTTGAGTTCAATCCATGGTTGACTTCAAACCAAGGGTGACTTCAATCCAATGTTGCCTTCAAACCAAGGTTGACTAGAATCCTAGGTTGACTTCAATCCAAGGTTGACTTCAATCCAAGGTTGACTTCAATCGATGGGTGACTTCAATTTGATGTGGATTTCAAGGTTGAATTTAATCCAAGGTTGACTTCAATTCATGGTTAAATTCACCCAAAGGTTGACTTTACCATAATGGATTACTTCAAACCATTATTTATATTAACATGAATGACTTCAATCCATGGTTGAATTCAATCCATAGTTGACTTCAATCCATGGTCAAATTCACTCAAAAGTTGACTTTGAACCATGGTTGACGTTAATCCACAACCACATTTTTAAAAGTGGTTGATTGACTTTGAACCACGAGGGGTTCACTCAATGAACTTGTTACATAGCACGATTTTTCGCATGATATTAAATAATATCCCTAATTTCACTAAATATTGGAAAATTCCTTCTAAAATTGTATTGTTGAACCCCCCTCCCAATTTGCCTTTCCAATTAAGAAAACCCTTAGTTTCACCAGATATTGTATGTATCCATTTTTATCAACACATTTTTAATGCCCCCATTATATCATATTATCAAGTTGTAACAAACAGGATCCCTAACACATATTAGTATAAGCAAACATGATGCTGAATAAAATAATATTATAATGCTAATAATGATCCCACTAGGATTGCAGGGGTGACAGATCAATTTGTAGCATCGGATACTGGAAGACCCAACGAAATAGTACTGGGAAGGAAATATGTGTAAAATGAAACCCAATCATGAGATTAACATAACAAAGAATGTAAAAGGTTCATAGTCCAATAGTTAGCACAATGCTTAGAAAATATGAGAATTGCATATGTTCCACACCACATCCTTCCAATATACCAATTTTGTATCATGTAAACATAAGTATAACTAATTTATGTTTTCTATAATCTTAATAAATTAACCTCCATAAAAATAAAAAATTGAAGCTCTTTCGGGGATGGACTCCCCTACCTTCCTATCATGGCAAACATCATTTATGTTTGAACCTAGATGAACATAGAAAGCTTTTCCTCTTACTTTCTAATAACACCATATGATCATGTGCATAGCTTAGATTTGGGTCATTCACAAGATGCAATGAATTTCCTCCATTTCCTCTAAATTTATTCTTGCAATCAAGGGAACTAACAACATTTAGTTATCTTTTCTTGGGTTATATCTATTTTTTTTAATCTTTACATGAGAGGAGAAAATATCTATTGTTAGGTTTCAAGAATGAAATAGTTATATAGATACAGAGATGGTGAAACTTATATGATACCATTTCATCGTAATGATAAGACATAGGGTATGAAAATAATGATTTATATTTTCACCTATGTTCATGTGAGTTCCAATACAATATTAAGAAATATTCCTTACATATAAGAATTGAAATTACAATTATGAGTGTGTCAAATATAACTCAATATAACAACTATTTCTAACTCGCAATTTGAAAATGTTAAAGAAGAATGAAAATAATTGAAAGAAATAATTAGTCAAGAATGATTGATCTAACTTTTTTTGTTCCGGTGAGCCAATAAATATTGATCTCACATTTCTTGGTTGTCATGGGGCAAGGTTTGATTGAATCTCAATACCCACCTAAACTCCAACCTAAAAAATGAAGAGTTAAATCTTTTACTTGAATGCCTTAAAAAAATACAATACAATTGTTCAACTTCGGAACTCCCAATTAACTACATATATTAACTTAAAGATTAAAAACAATATAACATCAAATCAAACCAATCATAAATGAGCAATTAAATGTGTATTTCTCAAGGCCAGTAATCCGAAGAGACTTCCATCAATATTATCATTGGTACACTATTATCATATTTATGTAAAACTTAGGATCATAAGCAATATCAAATAAAAATGGAGGGTCCTTAAGTTTTAGGTGGGTATGAATTAAGCCCATTATTTGTAGGTATGAATCCATCACATGATTTCGAGTTTATTCCTCATCCTGCCCAAATAAAATAACCACCAATATTTATATTACTATGTCAAATAAAAACTCCCCTTTACCCATTAATACGGGGCAATATATTTTGAGGTTTTTAAGAGTATTTAAACCCCCAATATGAATGGATGTGATATGATATTGCCTCTCTAGTGAACCCCCCATGCTTTGAGCCATGGTTGACTGTAATACATTGTTGACTTTTAAGCAAGGTTTACTTCAATCCATAGTTGGATTTAACTAAGTTTGACTTAAATCCAAGGTTGAATTTAATCCAAGGTTGACTCCAATCCATGGTTGTCTTCAATCCATGGTTAACTTCAATCCAAGGTTGATTTTGAACCATGGTTGACTTCAATCCATAACCACATTTTTAAAAGTGGTTGACTAACTTTGAGCCATGGTTGACTTCAATACATAATTGAATTTTAAGTAAGGTTGACTTCATTCCATATTTGTATTTTAGGTATGTTTGACTTCAATCCAAGGTTGACTTCAATCCATGGTTTAAAGTAATTTTGACTTGAATCCATGGTCAAATTCAATCAATGTTCAACTTCAATACAATGGTTGAATTTAGTCAAATGGTCGACTTCAATCCATGGTGGCTTCAATCCATGGTTGGCTTCAATCCATATTTGACTTTAATCCATGGTCGACTTCAATCAATAGTTGACTTCAATCCATGGTCGACTTCAATCCAAGGTTGAATTCAATCCATGGGTGACTTCAATCCAAGGTTGACATCATTTGAAGGTTGACTATAAAGCTGAATTCAATCCAATGGTTGACTTCAAACTATTAATAATATTAACATTAATGACTTTAATCCATGGTTGACTTCAATCCCTAGTTGAATTCAATACATGGTCAACTTGAATCCAAGGTTGACTTTGAACCATGGTTGACTTCAATCCATAGTTGTCTTCAACAAGGAAAATTTTAGGGGCAAAATTGTTCCCATTGGGTATTTTTCCATGTTTTTTTCCCAAAAAAGATTCGCTAATTTGCATTTTTTTAAGCCCTATTTTGCCGACTTTTGATGGGGTAAAATATTTTTACTCTAAAAATTGCCAAATCATTATATAAACTATATAAAATCCTTAGAAAGTGAAATATATTTAGAAAAATATCGCCAAATATTTTATAGTTGAAATTTTAAGAATTGGTAAGATTCGCCAAAGTTTATACACTTTTAAATAAGTATGGATCCTTAAAAATTTTCCTTGTCTTCAATCCATGGTTGACCTGAATCCAAGGTTGACTTTGAACATGGTTGGCTTCAATCCACAACCACATTTTTGAAAGTGGCTGATTAGATTTGAGTCGTGGTTGACTTCAATACATAGTTTAATTTTAAGCAAGGTTGACTTCAATCCATATTTGACTTTTAAGTAAGTTTGACTTCAATCCAAGGTTGACTTCAATCCATGTTTGAGTTGAATCCATAGTTGACTTTTAAGCAAGGTTTACTTCCATCGAAGGTCAACTCCAATGCATGGTTGGCTTCAATCCATAACTGACTTCAATCCAAGGTTGACTTCAATTCAATGGTGACTTCACTCCATAGTTGACTTTTAAGCAAGCTTGACTTCAAGCACTCTAATCATAGGTTGAATTCAATCCATGGTTGTTGTCAATCGATGGTTGAGTTCAATCCAAGGATGACTTCGATCCATAGTTGATGTCAATGCTTAGTTGACTTCAATCTAAGGTTGACTTTAATGCATAGTTAATTTTTAATGAATGTTGACTTCAAGGAAAGGTTGACTTCAATTCAAGTTTGGCTTGAATCCAAGAATATCCTTGATGACTTTGTTACAAAGCATATAAAAAACCCTATCGATATTTCTAACACAGAGAAAAAGAGTGCATAAATAACCAAATCCGAGATGCTAAGATAAGAAAAAATTAATAATCCATGTGTTCAGTATTCATTTTATCCTTTAATTTGAACTCTTCAAAGCTTGATACGACGAAAAATACTAGAGATATTTTAATCCTATCCCTCCATAATTTAGAAAATTAAAATCATAAAACCCCACACCACCCCATCCAAAATATGAAATCATATGTTTATCGACATAATTAATTAAATTTAAGTATTTTTATGGAAAATTAAAATGAATATAAAGTATGTAAAAGATTAAATTGTATTTCACTAATTCAACTTGGAAACTTTCATTTAACATTGAAATAAAAGGTTACACTTAAGAATTTGTCATTTTAATAATCCAAAGTTATATTAACTATAAATAATTGTGATAAAGAATCTTTGTAAAATGTATAAAGTTTTATAATATATAAAACTCACCAACTCCATGTAAAGATTGAGTAGATAAAGTATCATTATGAAAAATACTAAAGATAGGATTCAATATGTGCGGATATAATAGTGAAATGATTTATTTATAGGTGTTTTTGCTAAAATCGGAAGATGATTTTAATTTAAAGAAATCCAATAATATCCCTATACAATCATCAAGTTATATACAAATTTATATGTTTTAAAATAACATCTAATTTTAATATTTAAAATAAAATTAATAATTATATTTTACAATTTATTATTATTATATATATATATATATATATATATATATATATATATATATAAATAATGACAAAACATCTCAAGACAAATAAATTTATCTGGCTTTCAAGCTTTTATCCAGATTTCAAGCTTTCATAAAAGCTCGGAATTGGAATTAAAGATAAAAGATAAACCATCTCAATAAATCAAAACAAAACAGATGATACTTAAATTCAATAGTATTCTACAATACGACATATGTACGATAACATGCATTTGGCAAAGACTAATCTAAAGAAAATAGTAAAATCAGTTTTCCTAGAATTCTAATGCAGATTGACGTAGATTGACGTGTATATTACACGCAATTGAACAAAGTGACAGATTAAATAATAGTAATAACAAAAGCCACGAAGTAGCAAATGTCCTTGACATTGCACTTGTATGGTTATTGGTTTGTAATTGCTATAAGTTTAACATTTAGTATACAATCTATATATTGGAAAACTACAGGCTAGAGGCTTTGGTGGCCTACTATCTTCAAGGATACAAAATACTATGAAAGGAGCTATGATGTGTGTTAACGAATTGGGAAGCCCTATAGGAGAGATGAGTTACCACCACACCCAGTACAAGTAATTCATCCATTCGAGTAGTGGGATGTTTATTTTATTGGACCTATCGACCCACCTATTAGACATTCCAAAGCTTGGTGCATTATCATCGCAACTACTTATCTCATTAGATGGGTAGAAGTAGCTCCTTCTCACTAGATGGGTAGAAGTAGCGTGCTTCATTTAAAAAGTATTGTCACTAGGTTTGGTTGCCCTTTTTGATGGGAAATATCTTTTGGTAAACTAGAGGTGGGACGATTAGCAACTACCATATTCCAATGTGTTATGTCCTTATTTACGTAAAACATGTTGTCCTTGCGTGGCTTTTTGGATGGCAATAGGGTATTTCGTTATATGTATTTTCGGTTTATTTGGGATTTCTGAATTTGTGATTTAATAAAACAATTTGGTAAGATATAACCACTTATAGTAAATATGCAAAACTGCAAAAAAAAACCATGGTAAAGTTGGTATCTCTGTACCCATTCTCATTATTTGGAATAGATATTAACTTTAAGCACGATACTAATTTCATTACTCATTTTTCATTGGTTTTCAGATAATTTGAGGATGTCTCAAACATAAGTCTCCAAGAAAGTGCGCAACAACACCCAAACAAACAAGCCTCCAAGTCTCATACACCAGAGCCACAACCTGACGCCGCCACCTACCAAACAACTAGAAAAAGCTGTCATGATAACAATAACAACCAACAAAACAAATCTCCAATCCAAGCCACAATAATAGCAAATGAAGACACCAACTAGAAAATGCCCGCAATGAACATCATAAAACCCTCCTTCCCCACTTTGAGTCTCGCCCCTCGGAGAGAATCACATTAACAAACCATCACAGGATGACATTAAACCTAGACCACACCAAAACAACCTACATGGACCAACATTTATCACGGGACATAACAACGAGGAAAAACATTTGTCACCGAGCCCAAGACATTGACATAATTCTGCCAAACAAGGAACCAACTGAATCGCCCTGCAATGGAACCAGCATCACCCTGGTGACGTAACTTTGAATGGCCTCTACTGAATCACATTAAATCACAGTTGAAGACATTTAAAGCAGATAGGATGATATCAAGCCCTCAGAGCCTAGGGCACAAGAATCCATTCCTACATCACCGCGCAGGGAGCTAATGAAAATCAGGAAAATTGCTCTTAAAAAAAATCCCAAAAATCAAAATTCCACACACTATGTCAAAACCTTGGTGAATCCCAAAAGAATTGAAGATGGAATTAATATGCCCCAGCGTGAAGGTTGTTTTGAAGCTAAAGATTGATTGCATAAAGGTGAGCATGGACTTTCTCTCCTCCATGAAAGCTGCGCTCACGGCCTGTCTGCAATTTCTCTCAATCTTTTGATCTCCTTTTTACCTCCGGTCTGCTACTCCTACACATCTTTCTTGTGAAGAGAAACCCTAAACTAGTGTGTGATAGTTTGTTCTTCCTGTCATCGCCACCGTGAAGAATTTGACTGCTTCAGAACTGGTGCGTTTGTTGCATTGTATAGACTAGATCTGCATGCACTCATCAAGTGACAATGCCTTCAGATTCAAGCCATATCGATTCTTTTAATGCATGTCATGCACCCATGCACTCATGACGTCCCCCTGTCACCGGGATGTCATCATATATATCCCAATCACATTAAAGATAAATCAGAATTTTAAAAAACTTTTTAATTAAAGAATTATAAATTCCAATATTTGAACTATATCTAAAAAAACATTTTGATGAAATTAACCAAACTAATGCCCTTGACTAGAAAACTACATGTCCAACAATTTTAATATAAATCAGCAAACTTAAATATAAACTAGTTTGAAAATAAATTCCATACTTTTTATATTTCAATGTACCAATAAAACTGAAAAAAATAATAGTCGCATTTTAAAGAATGAAGTCTTCACATAAACTTGTAAGTTTAAATTTAAAATTAGTTTTTAATTTCAATATATAAATTTTGGAACTACAAAATAAATAATAAAGAAGCATTTTAGTACTCTGAATGATTAATAAGCTACCTCTAAATATTGAAGCAACACTTTTTACTTCAGTTTTCACTCATGCCATGATTGAGATTATATCTAAATTTTGGAGAAACATTCATTCGTTGCAATTCTCATTCTTATGGTTCAATTTCATCATCACATTCAACTATTTATTGCAATTCTCACTCTTATAGTTCGATATTATCATCAACTACTTATTTATTATTATAGTATGCGTTTTTTTTATTTTGCATGTAATTAACTACATAATTTTTTTTTAAAATTTATTTCTTTCAATTATTTTTTAATTTTTTAATTCTTCAATCATTTTACAGTAATAAATGGGTACTATGACTCTCATGTTTCCAGAATGGACAGGTAATACCCGTGCGAGATATTAGAGTGTCTCCATGGCGTTGTATTCCTATGATGGAGGGATTGCAACTTCTTGATGTTTATGCTCATGATAATAGTCTCTGGGAATTCATTTTGACAAAGGTGCACAGTCCCAATCTCATATGGCCGTGCTTGTTATACAACTCCCCTTCCCCGCCTTCCACAATTTCAATGAAGAATTTAAGGGTTCTACAAGTGCACGCTCACAGCTCCGGCTTAGAAACAATGTGGGAAAATATTTCAATGAAGAATTTAAGGTTTCTAGAAGTTAAAGTGACAGTTTTATGAACATTGTGGAAAAATAATTGGCAGGTAAATTAGGATTGGTTGAATTAAAGTTTGTGTTTATTAGATATTGAATTAAAGTTTGTGTTTATCGGCTATTGATATTGTACCATAGTGTCTCCAATGAGTTCTAAGTGTTAGTATTTTCATGAGAATGATAATCCATTTATATTTTTCTAAACGTTGAAACACGTGAACATTTTACAGGCACCTATAGAGTTGTGGGAGTTAAGGATTTATGCTCCTCTTCTCTCGAACATTCCAAAATCCATAGGGCAGCTGAAGAAGTTCTCAAAGTAACATCATGCAACATGGTAAGCAAAATGTCGATTTGCAACGTTGACAATCGCATGCAACCTGAGGTAAGTTCTCAAAGTAGTATCATGCAATGTGATAAGTAACATGTGAAACGTGGAAAACCACATGCAATGCCACTACTGAAGTACAATCTATTTAATTTTCACCAAAGCCAAAATATATCTCTTCAATAATTTTCATAGCTCCCAAAATTTTAAGTAAAACATTCATCGAAGCGCACATTAAACACAGTATTTGCAGAGGAGAGAGGCTACGAGGAGAGGAAAAGCATGACATCTTCAACCAGAAAATTCATTGAATCCAAGAGGCATCTATTGAATTCAGTTGGTATGTTTTGACATTCATAAAGTAACTTGCTATGAGCTCAAGGCTTGGAGGCCACCTAGAGGAGAAACTGGCCAAGGGAAGCATGATGGAAACATGTTATATTGAGATGCCGGGAGGAGGTCAAGTTATAGGGATTTTGCATTATTTTCCGGTGAAATTTGTGGTGGCATTAGGCATGATGTGTAGGAAATTTTGAGAGTTTATACATTCGAATGTTGTTTCGGCATGGATTTACAAACAAGAATGAGGAAGCTGGTTTGTGGATGTCGTCACTTCACAAAAATTAGGTTGAAACCATCAGATACATGTCTTGGACTCTGTATTTTGCCATCAATTCGCACAAAAGGGGAAGCGGCCAGGTATTCTGAGAGATTCTCAGTGGTTAAATGTTGTCCCTTCACTAGTTCTCTTTGGAGGAGGCCGTGATGGAGGTCGGTCACATGTGCATATTCATTATTTTTTTTACTCTTCCCTTATATTATTCATTGCTTATTACTATTCTTTGGGATTATAACATGCGTTTAGCTACAGCCAAAGCAATTCATTGCTTATTATTAGTCTTTGGGAATTACAACATTATTTAGCTACAGTAATGAAATCGATAACAAAAAAATGCAATGACATCATAATACACAGTATGTTTCATTAGTTTTTTACGGATTCATACTAGCAGTCAAATAGAGACTGATTATTTAACACAGAAATTGAAAGAAAATAATTGTCCAAAGATGGGTGTAGTATGAATCCAAAAAAATGTTTGGGTAAAAGCGAATACAATGACTAAGGTGTTACTGAAATAATCTGTGAAGACAAAAGGGTTTGATGATCTCTATAAACTCTTTTAGTAGAGTAACAATTGATAACGAAATCAATCATGCCCGATGCATTATATAAATTTTATGCATGAAGGAGGAGATAGTACCTAGGTATGCCAACCGAAATTGAACCGAAATAGACCTCGTGACCAGGGATCAAATTTGAAGGGCTTGTGTTAATTTCATATTGAAGGTTATATATCCATGTTGCCCTTCAATAATGAATGGCTTCCAAAAAAAACTGGCATTTCAAATGACAATAATAAATTGATTGCACACTTCATAAAAAAAAAGGTGCTAAAAAAATATTGCATTTCAATTAAATTTACAGCACTAAAAAATCAATTACACAAAATTGTCACAACTACAACCAGTGTAACTACACCCAACATAACGCCAAAAATACTAGTTTTGTGATTTAACAAAGTGAGATTCTACAATTAGCATAATGCCAAAAATACTATTTTTGTGATTTAACAAAGTGAGACTTCCCAAAACTATGCACTCCACATTTCAAAAATTCCAATTATTCAAATCTGAATTTTAATGCTTCAAATACTGTCTCTACATTGTATTCCTATTCGACAGTTGCATTTACATTTAGGAGAACTGTAGATTCATATAGTGAATGGAAGTGCAACACTTTGCATTGCTTTCTCAAGGATTTAAACTGAAAAGGCAATAGACCCTTGCTCGCAACAACTTTTCATCAATGCAAAGTAGAGTTTTATCACTACAAATATGGTAAGAAGGAATAAAACCATGACAGTTACATTTAGGAGAACTTTAGATCAATGCAAAGTAGAGTTTTATCACTACAAATATGGTAAAAAGGAATAAAACCATGATAGTTACATTTAGGAGAACTATAGATTCATAAGTGAATGGAAGTGTTCCTTCCAAAGTAACATTTATTTATATGTATAGCAAACGTCCCCTACTTATCACTGACTATAAGCCAACGGATTGGTGAATGGAGGTGTAACCAAAAATTTAGAATATCAAATGGAAGCACTATGCCAAATAGTTAAGATATTGAAGAATATTTGCATAGTTCAAACATCCAAATACAAAAGCAGAAATCCACTTTTGAAATGGGTTAATTTGTTTTATTGGTTAAATGTTTACACCTATAATCTGTACACCATGCCTAATGCTAATAAAGAAATGAATAACCAGAGAGACAGGGAAGGTTTATATTAATAGATATTGGGACTCCAACAAAGCGACCCGACCACGGGGAATGGAATGTGTACACCTACGACCAACTATAGATAATTTCTTCAGATCCAAGTGAACACACCCATTTGTAGATAGTTTCTTCGGATCCAACTGAACACACCTTATAGTCAAGCAAGCGAGAGGGGATGAACATAGCAAAAAACAGACTGAATATTGGAAGCGGATATACAACCGAGGCTAATATCCTACCTAATGACAAATAGTCGGAAGATAACCGGATACTGAACATACAGAGACAAAGACAAACGGAGACCTTTTTAATTTTTCAATATAGGGCTATTTTTACGGAGGATTTCTTTTCAGAGCATTTTTAAGAAATAACAACTACCTGGATGAGGACAGCTGTCATTCCATATATCCTTGCATGCTTCTTTTGTTGCAACTTGCGGCTTCCGTTGCTTTCACCACTAGCCATCCAGCCTGCACCACGCACCAACCCATCCATGATTCCCAATCCCTCTCCCAATTTAGTGCAGCAGCGGATTGCTTAAAAATTTGAAAGGAAGAAGACATAGGCTTACAGCGTGATAGCAACACTAAATCCTCCAAATTCCAATGTTAATCTTTGAGAGTGAAGGCCAGCGATTTAGTACTCCTTGGTGTTTAATGTGATGTGAAATAATTCAATGCTAAACCATTTGAATCTACTTTAATTTAATATCTAAATGTAGCACGGAGCACCTCATATTTATTTCGTATCTAATTCTTACCAAGTCACATGATGGTGGTACATATAATTAAATATTGCTGTAAACTTCCCTGATCCGGGAGGCTGGTACAGGAAGATTTACATAACTTACAATCAATGCACTTGCACGGCAAATAAGCTTAAAATTGTTGACGTGCAATTTTAACCATAACCCTTTTAATGGCATTTTAATTTAAATGGTGCACTTTTTTCTAACATGGCAAAAATTAAAAAGAGCATTTTAAATGACAGGTGATTTTTTTATCCCACTTCTTAGACGGGCCAGGAGCCCTTTGATGGGCTGTGACGGCTTGAATTTTGATCCCTGCTCGTGACCAATCCATCACGCGAATAAAAGATAGGAAACATTCACTACTTCGAACTCATCCCGCATAAGTCGAATTAATCACCTTTAGTAAATAAATTATGGCTTGTGGTAAAACGCTACTAGTTTATCAAACCCTCTTTAAAATTTGAAATGTTATCAGAGAAAATGATGGCCATTATTTTGGGTACTGAACTTTGTACTTCATCCATGTATCTAATTGAAGGAATTGCCACAACAGGGTATCTAATTGAAGGAATTGTCACGACAAGGATCCTCAAGGGTATGTTCTTCCTAGGCCTTCCATGGGTAACATAGATCCAATAACATGGGTGAAACAGTAACCCCTTATTATTGGGCCTAAGAAACTCGTTCTGCAAAAAATGCAGCGTCTTATTCCCCCAGGTAGTAGTCTTTGTGGCCCTAGTGCGTATCCCAGGGGATTTTGCTTCCGTCCACATAGCCTTGAAAGTACCGAATCGTCTAGGGAAAAGAACGATCCTTTTGGGAATATCAGGAGCGTTCCATCAAGTAGCAGAAAAAAAATATTTTGTTTAATTGGCGCTCTTCCTAGGCATCCATTGATATCCTTCCAAGCAAGGTGCCGCAAGACATTTATGTTCCAACAAAAAGCAAAAGTGACTAAGCCGAGCAAGAATAAACAAAATTGAGTCACATGCGTTCTTTTGTAGATAAGAAGAGCAGGGAGCATCTATCAATCTCTCTCCAAGCAAGACATTACACATGGTGTTATAGTTTATTTCATTGGTGCGATACTACAACTGCACACCACCTAATTATCAGAATTACATTAAACAATACAATAACATGGAAACACATTTATAATCACACTTAAGCATTTAAACCTGCTCACAACCATTCCAATCCATAGCACCTGCCAATTCACATCAACAACAATAAACATCACACAGAAAAAATCATGACAAGAATCCACCATTAATAACAACATGGGTAGAATAAACATTGCACATAGGAGAAATGTTCTACGGATCCGCGAGACCTTGGAAAACAAACGCTAATTTATTATGTGTGTACCAAAACACAAGTGAGAAATGTTCTCGAGCAAGCTTCAAATTTGAAGCCTTCAGGGCCCTTCAGAGGCCATTTTACACGTCATAGAAGGCCACTTCAAATTTTACCATGCAAAAAAAAATTAATTTCATGGTAAGCCCTTCAATAATTAAATTAACCACTACTGTTTAAAATTGCAACAGAAGTGTAGCTTCAAATTTCACCCATCAACAGTTTTCAGTGGGAAATTGGGAATGCGGCTACTAGCTAGGTGACTTGGGAGTGGGGCTCGGTTACTCTCCAATATCCACGTGTTCGATCATCCATGGATCATGGACCATTGGGCCTCTAATAATATCATTGACCAACTTACGTGGACGGGCTTACACTGAGAAGCTCATGGCTTGAATGCTTCCAAGTTCTTGTGTTTGTAGCGAGCACTTACGTGTTTAACACATTTAATGGCATCAACAAATTTATTAAACCTTGTTGGTGGCTCATACATGTTGTTGGCAGCGGGCTTACCAAGTTACCAGTTATCACATACCAATTCATGAATGCTGACTCCGTGAGTTAATTGAGTATTCAATGTATAATATATTATGTTAATGTGCCCCGAATTTGGCATTTCAAACAAAATCCACAATATAGAAACTTCTTGTAATGTTGCAGGTTGTTGCTCCCACCCATCGCCCCTACCTATAGCCCTGTGTTTTCTTTGTTGTATCAAGTTAATCCTACCGTCTATGGCTCCCAGCCTCACACCCTATGTTTTCTTTGTTGTATCAAGTCAATCCTACAACTCTCGAGTCCCACCTTGTGTTTTCTTTGTTGTATCAAGTCAATGCTCGAATTCAATGCTTCCATGGCTCCGACCATCAATATATGATATTACAGGAATACAAACAAGATTTTTCTTATACCCCTACTTCCAAGTTCCACCTACCCTATCTCCTCCAGTCCTCCAAGAGAGTTTGATAGAGGTGCATGAAAGTGAATTATGGTCCTCAATTCAACAAAGTAAAAAAAAGTTACCATTCAGATTCTTTCCCTTCACCTTTTTTACTGCCTTTCTACATACATCTCTATTGTTCACTAATTTAGCAACAAATACAGACCAAACTTAAGTAGGCTAGATTTTATATAGGCTAGAATTTATATTAGTTTGAAGAACGCTAGTGATTTACAAAGATTGAACTTTTCCAAGAATAAGCATCACTCTTATTTTAGAAGAGTTGAAGAACCCAATTATTCATCGAGCTTGTACTGTTCGAAGCATCCTAGAAACCTATTTTAAGAGGTATTAAATATTATTATATTGGTTAAAAGTTGGATTGGAATTGGGCTAGCAAGCTAATTGTAGCTGATGCAGAAAAAAAGATCTATAAAATTAGTTATGGCAATTCACACTGAACATGTGGAAAGTGGATTTTCTATGTGTCTCCTAAGTTATGTTTCACTAATAAATTCCTCAGCTTCAAGCAGATCATGAAAGAGTAAAATAGTATTAATTTTGGTTGTAAGGATGAAAGTTGGATTGGAATGGGGTTAGAAAGATAATTGTATTATTATACTCGTTAAAAGTTTAAGAGGAAAGATCAAATATGGTTGTGTTATATGACATATATAATGTTCAGTGATGCTATATCCATTGCAAAATAAAGCCTCTCGACTTTACTGCGTTAGTAAACATTGAAATTTTGATGTACTAGTACATTTTTAAATGAAAAGAATAACTTATTTTTACATGGAAGCATTGAAGGGTTCAATATCTCATAGCCCTTCAAAGTGAAATGGGACCCCACCCTTCAAATTTGATCCCTGTTCCCGAGCCACCCCTTACAAGACTCCACCATTAACAAGGCAAGCATAGAGATACGCTAACCTGACAAATCCGACAAGGAATATACACTAAACTTAGCACGTTTCCATCTCCTGGGGAGGAGAAAATGAGGCATACATCATCTATACGAAGCCAATAAAATCGTGACAAAAATAATTGATTTATTAAAAGAATTTAATAATAAAACCCTACATTAAGATTTGGAGCATAGTCCTACGAAATATTTCATCCTGAGCGCTGATTAATACCACTGTCTGAATACTTAGTGTCATGGACATAAAAGAGTCCTTCATATAAAATCTAGTAATAACTGCAACATTGAAAACAAGTACTTGTAACGAAAAGGTGTAATATCGACAACGACACTATATACTGTCATGCTTTTCTTGCAACTAAATGTTTCAAATAAATTAATATTTCCTAATGACTGAGATTTGATCTATAAATCCAACAAAATGGGGGGAGAGGCTAATTAGGATTTAAACATTATATATATAAACTAATTTTAATATTTTTGGGAATTTTAAAAGAAAGAATAGTTAACATAAAACATCTATAATTGGCATATAATCAGTCAAACCACCAAACCAACAACATAAAATCAGTCAAACACCATACCAAAGCCCACAAATATAATCAGTCAAACCAACAAACCAACAACATAAAATTAGTCAAACCACCATACCAAAGCTCACAAAGGAAAAATATATTAGAACCCCCCGTCTTCCAATCCCTCTTTTTGGGCATAGGATTTAATTTAAAACTAAATTTAATTATTTTGTGTATGGGTGACAAGTGATCACTATGCACTTTAATTCTATTTAATCTAACTAAATCCTCTCAACTATACTCATACTAATAATACATATGCTTAACATTTTCTCTGTTTAAATAAATATCTACCTTTTAATTTGTCCTTAAAAAATTGAATCTTGGTATCTAACATACTCCCCTCAATCTGGAAACTTCGACAAAGTTATACTCTAGACAAAAACAAAGCAAGGCTTAAATTAAACTCAATAATACATGACTTAAATTTAAGTATAAATATAATATATCTATATCATGCAACAATACATGACTTGCTTAAATATATAACTAAAATTTCCGAGGATCTAATATGAAATCATTCACACATTTTATGCATGAATCTCATCACACATTTCATGCTTCAATTACGTGATTGAAATAATAAAATAAATGAAATTCAAATAATAAAAAAATCAAATAAAATAACATAAAGAACAATGCTCCAAAACTCCCTTATTACTTTATCATCCCCTTTGAAAAACATGCCATCTGATCAACCTCCATAACTCTCCATGCCAAAACTTTGGATGGTTTCTCTCACCATGGCACGAGCCCTCTATTGTAGCTTATCTGTGGACCACATAGTAGGCATCGGAAGTCTTCATGCTTACTATCCATTATTGCTCTCCATTTCTAGTATCTATTTCAAACTAATCGGCATTAGCCAAAATATGGGCCTCATCCTGGTACCCATCATGTAATTGTTACATATGAATCTAGTTATTGGTACACTACCTCGAGTGTACCCTATGAATTTCAAAATAATTTCAAAATTTTGGCCCTATATTCTTTCTTAGCCTCCCTAAGGAAACCAATCCTAGCCATCAAAAGTTCTTATCCATATACCTCTTCTCCGGCTAATATACCTCAACTCGTGGACTTCTGACGAAAATAATCCTAGCATAGAATTATATGTTGGGTTGTCCCCCATCCCATAAAATGTGTAATATAGATATTATGATTCATGGTTATGGGATCCCATGAAATCATAAAATGATAGGCCTATCATGGCCTTTGAATATAATTCATTATGAAGATAATATTTCACGGAAGAATATATGTTGTGATATCCCCATACTATAGAAACTAGTGATGCAATAATTAAGTATTCTAAGCATTTACCTATTGAATTGACATGTCATCAATTCCCATTATTGTTGGAGTCTAATCCTTGGTGTGAGGAGTACTAATGTGAAAGGGAGACCAAGAGTCACCCGTGAGTCCAAGAGTCACCTTGGAAGACGAATCCAAGGGACATCTCAATCTATATATTGACCATTTGTTAATGGAATTAATGTGCTTTCACACCTATTTCATATGTCTTCCTGAGCTAATTGTTTATGTACCTGTTTGGGAAACTTATAGTGGTATCAGAGCGTATTATTCTTAGGCCTGGTGATTTGTTAAAATGCATGGGTTTCTCTATGGTCTCTCTACCTATATCTGTGAATGTCACTTCAATGCTTGAGGTATGAGCGCTTATTCTACCTTGCTCGACTTTTGTTTTTCTTCTTCTCTGTGTGAGAGCTATTGTAATTGAGTAGGACACCAATGTATCTGAATCTGTAATCTGGAAAAATGTGACAGTTCACATTCTTAATTTAACTAATCCCATCTAGTTTAAGAGTGTTGGATTTCTCAACGAGATTTCATCTTCATCCACATTAGTTCAAAATTTGACATGCGAACACTGTGATCGATTTGGCCACATGAAAGATCATTTTTTTGATCTTCAACCTTGTAAGAAATGTGGAAAACATACTGTAACATCCCACTTGTATATCCCTATTATTCTTGTAAATGTAATTGTGATTGTGTAAATGTCACATGGTTTCTGGTGAGGAGCTCAAGGCCAAGTCCCCACCAAAAAACCTTACAAACAATTGGATTTGTTCCTAAATTGAAATAATGGTTCATAGACTAGGGGGAGACACGAATGGCAAGAAAACAATGCGACCATAATAGATGGTGATAGGTCGTCAATCAATCACAAGCTTAGATGGAAGGTGGAGAGTTGGGTATGCACCCATATGCTTAAAATTGAAATATTATCTTATAAGCAAATAGGAAAAATCCCTAATAATAAAGAGATAATAATGGAATTTAGGGAAAGCAGTAAACTTATACTATTACACCTAATTAATAATCAAGTATTTGAAGATATCAACTACTTAATATCTGCATTGGGCACATGTTCATGAGTCCTTTCGAGATAAACTACTATTTAAACAAAGTGTTGAAGGTTCTAATAAAACCTTCTAGATATATCTTGGGTATGTGAGAATATGTGTTTATTTATATATATATATATATATATATATATATATATCAGTGTGCGTGAACACTGATGTAAGTCATAGGATTTATCTTTAATAATATGTGTTTTATATATATAAATACTTGTGTGTATATATCAACTTTTCAATGGAGAAGAAAAGTATATTAATTTATAAAGAAAGTACCTTATATATTTATATATATATATATATATATATATATATATAAGAGCAAGAGGGTGAATCATAGTAAATACACCCTGAGGTTATAGGTGAGAAAAGTATAATACTTTACATATTATACACATGAGAACTAAGTGTGAGTTAAGCATGACACGCTTCCTTGAAAAAGGACATTATTTTATATTTATGTATATATAGAGAGGCTTTATGAATATAGATGTTGGAGTATAGTTATATATATATATATAACTAAATTTACCTTTTAATTTAATACCGCCTTTGTGTAAGGAGACGAGAGCCACCCGAAGAGGACAGTGCACTCACAACAACACTCCCCCTTCCTCCTTTGGCGCGGGTTTGTTCCCTTGATGGAGGGAAGCCACACCTAGTAGTTTGTACTTGTCTCCTTGTTAAACATAAGTACCTACCCAAATCACCTTGAGAGTGACAATTGTCACCAGAGAAGCCAGCTCGAGGCAGACTCCTCAATACTTCCATTCCATGGGTACTATGTGTTGCCTAGTGGAACAAGTCATTGTTATGTATAGTTGTCCCTTTTCTTATTTGAGGGGGGTTCCAAACGATGGCAGGGGGGTTGGACGTTTATCACCACATGTTCATGATTTTTTGCTACCTGTGATTTGCAGAGAGAATCCCAGGCTGTATATTTTATATGCTGTGTATAAGTAGGGTTCAACGCTTATCACTGCATGTGAATGCTTTTTGGCTACCTGATTTGTAGAGAAAATCTTTGTATATGTTATTTGTTGCTTATAAGTAGGGTTCGACGTTTATCAGTGTAGGGGATAATTTTTGGTTGCCTGCGTTTTTGAAGAGTAAATCTATGTATATTTTATATGCTGTGTATAAATAGGGTTCGACGCTTATCACGACAAGTTTATAATTTTGGCTTCCTGCGATTTTGAAGAGCAAATCCCTGTATATATATTTATACATGTATCTTGTTGGCAAGTATTGGGAAGAGGACGGCTGCTCCAGCCCGATTCTTGTTCTCCCTCTTTCAAATCAGAGATTAAGTTTATACTGGATCAAGATTTTGGGTTTATATATATATACTATGTATATCTAGACTTGTTCTATAATTTTTGTGTTCGGTGATTGCCATTGTTCGTTTCTGGACTATGTGTGTGATGTTTAACCGAGTTGAGCTTGAATCGCATCAAGCGCTCTTAGGATCTCTGATCTTTACTTTTGTACTCTATTTCTTTCCCTTTTTGTTCTGGGATTATGTTGTGCGAAGTAATGGGGTGTATGATGGAGGAGGCGGATCGATGGCTTCAAGTGCTTTCTCTATTGCTACCAAAATGATTGCAATCAACGCCATCATACACCCCGCCGTCTATCTGGAGATATTTTCCCAGCGTGTTTCATGTCAGCTCGAGCTTTGGGCATAATTGTTGCTTGCCTGGGAGGTCCGATCAGGTTATCATGGTGAGTATGGCCACACGTAGCAGTTTTCATCATCATGATGGTTATGGATATGGTCTTTACATCCCCTGTTCAAAATTGGTATATGGAGAAGGTGGGGCACCTGGCAGTTCGGGCATCTTTCAGTTGAAATTGGATCATGGAAAAGGAGCAGGAATCCGGGGTAGTTTTCATGCCAGAGTAGGCGTGGTTCGTGGTGGAGGAAGATGAGGTTCCGGAAGGGCGACAGGTGTCCAAAAGAGTCTGACGTCGAGGAAAGAAAGAGCCTCCTGAATAAAATCAAGGCATCCAGCAAGACACGGAGATTCTCAAGGATTTCGTGATCCCCACTGAGGAAGCGACACCTCCCCCTCCAGCGGACGAGTGGTAGGAGGACGACTCTTTGAAAGTAGAGGACTTCTTTGGTTCGCAAGGCCAATTGAAGACTTAGGAGTAAGGTGGTGCCCTGCTCATGGTATTTTTGTTCCCCGTCTTAATCAGTCTGTTTTGGACTTGACACATATGTAATATTCCCCCATTTGGGGTTGTCAAGGTGGTAGCATAATTTTGTTTGTTTCCTAAGGACCAATTCAAGGGAACGATTGTCTTATCATCCCTGGGAGAACGACAAAGTTTCAGATCTGATTGTTGATGGTGGACATAATTCATACATCAGAAGGGTTGCATATCATCCACCTTGAGACTCCACTCATTATTCAAGTTCAATCCGCAGACTCCACTGGAGAACGAGCTCAGCCACCTGAGACATCGAAGAATTAAGACCCATGTATCAGAGTACCAATCCGTTCAAAGAGGTCCTATTCTTCTGTGTTTGTATCCTTTTTCCCTTATGTATATATATCAAAAACAAATTTCCCCACCGGATAGCTCGATGTCATGAGAGAGCCTCCTTTGTTTATCCTTCACTTGAATTCGAAAATGTACATTCCCCTTTCACCCTAGAGTTGATCTCGTCCTCTCCTTTGAACCATGTATAGACCATAGCTGGCCTTATGAATTCTCCGAGAGTAAGGAAAATGATATTCCCCCTGCACATACTCCTTTCCCTTCCCGAGCTCAGCTGATATATAGCCCTTTAAGGCTGCCCCCTGTCCTTCATGATTTTCCTCTAAACTACCATAATTACCTCCCTGTCTTTGATGGAGAATCCAATATTCTTACTATTGAGAAACATCTTCAAGGTTTTGAGCATTTTTTGGATCTCTTTGAAATAGAGCATGAGGATGTCTGTATGAGGGCTTTTTCCAAGTCATTCCAAGGAGATGTGAAGAGATGGTTCAAGCATTTGTAGCCTATGTCTATTCATACTTGGGGAGGATTGTCTGATTCCTTTTTGGGGTTTTGGGGTAAAAGAAGACCATGGGACCTAGTTTTTTCAGAGTTTTACTCCATGAGAAGGCAATAAAGTGAAACTATGTCTAGCTTTAATAGGAGGTTTGCAAGCTTCTATTATGACATGCCCAAGGAAATTTGGCCCTTAGAGAATGCTGCTAAATTACACTATGCATTTATTTTTCCTCCTGATTTATCTTTCCATTTGTTGGAGAGAAGGTCTTCTGATTTGCAACATATATTCATTGATGCTTTAGAGGTTGAAGACAATATTAGGATGTCTGGGAAGTTATCAAACCAAGATAACGATAAAAGGATTAAAGAAGAATTAGGATTTGAAGAAGGACATGAACAAGGGGAACCTCCCTTACAGTCCAATCTTTCCCAGAATAAGCAGAAAATTGATCGACCCGGTGAGGTGTCAGAAGAAGGTATTTCAGGTTTGTTTTATGAAAATTGCAACCAGTCTGTTGAAGCTTCTGTTGCCGATGGTTATAATGAAGTTTTTAGTCCACCTAAATATGATGAATATGAAGAGGACTGCTTGGAGAACTTCATGAGATTTTTTGAAGTAGAGAATAAAGATGAGCCTTCGGGAAGATAGTTTCACTAGTCGGGAAGGTTCGCCAAAGGGGGAGACTCAGTGGAAGGTCTTGAATGCACCATTGAGATTCATCAGGGTATTGATTCCCAACGTGTAGAGGTTTCCTCTCGGATTGAGGCTGAAAGAGAGTACAGAGTCCTTGAAGAGGAATACAAGACCCTCAAGGAAGAATATGTGATCCTTGAGGAAAAATATGGAATTCTTGAAGAAAGTCTTGGGCTCGGCGGATACCTCCGACAGGTTGACCAGATTGCTGAAAGGATGGAAGATGACCAGGGTGACCCACGTGATTCTTATACGGAATCCACTTGGGGGATGAAGACGATTATAGACTCCTTGAGGAATTTTTCGGGCTTGGTTAGTATCTCCAACCAACCAACCAGATAGTCGAGGTGCTTGAAGGAGACCAGGCTAGGCAACAATATTTTCAGGTAGTTCTGTCAGGCCTGGAGCCAGAGTTTCAAGGAGAATGGCCTCTTGTCAACCCTTTCGGTGGAAAGGGTGAAGTTTCTTTTGAAGTTTTAGGGAAGAACCGGGTTTTCAACCCTAGTTTCACAAGCAACCCATGAGGAGATGTTGCAGATAACTTTTGTGCGGGAACAACCTCCCAGGTTACCAAGGGGCAGCCATGTCACAGAGGGTTGTTCAGGGTTGGTTTTTTCAGTCTTACCAGGTCGTGCGAGGGTCTCAATACGCAGGATTTTCAGGTCTTGATGGAAGTTTGTCAAAAGTACGTAAGCCCTAGGCCTGGCATGAATACCTGGGAAACTCACCGGCCTACTTACAGCTCTTGTGGAAGAAAATCGGCTGGGATGCAAGAGGAGGGTAGAGCATACCATGTTTTATATGATCCAGTGGCAGAGTATATGGAAGATTTCTGCAGCCGGAGTAAAGGTTTTGGTTTCACTCGAAGGGTCCTCGTCCGTCGCCATCGCCTCGGGCCATTGACCCTCGCTATTCTATATCAGTCGAGCATGATGAGAAGACCTTCCTGGGGTGTCAGCTGTTGGACTGGTTGCACTGGCATTTTTGCATAACCTAGAGCCACAACCTCCCGAGTAGAGTAGTTTGTATATAAATAAGCCCCAAGTTTTCAGCATATCCAATTTCAGTAGTAAATTTCAATTTTCAGCAACTTCCAGTTTGTTTTCAGAATGTACAGCTTCACTTTTTGGCGTTGATCTCAAGAAGTTTCCATTGTGCAGTAGGACAGATCATTCTTGGCTAAGGTAAAAATCGCCACAGGATACACCTCGTAGCAAAGTCCCCCATAGGTTTGCCATGAATGTTTTCAGGTGAACCCTTCCAATGCTCTTCGCCAAGAAGTGGTCTGCGGAGAATATTTCCCGCAGAAGCCGCCCAATGGATCAGGAACCCAGTCTACGAGGTTGTTTTCTACCTCACAGGGAGGATATCATCCCCAGTTGGAGCCAGTTGTTAGCACCTGATTTTTACAACATAGATATGGAGGTGGAATAAGGTGTATCTCAAATATTTCCTGGAGAAATGCCAAATGCCCTTTATTTTTATGACTAGGTGCTAAAGTATAAGAAAGGTTGATAGGGGGTGTTAAACATACAAGGAAGGGCAAAGGCATGATAAAGAAAACATTAAAATGCGACCAAAGTGGCCAAAAAAGGGCCAAAGTCTATAGTCTGAAGGAAAATATTTCAAAGGTTAACCCCCACGCAAGTTTCCGTCATTAGATGGGCGTGAGAGGGAGATCAACGGCCCTCGTTGATCGTTGCATGGCCAAAGTGTGAGAGGAACAGGCATAAAGGGTGGTTGCAATGGGCAATGCCATCGGACAGGTGGCGGGTGGAGGTTGCGTCGCATGGCGAGGCAGGCGGTAAGCAAAACCATATCAGGAACATGCAGTACCGCCAAGGCAGAAAGGTGAATGGTTGGCCACATGGATGGCCACCGCGAGTCAAGGAGGGCCATGCGGATAAAAGGTAAGGGTCCCACAGTGGTAGGTTCAATGTGACAAAAGAAATGGTGTAGATTGTCCTAGGAAGATCGACAGTCCTCATTGATCGTCGCATAGAGGAGATGCACGCCAGATAAACGAAATGGTGGTTGCGATGGATATTACCACTGGACAAATGGCAGTTGGGGATTGCGTCGCAAAGAGGAAAGGCGGTATGTAAAACCACTCTGAATATTTGCGATGCCACTTTTGTAGGCACGTGTTGTCGAGACGGACGATGGAGATTGGGACACAGGAAATGATCCAATGGCAGGAATGGGAAAGAGGTCAAATCAATAAAGGAGGATCATATCTAACGGTCCAGATCTTTGCTCAAGAGATCAATAGAGAAGAAAGTTGGGAAACCGGAAAAGAAGGCCGAGGTTTAAATAGATAGGCTTATATATATAGAAACGCACACGAAGGTTGACATTTGCGTCATGGGACCTCTCGGGGTCGGAAGCCTCCGGGCATGTGAAAGATGGAGAAAGCGACAGAAAGAGTCATTCTCAGGGCCTCTCAGTGACAGGTAGAGCTTTCTAGCCTCCATTGCTAGCAAATCTAAGCCTGTTTGTGGCAAGAAAGCAGGTTGAGAACCAGTTTCGAGGAAGGTTAGGGTTAAAGTTGTTCTAGGGGTTAGGGTTTGAATGCACCTGGCATAGGGTTTCATCGGTTGATACCTGAAATTAGGAGAAGAATGGGGGTTTATACATGTATGGGAGATTTGGTAGCTTGTTTTCCTTTGTCACATCTGCCAAATTTATATTTTTCTCGAGTCTGAAGGCTTGTTACGAAGAAATTCGTCATCGCTACGTAGAGGCCGGGTTTTCTCCTTGGGAATTTCCAAACCCTTTCGACTGCCTGTATTAAACTTGGGACAGCAAGCGAAAGATGCCTGCTGTCAAATTAGTACGTGTGATTGGATGTTGCAAAGTTAGAGACGCTATGAGTGCTGACATGACGTTAGCCAGGCGAGCAGGTTACAGTTTGGCCGACAATGGAGGAGGCAGATCGATGGCTTCAAGTGATTTCTCTACTGCTTCCAAAATGATTCCAAATGTGATGGAGGCCACCTCAGTGTTGTCATAAACCCCGCTGTCTATCTAGAGATCTTTTCCCAGTGTGTTTCATGTCAGCTCGAGCTTTGGGCATCATTGTTGCTTGCCTGGGAGGTCCGATCAAGTTATCATGGAGAGTATGGCCACACATAGTTTCTCTCATCATCACGACGGCTATGGATATGGTCCTTACATCACCTGTTTGAAATCGGTATATGGAGAAGGTGGTGCACCTGGCAGTTCGGGCATCTTTTAGTTGAAATTGGATCATGGAAAAGGAGCAGGAATCCGGGGTGGTTTTCATGCCAGAGCAGGCTTGGTTCGAGGTGGAGGAAGAGCATGCTCCTTCGTCTCCTATGGTATTCGACCACTTAGAATCCAGCTCCGCCAGTGAAAATGAGGAGCCTGAAGGGCGACAGGTGTCCAAAAGAGTCTAACGTCGAGGAAAGAAAGAGCCTCCTGTAGAGGAGCATGGCATCCAGCAAGACACGGAGATTCTCAAGGATTTCGTGATCCCCACTGAGGAAGCGACACCTTCCCCTCCAGCGGACGAGTCGCAGGAGGAAGGCTGTTTGAAAGTAGAGGACTTCTTTGCTTCGCAAGGCCAATTGAAGACTTAGGAGTAAGGTGGCGCCCTGCTCATGGTATTTTTGTTCCCCATCTTGATCAGTTTGTTTTAGACTTGACACATATGTAATATTCCCCCATTTGGGGCTGTCAAGGTGGCAGCATAATTTTGTTTGGTTCCTAAGGACCAATTCAAGGCTGAAAGCCTATAAAAGAATTGTAAGAGAAGAACTTGGAAAGTCATTCGGCTAAGGCCTGAAGGGCGAGCCTAGGTTTGAGACTTTCATATTAATACAATGTGTAGTGCCTATGGTAGACTATTTTGCAGAGATTCCTGTGTTGCTAACTTGTAGTTAGTTTTTTCTTCTTCTCTATGTGCATGTGTTTCCTGTTATGCCTTTACATTGTGTTTTTCATTTCATGTTTGAGATCAGTGTATAATAACTTAGAATTCTTGAAAACAAGCTCTGGTTATTATCTCAGGTATTCACTCAATATTGCTACTAAAGTTGATATTGAATTCATCTTTGTTGGATGCTCATATCAATGGTCTATTTTTATTTTCTTCTTTTACCACCAGAAAACAGTAGTATGACGACAATCAGGTGGCTACCTTGCCTCTGTTCGAATAGTGCACACTATGGCACTATTATCTGATTTATGTGTAATGCCTTGACTCCATCGCCCAATTGTTTTTCCTTGTGATTATCCCTCCAACACTTTCACCAATTTTCCCCATCAAAAATCTGACCTTCTGTGTGGGTTTTAATTGAATATTTTTGAGTAATGAAGGCTGATGTGTTTGCTCATTGTTTACAACTTTGAGCATTTTGAGTCTTTCACATATTTGTAGAGAGAGCCCTCTCTGATTGTGTTGGTTCAGTAGCACAGATCTAAAGTGGTTAGTGGTTACCCTGATTCTACCTCTCCGCAACCTTGGGGTACGTTTTGGGTGATAACAAGGTGTATCATAAGGTTTCCCTCTGCTAAGCAAAAACGTATTATACATAATCAAGCCTGCAAGGGCGCGGTCCCTTTTAGTTATTTTTAGAACACAACTGTTGTTATATATAAACGTTAGTTTTGATTTTGGTTAGGGAGAAACGTAACCTTGAGGAGTGTTGTCTTTTCATATATACTCTATAATATTATAGCCTTGGGATGAAAAATATAGGAAGTAATACTAAGATGTTGTTTTATAATGAGTATAACTTTTATATTATATATATATATATATTATGAGAAAGGAGCCCATGGGGTGTGAACCTAGATTCGATAGTTATCACTTGTTTTTATATATATAAATCTAGTTGTATCTATCATTGTAAGTTCCTTAATGCCATGGAAATATTTATGAGAATCCAGTTGTGTTAAATGTATGGATTGAAAAGGTAAGAGTTAATAAATATTGTTTAGAATGTAAATGATACTTAGAGAAAAATACAATGTATCTCATGAAGTCTGAAGAGGTTTTTTTTTCGAAAATGGAAGAAAAGGTGGCACCATCTGTGTGCTGGATATAATCTTTATTGTGACAAATAATACATGATATGACAGTTTGGTGGACGTAGCCCAAGAGGGGTGAACCACTTATATTGGACCTTGTCTTATGTGTTTGATTGTTTTGGTCTCATCATTATATTTGTACTTTATTGAATCTTTACTTTCTGACAAATTGTGATTTAAATGATGATTGTTTTATGAAGATGCTCAAGTTAAAATTAGGATATTTGAATGATATATGATGTTGTTGGACACATACAAGATATCTTTTTTCTTGAAACAATATATCATTGAAGAGGCACTTTAGATGTTATTAAACATTCTATATGCAATATCATGTGTTGGGATGATTGACTAAACCTTGTACAAGTAAGAAAGGTAAATGATTACGTTTGATCCGTATTTCTTAAGTACAACTAATCGTCGTTATGTTAAATGGCGTATTTCATATGTTTGAAGTTCCTAGAAGTCAAGTTCTTATTGAGGAGTTGTTTTTTTGTTTTATTTTGAATATTCACTAACATCAGATAATTGGTTATATGGGTATGTTACATATGGTATCAGAGCACAGGTTGCAAACACTCGGGCTTATTAGGGCTCAATCGGAGAAAAACAAATACAAGTTCGTTGAACCAGAACAGGAACTACATCACTATAAGGAAAACGTAAAAATTTCATTTCCAAAGAATCGCCAAGAGGTAAGTGACAAGACGTCTTGGAATTGCAAGTAAGTACGTTCCATTTTGCTGAAGAGTCATAATGGCAGTGTCTATTTGTGAACATTGCATATAAGTTTCATTTGGTATTTGAATGATCTTCTATTTGATAACACTAGATGATGAACATCTCCCCAAACTCTACAATTAGTTAAATTGAATGACAAGAGAATACCCTTTAAAAATAATAGTTAGATTATTGGAGTTAAGTATTTTGAAATAAGTACTTGCAGGGGAGTAAAAGAATGTATTAGAAGTCATGAAATTTAAATGCTAAGAGACTCTCCTAAATACTATTGACATGATAGTTCAATTCAAATGTTTTCCGTTTCTTGTTATTATGGAGAGTTAATACCTTTCAGTTTCAACATATTCGAATAACTACGGTGGATAAATGTATGGACTTATATAATTAATCAATTTGATTGACCCAATCATCAAGATCTCCAAATATGAGATGCAGATGAACAATGTATGTAGCTTAGAGCACTTAAAAAGATCCATTAAGTTTCGGCTAAAAGTCCATTAAGCTTGAATTATTTGGTATGGTCTAGGGTTCTGGCCAAGTTCCTTTCTATATATGAGACTACTTTAAAGTTTATAAATTTATAATGTGGTTGACATTATTAGTAAATTCTGTAAAAGGGCATGCTGGAAAAGAAGTCAACGTGAATAAATATCCAACCGATGTATTTGATATTCTTTTAGTTATGAAGGAAGCATAGTCATGTTGATGATAGATTTTTTTCCTTAATACGAAATACATTATATTACAGAGGTATAAATTATGAATTATTGGTTTTGATACATATGCTAAATGAATATTTCACAAAAAGTATAGCCTTACTAGACTTAGATTTTTAGATACTTGTTCACAAAGAAAATTAATTTTTATTAGTGTGAAGTTGCTATGACTAGGAATTTTTCAGATCATAAAGGAGAACAGCTGTTAATAGTCTCATTCCAGTACGTGATTGTCATAATGCAGTTATATAACATTGAAGCACGCTTGTAACCTTTCATGTAGGTTCAACAAGAGGAAATGGTTATAATTACTTAAAAAGGTATACATGTGTATTCTAAGTAGTTAATAGGATGCATATGATGAAAATGCATGAGTTCATTTTATGTATTCCTTATTTCAGTAATCTCTACTGTGGAAGTTGGGATACTTGAATGGGTCTTATAAAAGTGTTGTTCGAGATTATGAGATAGAAGTATACGTTATATGCATAGGAACCTTGACTATATATTTCATTTTTATATATGGATTTCATAAGATGTTGGGTGTAGTACTAATATGTGTTTAATGCAAGTAAACTTGTACCTTGGCTGAAGAGGGTCATATAATAAGGAGGTATGCGGTCGCCCTTATAAAATGTATGTGATTATCTTGATAAAAGTGTGTAAGTATATATATATATATATATATATATATATATGTAAACAATGCGTTGTCACTTACATGATGTTAGTGAGTACAAGGAAAAGTTGTATAATTAAAATATGGTTTAACCCTAGTCTTTGGATTTCATGAGAAGGAAGGAAGTTACCGATGAAATAAACTTTCACCGGTTCTTATTATTTGTCTTGAATTTTGATTATATTGTCTTATGATTATGTGGTGTATTGTGTCTTTGTGGCATATCTCAGATTTAGGTTATTAGTGAGATTAGTATAATGTTGAATGAGTTACTTCGAAGTAAAAAGTATTATCAAGGAAATTAGACTTGTGAGATAATTATTCTTATGTATATTGACGGTTTATTGATAATTAGAGGTTATAGTTTGATTATTTTCTTATGAGATGGGTGATAATTGGATATGACTAAAGTGTATCTAAATAAATTAGGTATGAAAGGTATTTTGTTACAACTTTCATATATGAAGATCCACGAAGTTGAAGTTGGCATAGTTAAAAGTAGTAACATGTAGAGGGTTGCTTATTATGTCCAAATTAAGGATGAAACACCTATATGCTTAAAGGTGAGTTACCATGAATAGGTAAATAAGATATAGACCATTATTAATATAATATGGTTTTGTGATGAATAGAGATACTTGACATTCCAAATATGGATACATACCAGTTTTTGTTGTTTTACTCACAAAATCCTAGTAAGAAGAGAATGTTTATTTTAGATGATCAAGTATAGAGATTTTTGTGTGAAGGATGATCTTCTTATTTTTATGCATAGGAAAAATATCTTCATACAAATATCTTATTTTGTTACTAACACGTGAATTTGGCAGATGGTCAAATTTCTATGGTCAAAAGGGGTGCGATTTTAAGATCCTCATCACAAGTGTTATTTATTCTTTTAAATTTTGATAATTATTGTCGAATAAAGATCTAGACCCAAATTGGTTAGAGTAATCGTATGGTTACAAAATGTAATATGATGAACTAATTGATTAATTGGAAATATATTTCTTTAATCAAGCAAGGAGGCTTGAGGGAAAATAAATTCCGGGACTCAAGCAAAAAGGCTTGAGGGGATTATGTAAGAGTGCAGTAATGGCACTAAAACACTCCCTTGAAATGAGGGAGTTGATCGCTGCCAGGATTCTCGAGGGAATCAGCTGACTGTAAAGACCTAGGAAAACTATAAGAGAATGCATATGCGGGAGGCAGGACGCTGCTTAGTATGCATGAGAGAAAGTATTGCTGCGTGAGCACTGTGGTGTTAGGCAAGAATCTCCAAAAGAATCGTTGAGTGAGCACTGAGGTGTTAGGGAATAATTTCCGAAACGATTGTTGTGTGAGCACTAAGGTGTTAGAAAAGAATTTCCTGGACCAAGTGAATGATGTGTTTGGATTAAATTAACAGCCTACATTCTCGGAACGTTGGATTTATGTGTGCTTGTTATAATAAAAGCACAAACAAAGGCTAAAATATATTCCATGAATTGAAAATTTTATGTTGCAATAAAGGGCTCATTGTTATTATTATTGAGTTTGATTATGGAATTGATGATAACTTTTAACGGTTTCTTTGAATACTAGTTTTGTAGTCGAAAATACAGTGTAATCGATAGCGAATTGCGATAAAAGTGACGAAGCCAACAAAAGATGACCCCAGAAGAGAGGACATACCTGATGAAAAGTATGAACACCGAGGACGGTGTTATTCTTAAGGGGGAAAGGATGTAGCATCTCACTTGTATATCCATATTATTCTTGTAAATGTAATTGTGATTGTGTAAATGGCACACGATTTCTGGTGAGGAGCTCAAGGCCAAGGCCCCAACAGACAACCTTACAAACAATTGTATTTGTTCCTAAATTGAAATAATGGTTCATAGACTAGGGGGAGACACGAATGGAAAGAAAACCATGCGATCCTAGTAGATGGTGATAGGTCGTTGATCAATCATAAGCTTAGATGGAAGGTGGAAAGTTGGGTATGCACCTTTATGCTTAAAATCGGAATATTATCTTCTAAGCAAATAGGAAAAATCCCTAATAATAAAGAGATAAGAATGGAATTTAGGTCAAGCAGTAAACTTATACTATTACACCTAATTACTCATCAAGTATTTGAAGATAAAAACTAATTAAGATATGCGCTAGGCACATGTTCATGAGTCCTCCCTAGATAAACTACTATTTAAACAAAGTGTTGAAGGTTGTAATAAAACCTTCTAGTTATATCTTGGGTATGTGAGAATATGTGTTTATATATATATATTTATTAGTGTGCATGAACACTGATGTAAGTCATAGGACTTATCTTTAATAATATGTGTTATATATATAAATACTTATGTATATAGATTGACTTTTCAATGGACAAGAAAAGTATATTAATTTATAAAGCAAGTACCTTACATATTTAAATATATATATAAGTGCAAGAGGGTGAAGCATAGTAAATACACCGTGAGGTTATAGGTGAGAAAAGTAAAATTTAGATATTATACACATGAGAACTAAGTGTGAGCGAAGTATGATCTTTAGATGAATTTATGTATTGTTATTTAGAACTACCTAAATATTAAATACGCTTCTTTGAAAAAGGACATTATTTTATATTTATGTATATATATAGAGGCTTTATGAGTATAGATGTTGGAGTATAGTTATATATATATATAGATAAATAGATATAACTAAATTTCCCTTTTAACTTAATACTGCCTTTGTGTAAGGAGATGAGAGCCACCCGAAGTGGACAGTGCACTCACAGCAACACTCCCCCTTCCTCCTTTGGCACGGGTTTGTTCGCTTGATGGAGGGAAGCCACACCTAGTAGTTTGTACTTGTCTCCTTGTTAAACATAAGTATATACCCAAATCACCTTGAGAGTGACAATTCTCACTAGAGAAGCCAACTCGAGGTAGACTCCTCAAGACTTCCATTCCCTGGGTACTACGTGTTTCCCAGTGGAACAGGTTGTTGTTATGTATAGTTGTCCCTTTTCTTATTTGAGGGGGGTTCCAAATGATGACAGGGGGGTTGGACGTTTATCACCACATCTTCATGATTTTTGGCTACTTGCGATTTGCAGAGAGAATCCCTGTATATTTTATATGTTGCGTATAAGTAGGGTTCAACGTTTATCACTACATGTGAATGCTTTTTGGCTGCTTGCGATTTGTAGAGAAAATCCTTGTATATGTTATCTACTGCTTATAAGTAGGGTTCGACGTTAATCAATCTAGGGGATAATTTTTGGCTGCCTGCATTTTTGAAGAGTAAATCTGTGTATATTTTATATGCTGCATATAAATAGGGTTCGATGCTTACCACGACAAGTTTATAATTTTGGCTTCCTGTGATTTTGAAGAGCAAAACCATGTATATATATTTAAACGTGTATCTTGTTGGAAAGTATTGGGAAGAGGATGGATGCTCCAACCTGATTCCTGTTCTCCCTCTTTCAAATTAGAGATTAAGTTTATACTGGATCAAGATTTTGGGTTTATATAGATATATGTATATCTAGACTTGTACTATAATTTTAGTGTTCGGTGATTTCCATTGTTGGTTTCTTGACTATGTGTGTGATGTTTAACCGAGTCGATCTTGAATTGCATCAAGCGCTCTTAGGATCTCTAATCTTTATTTTTGTACTCTGTTTCTTTCCCTTTTTGTTCCGGGATTATGTTGTGTGAAGTAATGTGGATTCGACGCCGGTTAATTTAGTTCTGTTTCGAATCTAATGCGCATATTTTTACGGTGTGCGAGTATGTAGGGAAGGGATGGTCCCAAAAGGGAATAACTCGATCCCTTACTGTTATTTTAATTCCTCTTTTTGGTTTCCTGAAGATATTCAAGCTGTGTGTAGAAGGTAGGGAAAGGATGGCCCCAAAAATGGGTGAGCCCGCTCCCAAGACTGGTAAATTCATTTCATTGCTTGCGATATCCATACTCTGCTTGCACAGAGAGAGATGTCTTTTTTGTTTCCTGTGATTTTTATTGTTCGTTTGGCATATCCTTGCCTTACGCCTGAGGTAGATCTTTGCTTTAATAGATATCGTGGTAATTTGTTTTTGCACACCTTTGTTTTCCTCTAGATCTGGATCTCTGTGGGAGTAAGGTTAATGCCCAGCTCAACAAATTGCTGTGGGGACAGAGTTACCGTGGGTTTTAGGTTTACTGAACAATGTCTTTCAGTACGAATCCACTTTTTACTTAGAAAGGTGGATCATAGGTTTTCCCTCTGCTAAGCAAAAATGTGTTATACATAATCAAGCCAGCAAGGGCGTGGTCCCTTTTAGTTATTTTTAGAACACAACTGTTGTTATATATAAATGTTAATTTGGATTTTGGTTAGGGAGAAACGTAACATTAAGGAGTGTTGTCTTTTCATATATACTCTATAATCTTATAGCCTTGGAATGGAAAAATACGGGAAGTAATCCTAAGATGTTGTTTTATAATGAGTATAACTTTTATATTATATATATATATATATTATGAGAAAGAATCCCATGGGGTGTGAACCTAGATTCGATAGTTATCACTTGTTTATATATATTAATCTAGTTGTATCTATCATTGTAAGTTCCTTAATGCCATGGAAATCTCGATGAGAATCCGGTTGTGTTAAATGTATGGATTGAAAAGGTAAGAGTTAATAAATATTGTTTAGAATGTAAACAATACTTAGATAAAAATACAACGTATCTCATGAAGTCTCGAGAGGTTTTTTTTCGAAAATGGAGGAAAAGGTGGCACCATCCGTGTGCTGGATGTAATCTTTATTGTGACAAATAATACATGATATGACAGTTTGGTGTACGTAGCCCAAGAGGTGTGAACCACGTATATTGGAATCTGTCTTATGTGTTTTATTTTTTTGGTCTTGTCGTTATATTTGTACTTTATTGAATCTTTACTTTCTAACAAATTGTGATTTAAATGATGATTGTTTTATGAAGATGCTCAAGTTAAAATTAGGATATTTGAATGATATATGATGGTGTTGGACTCATACAAGATATCTTTTTGCTTGAAAGAATATATCATTAAAGAGGCACTTTAGATGTTATTAAACATTGTAGATGCAATATCATGTGTTGGAATGATTGACTAAACCTTGTACAAGTAAGAAAGGTAAATGATTACGTTTCATCCGTATTTCTTAAGTACAACAAATCGTAATTATGTTAAATGGCGTATTTCATCTGTTTGAAGTTCCTTGAAGTCAAGTTCTTATTGAGGAGTTGTTTTGTTGTTTTATTTTGAAGATTCACTAACATCAGATAATTGGTTATATGGGTATGTTACACATACACACTCTTTATACAAATGCTTCAGTTTGAAGAAACCTGCAAGAGAGAAGATTCATTATGGGTGGGTTGCTTCTTGGAAATGGTCGTCACCAGAGAGTTCATTCACAAGTATTGACACATATTATAGTTGAGACATCTTCTTCTCCTCACTTTGTACCTAACAGGTGGAAACATAATTTCAGGCATCAAGTTTCGAAGCCTTCTGAAAACAAACACTCACAGACTTCCTCAAGTGAGTCATATCAAGTGACCCTGAGACATAGTGATTTTGGGAAGCCACCAGATTCAGAGATGCCTGTATTCTAAATACAGGAGATATATATGACATAGATTACTCATGTGTTTTGTGTCTAGTTGTGGCACCATGAGACTCTCCTCTCCTCACATTGTTTCCGATAGGGGGGAATGAAGACCGTCAGTAACAAGCGAGTGAGTACAAGCGAGCCAGAACAAGCGAGCCTGTGAAGAGCTATGTTCGACTGAGTTCCATAGTTGGTGGTCATCATAAAACCACCGGTATCGAGAGCACCTTCATTTAGCAGAGGCATGTGCAAGCTTCTAGCTAACATGGAAAACAGTTTCCAAGATGGAAATGTTCAGCAAGTTGCAGTTGTTCACTTCCGGTTTTCATCTCTCTAGTTGGTTTGGTGTCATCCCATTCCACGAACCTCTGAGCGAGTGTTGTCGCCAAGTTCGATAGTTTGTGGTCAGGATTAAACCACACACATAATAGAAGATATCAGCCTTCTGCTAGCCCATTTCGGTTGATGGTCAGCCTAAAAAGCATCCCTTAAGAGAGCTCATGTATTTAGAAGAAGCATGTGCAAGATTCTAGGTAACCTTCTTAGTAAAGGATGTTCGAGATGGAAATGTTCAGCTGGTGGTAGTTGTCCACTTCCACTTATTCAGCTCTCTTCTTTTTCTTGGACTCATATACACCCTTCGGATTAAGAGGAGATTTGTTGGAGACTAATCCTTGGTGTTAGGATTGGTGTGCGCATTTATGTGCAAAGAAGATCAATAGTTGTTGAGGGTAGACCAAAAGTCACCCAGAGTCCAAGAGACATCTTGGGAATTTGGAACCCAAAGGTCCTTTCTCATTGTATATATATGTACATTTGGTTAATGAGAAAACATAGTGTGCATTCATGACTATTCACTTGTCTTTGTGTTTGTTATTTGGCTCTGTGTGTAAGCCAATCTACCTATTTTCCCAGTGGAAAACATAACAATGGTATCACAGCCTATTATTAACCTATGGTATGTGCATTTATGCTATCGCCTACCACCTCCACGTCTTCCAAACTTCAAATAATTGGATTTGCATAATGGTGGTGCGGAATTGCTACATGGTGCTACATAATATAAGTGAGCTTGCAAAGAAGATTAAAGAACAGTTTGGTGTGCCTGCTTGAAGGATCCAATCAAGTTTGCAGTTGTTGCTACAGCTGCTCTAAAAGAAGAAAAGTTCTACATCATTTAGGTATAGCAGATTCATGATTCAACTTCATGAATGTAACTTGTAGACTGTGTTTTGTTTGTGAGTTCTAGTATTTGTTGCATTTGTGTTTTGTGTACAGTACCAAACTGAAGTCAAGTTGAACTGTAGATTGTATGTGGGTGCATTTTTCGGCTGAGACAGACACCCTTTTTCTTTCAAGTTTGAATCTGTTGAAACTTTGCTTGTAAATGGTGGATTTGCAAGAAGCCCTTTGTGTGATTGAGTCCCTGTATTTGCTCCTACGTGCACAAGGAGGCCTCAAGTTATCTTCACTATGTCTAATACAAAAGAAATAGTAGATTTGTTGAACACTATAGTACATTCAGTTGCATATGACTAAATCACAATCAACAAAGACACACTACAAACTACCATTAATCAACAACAAAATTTTAAAGCCATTGAGGAAGATGCACATCACAGGAAACAACACTATGAACTAATGCTTGTTCAAAATAACCCCTTGTTTGAAGATGATTCCTATGAGCTTCCAGAAAATAGTGAAATCATGTTAGATGTACTACCTATTCAGAGTTCCAGATGCCAACAATGTGACAGAGTTGGCCATGTGAAAGATCAGTGTTTTGATATTCATCCTTGTTGACATTGTGGGAAGCACAACCATTCTTTAGATCGGTGTGTGAAGCTGAAGAAACCTCCAAGAGTGAAACTTGCAGTCGATTATTGTACTGCTTCTTACTTTGTACCTAATAGGGGGAACATGATGTCGGGCTTCAATTTTCGAAGCCTTGTCCTTTTGACAACAAACACTTACAACCTTCCTCAAGTAAGTGATATCAAGCGAGCCTGATCCATAGTGAGTTTGTACATGCACCAGAGTCAGAGCTGCCACCTGATTCTGATATGCATGTATTATGAAGACATGAGATATATATGACATATATTACTCATGTGTTTTGTGTCTAGTTATGACACCATGAGGCTCTCCTCTCCTCACATTGTTCTTGACAGGGGGGAATGTTGAAGACCGTTAGTAACAAGCGAGCGAGTGAAAGCAAGCCAGAACAAGCAAGCCTATGAAGAGCTATGTTCGACTGAGCTCCAGAGTTGGTGGTCATCATTAATCCACCGGTATCGAGAACACTTTATATTAGTAGAAGCATGTGCAAGCTTCTAGCTAACTTGGAAAAAGGTTATCAAGATGGAAATGCTCAACTAGTTGTTGTCGTTCACTTCTTGTTTTCATCTCTCCAGTTGGTATGTGGTCAGCCTAAAACCATCATTCCAGAGAACCTCTGAGTGATTGTTATCGCCAAGTTCTAGAGTTTTTGGTCAACATTAAACCACACACATAGTAGAATATTTTAGCCTTCTGCCAGCCCATTTCAGTTGATGGTGAGCCTAAAAACCATCCCTTCAGAGAGATCTTGTATTTAGCAGAAGCATGTGCAAGATTCTAGCTAACCTTCTTAGTAAAGGATGTTTGAGATTGAAATGTTCAACTGGTGGTAGTTGTCCACTTCTACTTATTCAACTCTCTTCTTTTTCTTGGACTCATATGTACACCCTTCGGATTAAGGGGGGATTTGTTGGAGTCTAATCCTCGATGTGAGGAATATTAATGTGCAAGGGAGACCAAGAGTCACATTGGAAGACGAATCCAAGGGACATCTCAATGTATATATTGACCATTTGTTAATGGAATTAATGGGCTTTCATGCCTATTTTCTATGTCTTCATGAGCTAATTGTTTATGTACTCGTTTAGACACCTTACAATTATGAATCAACAAAAGTTATATTGTCAATGTCAACTTAAAAAACATGATATCATAAACTATATATCTTCTGTCACTACACATCATGCATAAATCGTAACATACCATGTGAACATGAAACAATATATCATAACTACATGTCCTATATATCATGATGATACAATAATATTAAAATAAAGTAATAAGTGTTATAATGAGTAATAGCAACATCTAATAACTAGGTGTCAAACGTCACTAAATCCATGATCTATAAGCACTAAGAGTGATCCAATTGCTTGAGATGTAATTTTTTCTTGATGTGTAAAAAATTAAAGATAAAAAATTCAAAGAATAATCATTATTATTAGATTAACATATATTTAATTTCATTAAAACATTTGTACAAAATTTCAAACAAATATATTTGTTTTTTACTAAAATATGTCACATTATATTATATCACATCACAAAATTATATTACATCACATCACAGATATCCCAATATCTCCCTACTCTTAGCACAATAATTATGAAATAAGCAAACCATATTGAAAATCAAGCTAAAATAGCAGCGTCTCATAACTATGTGTCACAATAAATATGAAATGACCAAACCATACTCAGTATCAACCTAAAATAGCATAGCAGCGTCTCATAAGTATGTGTCACATAGCTCTAATATAGAGAAGAAATAATTAAACGATACTGAATATCACCATCTCATAACTATGAGTCATAAGTCCAATCAATAAGTCTATTAAAAAAGATATGGAAAGTCACGATGCATAGTGTAATATAATGGTCCCATTAGACCTTATCCTATTCTATTACGCACTCGTGTATCTGCCAAGTTTTGTGGTTCAACATGCATATGCTTCGACATAGATGACCTATTCCTCGTAAAGATGCAATACTCCCATTTTCAAAACATGAGAGGGGATATGAAATGCATTGTGCATTTTTCTTCAATGGTGTGGCAATTAAATCTTCTAAGCAACAGGTCCAATTGTGTCCAGAATCCTAAATAATTAACTAATGCATTATCATGGAAATATTCAAGATGAGTAAATAAGTATGGATATGAACTACAAATATTAACTTGTTGCAAATTTAATGCAGCGGTAGCAGGTTTGTGGACAGTTAGATCTCACGCAGCTTGAGATCCAACGACCCACAAACTTGCTACTAATGCATTAAATGACATACAACAAACTGGATATTGATCCGGAACCAGCTACAAAAATTTATGATATTTTATGGATAATACTTATCCACTGGACAGAGTTCTCCCGTTATCTAAGCCGGGTGAGGACGCATTATTGGATTAAACATCTAACTAGGCTGGCATCTTCATTGGTGTATGCAGAAGGTTTCCCATTTGCTACGTACTCTTTTTTGTCATTAAGCGAAGCAACACGAGCATTGAAAGTAAACATAATAATGACAAAACATTTCAATACATAAAGCAAGAGGGTACATCAATTCAATTATAATCAACTTCCATTGGAAATTGTGCAGACAGATTACAATAAAATTTCCAGATTCATCGGTCAGATGAATGATATCAGCATACTATCTTGCCCCAATTGTGGCTTCATTTAGTTGGCCTCTCATTTTATTTTATTCCCAGATTCATCAGTAAGGCGAATGGTATCACAATATTATCCCGGCCCACTAGGTTTAAACAATTGTCGCTACATTTAATTGGTCTCTTTTTAAGGCAAGCTTCATGTAATCGATGGATAACATTTCTGACCATTGTTGGCCGTATTTATAAGCCGAGAAAGAGAAAGCTTACCCAGTCTGCAATCTCTCCCGCCAGACTTTACTGGTGGAACATTTAGAAGTTTGGTATGAGTGTTGTCAATTCATAAATGTCTAAAATAGTAAACTAATTGGTTGGATAATAAGAACAATACAAAGTACAGCAGGTTTAGAAATATCAGTTTTATTTCACGTCACATTCTTATGAACTGTCGTATGTACCATTTAATCTCGAATGCAACAAGCATGGTATTCTCTTTTTTTCTTTTTTTTTTTATTCATTTAATGAGTAATTACATTTTGTCTGGTTCAAAGTATCATATGAAAATAGTTTTATCAATAGTAAGTTGTTTTTGTTTGTTTTGTTTTTTTCTATAGAAACGGTGTACCGGAAACCCACCAATACTTCCAATACTTTCGAACATTGTTGGTCTAACCCCAAAGGACTCAAGGTTCAAACTCGTGACCTCCCCCAAGAGTGTTCTCACGTCTTACCAATTGAGCTAACCCTTGGGGCTATCAAAATAGATATGATTAATATGATTTAAATTAGTGTAAATTCATTTTAATTATAAATTTATGAAATATAATATTATTTTATTTAAAAATATTTAAATATATATTTATAATTTCATATATATATATATATGAGAATAAGATAGTGTGGTGGGCTAGCTCAAGTGGTTGAGTGTAAGTTGTGAGAAGTCTTTCTCTGGGTCTCCGCGTGGCTACACATTGCTATATAAAGGCTTCTCTCTCTCACACACATATATATATATGAGAATTAAATAAGTTTTATTTATATGAAAAATTTAACAATATCTTTACCATATTCAATTCTAAGATAGTATTAATACATAATAAAAATACAAAAGCTAAAAAGAAGAATATGACACCTACAATTAAATGCATATTTCTAATAGTGACTATCTTATCATCAAAATAATCTTACACTAAATTGTCATTTTTAAACAATTTACCATTTAGATATTTTAACAAAAACTTCACCATCATTAACCGTTCCACATGAAAAAAGTGTGTTCAAGTTCTATCAATTTTGAAGATGAATATATACACAATGAACAATCTTAAAATATATGCCCGAAATCAAAGTCAACTTATAATATAATGGTTTGAAAAGATATATATATATATATATATATATATATATATATATATATATATATATAAACCATTACGTATAGTAATCAATTTTGAAAAATTGAAAATTTGCCATTCGTTGGATGTTATTTTTCTTTTACAATTATGTGCTTTTGCAATAATGTTCCATTTAGGACATAAATGAAATACATAATTTACTAAAAATTAAGTTTAAATAAGACATATGTAGAAAATATTCTCAAAAGCTTCTTACATGAAAACATCACAACTCTAATGGTAAAATAGACTAAAAGACACTCTCTCCAAAATAGATATTGAAAACAAAGTTAACTTGAAATATGTTTAAAGTAATTTTGTCGATACTCAAGATCAACAACATGACACCTGCATATTTGTTTACAACACTTATTTATGTTTGGTTAGGAATGATTAAAAATTTAAAGGCTCAACTAATTCTCTAAAATTAAATAATAAAAATGTTAAATCAATTCAAGAAATGGTGAAACTAGTTTGACTCGTTCAGGAATAAATAATATTTTAAATAATATATTTTATTGACATTTCATAGTTATTTAAATTAAAAAAATTAACACTTTATCATAATTTTAAACATAAGTGAGGAAGTTCTTATTTTTCTTTTCTTTTGTAAAATTGTTATTTTCCAAATAATAATAATCTTTTTTCACTTAAAAAAATTCATAATCTATATTTCAATAAGAAGATTCAATACCATTTCTTAACTTACCATGTGAAGAAGTGTCAATAATACCTAGATCTCAAAGAAATCAATATTCATGTTGTAAGTATTATAATGACTAATACTTACAATTATTAAAATGAAGTAATTAATATACATTTGTGGGATATTGAGATAAAGATATTTATAAATCATAATAGTAAAAAATTCTACAACAATTTTAAACAACCTTTTACAAAGTAACAACATCAACTCTGCATTTTTTATAGGAACAAAAATCCTTTCACAACCTTAAAAAAATCACAATAGAACTCCAATCTTAAACTGTTACATTCAATAGTGAAGACACTCCTTCAACTTCTTCAAAATATTAAAAAAAAAAACAATAAAATGAACATTTATATGCATTATGATAAACATCTACAACCTTTGTAATTATAAAACATATACAACCTCTCTTTAATTTGTTTGGTATGGAATATGTACATGCATTTTCTTTTCTTTGTAGAAAAGAAAATAATACTATGGGAAAATGATTTCATAAAAAAAATCACATAAAAACTTTATAATAATTATTAAAAAGCTTATGATTAGAGAATAATAATTTTTTTTATAACAAGTGTATATTCCTTGTTATAATAAAAGACAATTAATATTTTTCATATTCATGTTTAAAAACATATATTAAGAAAAAAAAATTATATATATATATAAACATTACCCATTAACATAAATCACATAAATGAACATACAGGAGGAACTACATCAATTAACCGTCCTTTAAATACCTTCCGGTAAACTCTTACAAATCACTGTTCAATTAGTTACAAGTTCTAAACACATATGTCCCATTGATCATATTCTTTCTCTTACATAGATTATATTTTGTATTTGGAAATAATGTTTTCATGTTTAATGCCTATTTTACAGGTTTACGTTTTAGTTTATGAAAATCATAAAAATTGGGTATATATGTTAATTTTATAGAATATTGTTTTGTATTTAAAAAGGATATTTAAATTATGCATCTTGATGTTTATTGTTTTGTGTCTACATTCTATTCATTCTATTTTTTTGCATTTTTTCAGCATTGAAAGTAAAAGTAAATCTAATTTTTATTAAATTATAGTTTTAATAGTTTTTTCATATTTATGTGTTTTTTTTTATAATTTGAAATATCATATATTTAAATTTAATTTTAAGTTTGTATGTAAAAATTCTGATTAAAAATTTGATTTTTTTTTTTAAATTTAACATTCTTCACTCTTTAGCATTCTAAACCTAATCTCTTTATTTTCTAATATTTTTATATATACCACATATTATAATTAATATACAAATCAACCTCTTAATCAAGGTTTACGAAAATATCACAATAGCATCATAGTTTTTTTACTGAAGATTGTGTCACTTTCACTTATTTGGATTTGCATGTGTCACACCCATATGGTGGTTGTGTGATTTAGGAGGAGTGTATTTCTTATGCATGAGCCACATTGAGCAATTCAGACACACATAAGAGATAAACTCATATCTAATCGATGCATTCACCCACCTAAATTTACACAATTATGAATCCAAGTACCTAAGTGTCACTTATGTGCACACTCAATTAATACATGCTTGCACAAATACACGCTTATTTCATATGTGTGGGAGTTCATCCTTTATCCTTTTATGTGTGCGAGTGTACACTTATATTATATGTGCCTTTTATTTGTGTGTCTTGCTTATGCTACTTGTATAAGTAGCCCATCATTTATGTTATGCATCTGGTTTATATAGTCTATCTACTGGATTTCTTATGTATGTTACGTATGTACACTACATCCATTAAGTGCATTTCCTATGGACCTGTGTGTATGATTTATATTTTATATCCATCTTTAGTGTGTTAGAAATTATGTTATGTTTTTAATTTATGATATTTGGGTGTAATCGCACTATCTAATTTTTAAAATTAAAAATTAAAAATAATATAAATATAATATAAATTTTAAGAAAAACATTACTTTTAATATTAAAAATCAATTACAAATCAAAACTAAATATTAAATGAAATGAAATTATTATATTTTATAGTTTCTTACCATTTATGGAATGGAATGGTAAGATAAATGATAAATGGAATGGTAAGATTCCACGTCTTTGCAAAATAGGGTTAGAGAAACTTTTTAGAGGATATAGTCGACCTAACTTGAGTTCCAAGCAGTATCCATACATCTTAAATTTTCGAGACCACTTACAAGTTAATATGCATATATTAATTATGTAATTTGTTTTTTTAATAAATAAATTTTTTTTTTTTTTAAATTGTAATTTTATAATGTATTTTTTAAAATTATTATTTTTTACACATAAATTGTTTTATATTAAATTTTTAACACTCAATAATTCATTAATCAAATTTCTTTAATTACATTACAAAACCAATCATTAAGGCAAGTTAAGCCTAAATTTTAAAGTTCAACAATTGAATAACAATTGAATATGACAACTCCATATCAAAGACCATTTATTTGTATTAAGCAAAGCAATATTGGATACTTATCCTTAAAATCCACATTAATAATATATATATAAAAAACCATATGGCTAAATTAAAATCCCAAAAATCTTAGGCTAAGGACAAAACCTGTAAATAAATCAAACCAAAGAGTACACAATAATAATATATATAAAAAAAACCATGTGGATAAATTAAGATCCCAAAAATCTTAGGCAAAGGAAAAATCTTGTAAATAAATCAAACGAGAGAGTACATGACTTTAATAATATTTAATATTTAATTTCATATTGAATAAGTGTTAAGTAGTAGCTAGTTTCTAGTTTCTTGTTGTTTAATTTAGGGATAGTTTTAAGATTTCAATAATATTTAATTTTATATGAAATAAGTGTTAGGTAGCACTTAGTTCTAGTCCTTGTTGTTTAGTTTAGAGATAGCTAAATTGCATTTCAAGATATTAATAAAGGTAATATAATATGGATAGCATAATTACATACTCAATTCCATTTAGTTAGAGATAAGAATATTGCATGTGCATTTCAAAAGATGTATCATAATATATGATAAATAACTTTGTTAAGTTGCTGCCTATAATAAGATGGTATAATATAAATAAGATTATATAGTTTGGGGATAGATAAATTGCTATATATGTTTTTTATTTCCATTTACAATGTTATATATTTCTAATCATAGTTATTTTTATTTTGGATATCAAAATTTTTAACATATTATGCTCCAATAATTAAGAATGACAATGAAGACATGGGGTTCAATCCAAGATAGGGACGACCATGACTGCCTTAACCACCATGCCTACAGCAAGGCCCTATAACGTGTGCTTTATTCACTATAAGATTGTTCATGAAAAAATTTTCGTACATATTCGTGGTCCATTAAATTGCTAAATAAATTTTATTATATCTAAGCATCTCAGCCTTTAATGAGGATTAAAACAAGTGTTGCATGGCAGCTTAGTCCCTGCCAAATGCAATGATGCAGCATTGGAATTAATGAAAATAGAAGTGGTTGCAAGAGTTTGCCCGCAATTCTCTCACCTTGTTTATATTGTATCAAATGACACAAATTCTTACAATGGCAGCAAGGATACTAAATGGAAATGGAAAGGTAGTGCAGCTGTGATTCAAGATTGGCATGTCATTGTTAAAAGAGTTCCATCGAAATTACATAATCCATGAGTTAGATTGCTACATATTTACGACAAAGATTATCACACCAAATGCAGCCAGATTACATTAATAACTACAATGAGATCGCTGAGGCAATCCTTATTAGCTGGCTAGGATAATTTCACTGCAAAAAAAAAATCATTAGCAGAATGATTGACACGACAACGTAGGCTTTTGGTTGATTTTAAGTTATCAACCATTATTTTTGCCATTTGAAAATTTCCTGCATTAAAATTTTATCTGAATTAATTTGAGCTGGGTTAAATCATTTTATTTTACAATTGCTTTGAAGGTAAGCCATCTTAGCAACATTTAGGCAAAATGAAGTAGGCGCGACTTCTTTGAATGGAATCATTTTATTTTACAAATGCTTTGAAGGTAAGCCATCTTAGCAACACTTAGGCAAAATGAAGTAGGCGCGACTTCTTTCAATGGAATTGATTGTGTGGTTTCAGGGCCATAAATGATCGCCGGCAGAAAAAGCATTGAAAATTTGCTAGCATTGAAAATTTGCTGAAAACACAATTATGATTGTGAAGAGGTGAAGGGTGACAGTGGTAATAACACCATATTTGGAGCAATCAAATCACATCACCACATATATTGAGGGTTGGGGATTGGGCATGTTTATGAGGGATCCGAGGGCTTAATTACATCATACACATTGAAGCTTATTACCAAATTATTATTATTATTATTCTTTGCAAATAGGTGGTAAGTCAAAAGGTTTATTATATGGTAAGATAAATCATTGTTTAAACGTTTGCCTCATATCATTAAATTATCATTATTTTTTGAGACCTTAAGAGACCAACGTATTATTAATGTGTTTGGCATATTTTACATAGACCATGCTATCATGATACCAAGATAATGTTTTGAAGTCAACTTCAAAACAATAAAAAGGAATGTTACGTCAACAACCGGTAAGGCAATTTGGGGTTTAAGCAAATAATGCAGATTCTTTTTGAGAACTTAAGAGACCAACGTATTATTAATGTGTTTGGCAGATTTTACATAGACCATGCTATCATGATGCCAAGGTAATGTTTTAAAGTCTACTTCAAAACCATATAAAGGAATGTTAGGTCAACAACCGGTAAGGCAATTTGGGGTTTAAGCAAATAATGCAGGTAAAGGATGGAACGTAAAAATTATTCAATGAAGATGTCATTCTTATATTGCATAAGGAAAGCATATTATCGTGCCATGAAGATATTCGTCCTCATTAAAATTCATCAAATGCTTCAGCTGGGAGCATTGAATCGGAGTTCATTAAATGTTGTAAATCGCTCTAATTAAGGCCGTGTAATTGCATGATGTATTTTGGTTACACGTATCATTCAGTTGAGATGGCATATGATGAAAAAACAAAACTACAGATAAATTACATGTGGTGATGAGACGTTGAAGTAGAAAACCAGCGCACAACATTGCATCGAATTCCGAATCCATATAGTTGTTGATTAAAACTAAATCCCACATTTTCCATGACATTGTAATTCATTAACAAATGTCCATCTAATGTTATCACTTGGCAAAGCATGTTCAGATAGTGTTGGCTCATCCAAGTGTTTAGAATCTTCCCATGCATGCAAAAATCTTGTAAACCTACCACGCTCTTGTTAAAATACTATACACAGCTGTTGCTTGGCGTGGTTAACCATTACTCCAAATTATTTAATCCGCTTCTCTTATAGGCATGCAGAGTTTGAATCTCTTGTCCATTTATTTTGTGTAAAGACCATTACGGTGCATTTCCCTTTTACAATGAAGCCCAAATATTTATTTGGCTTGATGAATGGCTAGGGTTGTATAGTTATGTAAGGCCTTCCACACTGAGTTTAAGAGAGCCGACGGTCCTTTCCTATTGATGCTGCCTACCTGTGTATCCATCCTAGCTAGCTAAGGATTAATATCACCTTCTATAATTGAAAGAAATAGCTTTGCTCACGCAGGTGAAGAAAGATAAATCTCTAGTTTTAAGCTTTAATATTGTTGTGTTTTGGGTTTTTTTTGCAAACTTCACATTAAAAACAATAAACTATCTTCAAGATGGAATTCTAGACTGCAACTTTCCGGCCAAGGAGCGTCCAAATTCAGGAAATCAATTACATTTTTAACCTTTTTTTTTGTTAATTACATTCTATTTATTCCAAATACAAATGCATCGTTTTAGTTTGTCTTTCTTACAGGTATTCTCAATGATTTCGTTGAGCATGCTGTAAAGGGCATGTTGAATGTGTTGAATTCCTGCTAAGCCTGCTGTAAAGGGCAGGGTGCTGAATGTGTTGAATGCTTGTTTATGATCTAAAACAGAAAAGCAATTGAATTCAGCTGGATGCAGCACTCTAATTTATTGGACAGCACAATGGCAGAAAGAAGAAAGGTTGTTTGCTGGAAGGTTATATCATCTTGAAGGCAATTTCTTGCATTTGTTTGTATTTTAAATGCCTACATCAACATTTCTACAGTCAACAGCTTACTTCACTGTCTCACTTACACGCCTCCCCTCCTAATTTTTGCCTCATCAATCAGCATTCTTCTGTATGTAAGTACATGTTTTTAATTTCTACAAATTTTGTAGCTCAAAACCTAGAATTGCCTTTTTTCATTTTTCTGCTAGAAAATTCATAATTCCCCTGCTAATTTTTGCCTCATCAATCAGCATTCTTCTGTATGTAAGTACATGTTTTTAATTTCTACAAATTTCGTAGCTCAAAACCTAGAATTGCCTTTTTTTTTCATTTTTCTGCTAGAAAATTCATAATTCAAACCCTAGAGTAGTGTGAAATCATCTTTAAAAGTTCATATTTAAAGTTCAAACTGAGAATTTCTTGTCGTTTATGTTAGATGCGTTGTTTATAAAGTTTCATGTGTCATGAATTATCTTCTCGATCCTTGAAAGCCCTTGTCTACTCTTCGGAATAAGAGGTAGTGCTCTGGCACTGCTGCCGGTTCAAATCTTGGGAATAAGACGTAGCTCTCTGGCACTGCTGCCGGTTCAAATTATGCCGATGGAAATGACCCTGTCACAATGATGCTGGGATTTATGCTTGTCGTTTTGTTGCTTGTGTTGGGGCTCCTTGCTCTCCTGGGAATAATGCATTTGCATAAGGTAAAGAAACTGAAATACCTTGCTTTGCTTTTGTTTTCTTTGCAATATTTGATGCCTCGTTTTATAATGGAACGCCATGAAAAAACAAAATAAAGAAACAAAGGATCTGCTGTTAAAATTGATGGTGTGATTATACAACCTCAACTCTGCACAATTTGGCCATGAAAAAACAAAATAAAGAAACAAAGGATCTGCTGTTAAAATTGATGGTGTGATTATACAACCTCAACTCTGCACAATTTGACAATTTGACATATTGACATATCCATTAAGGTATAAAAACATAGAATCCTTGCGTCCTCTTAATCCTTTATTTTCTATAAATAGTCACAGAAGATGCATTGTTTCATACCTAAATGGAAAATGCATTGTCTTCATATGCTTTGTTAGTAATTGAATGTAATTTTTCATATGGTCTTACAGATCGTACAGGGGTTTCAATTGTATGTTAAGATCTAACTGAGAATCTCATGATTTGTACCTAATAATTATCAAGTGATAACTGAGACTTTAGAAGGGGGAATATCAGAACTTGTGTGATGTGGAAAGCATTGCAGGACTTGGAAATTAAAGGTAGAATATCATGATGTCTAGTTTATTTCTAATTCGATGTCTAGTTTATTTCTAATTCGAGTAATTTCTTTGATGAACTCACATCAAAGTATGCAATGATTTTTCATATGCTAATTTGATTTTTTTGTTTGATTTAGGCCACTTCATTCTGGAAATAGCTATAGCTTCCTGAACTAGATTTTAATTGCCGAAAGATTTAGCTGTGTTTGTTGTTTAGCATGGAAAGAAAAACACCGTTTAGATGTAATTATTGTTTAGCATGGAAAGAAAAACACCAGAAGTCCTATGAGGCATAAGATAGCTCACCCTCCCCAAGCATCCGCAACAGTTCTCATCCAAACCAATGGCATATCTCGCCACATCCAAGTCTGCTTTTTTTACTTTTTTCAATACAACTTCAAACGTAATTCACTGAATTCTACTAAGTAATTGTTAGACCACGCTTCTCTGAAATTTTGTTACGTAATTCACTGAATTCTACTAAGTAATCGTTAGACCACGCTTCTCTGAAATTTTGTTGTACTATGAAATTTTGTTGTGCTATAAGCTGTGCACTCTCTATCTATAATCATTGAAACTTGATAAATATAAAACATAAAACTGTGAGTACTTACGGTAGCAATATTTTCTATAGCATATAGCAATAGGGAAAGATATATGTTGCTACTCCATATGTTGAAGAACTTGCTTTACAAATAATGATGTTTCATGTTTGCAAAACATGAAACATCATTATTTGTAAGAGAAGGAAGACAGGGAATTTGTAGATGAGAAGGCAGTCAGGAGGTGGGAATTTGTAGATGAGAAGGAATTCTAGAAGTGGGAACTCTTTTTCAAGATTATTGGGAACTCTTTTTCAAGATTATTGGGAACTCTTTTTCAAGATTATGAAGGCGATGACGGCCTAGCAAGGCATTGGCCGTGGCGATGGATGTCGCCGTGGCATTGGATGTAGCGGTGGTAGTGACAGTTTGTTCATCGAACAAGGAGTTAAAGCATTGACACATAGCCAATTGCATTAAGTAACCACCTCCATTCTCAAGACTGTTTTAAATATGCATTAAGTAACCAATGCAACTTCCAAGTATTAAGCCACGCTTAGCAATAACTGGTAGCAATCCAGAAAAATAATAAGTATGGCAATAATTAATTCAGAAATTAACAATCATGCCAAAAACTTTGGATATATGAAAAAATCAAAGAGCTATTAATAAAAACTCCAAACGTATCGAATATAAGGAAATATTTCCACATGAAAAAATATTCACTTTAATTTATTAAATGCATATAAAGGGACCAGGGTAACATTGGTTTCATTTTGTGACGTTTTACCTTTTATTTATTAATGTAGTATCATTGATTTAATGTGCTGTTTATAATCTTTTTGTTGGCTGTTCAGCTTATAAAAATGATGCTGTGGGAACTGCTCTTGGTAATGACCCTGGTACTTTAGTACTTTGTAGTAAAATACTACAGCGTTATCATTACAAAATAAGATTTTTGAAATTTTAATTAATCAATAAAAAAATAAATCAATTATAATATTTTAAAAATATATAAATTTATATTAGTAATATTGAATTTTGATAAATTAAAAATTATTTTTAATCTAATAAAAATTAAATGCATTATGCAATACAATATAACTCTGCCTACGGCATGAGTGCTTAAAGGATAATAAGATATATGTTCCAAAACTTACATTGGAAATTGTGTATGGACAATGTATATTTGAAAAAGGATTTTGATTATTTATGGAGTATTTGGATTATAAAATTTTAATGACTTAAAATTATAATTTCAATCATTTCAGATTATATAATTTCAACCACTTAAAACTGTAATTTTAATCATTTTAGAAAAAAATTCACTAAGTAGAAAAAAATTACAAATACTTGAATGGGACTTAATCTTCTCATAATTTACTACTAGATAGATATAACCAGAAAACTTACCCAGATATGCAAGTTTACTGGTCATACTTTGTTGCTTTAATTGATATCAGCAGTAAATCAATCGATGGACAATATAGAAAGTACAACAGATAAGCTTTGTTTATGTAACATGCACATGCACTCTTATAACTGTGATTTAATTTGCACATGCACATGAAATAGAACCACACATAACCAATAGTATAAAAGAAAACGAAATATTTTGAAATCGTTGTTAAGAAATTATGCCGTATATTTTGAAAGCGCAGAAGATGTGAATATGTGATCTGTGGGCACAATTTATATGGAGAAATTTTGTATAAGGAAGGGTTAGCCATTTGTTGGGATTTTGTTAGAGATGGTTAGATATTGCTAGATCTAGTCTGAAATATATCTAAGAGAGGAAAAGACTTTGCAGCTGAGTGCGCAAAGATCTATTGTAGAGAAGAGTCTGCAGCTTAGTGGGCAGACTGGAATTGGAATTGTTACCCCTTCCTAGTAATATAAGAACAGTCCCCGCGGACATAGCTCTCATCTAAGGGGTGAACCACATAAATATCTATGTTGTGTGTATGAATCTATAATATGCTTTGTGTTCATGTTATGATTATATTTATGTATTTGCTTTGATATGCATCTGAATGAGAATTTTATGATAAGTAATCGGAACACATAGACATGAATGGTGCAAAGTATGTTAAGTATGATGAATGTGTAGTTATCAAAGTAGCAATAAACCTGATTCAGCGAAGTCTGTAGGTTGTTGTTAACTGCAGAGTGCACAGTTACATATTGGTAATGATATGTTAAGTAGATGCCAGGCAAGGAGTACATTTCAGGTTCGCATAACACATTCGCTCATCACCAAGGTTATAGAAACCTGATTTTCTAACCACCCATCTTCGCTTCGAGTGAGACTTCATCCTGTTCACAGATTGATGCCGAAAGGGCCAGTCAAAGGGATTTTGTTGGGTCTACAATAGAACTTCACCCAATCCAGGTCATCCCATAGAATAAGTATCCAAGAAATTCTTAGGTAATTGACAGATAACACTTTTGGCTACTATTGGCTGCATTTATAACATAGAAGAGCTTACCCAGTCGTGCAATCTCCGACCAAACTTTGTTGGTTGAACATTTAAAATTCGCTATGAGTTATTGGACACTGAGAACAATCCAGTTACAAAGTACAACAGTTCTAGAAAGATGAGTTTTCTTTAATGTCAAATTCGCATGCATTGTTATATGTGCGATATAATTTGGAGCATGCAAAGAGCATAGTCAAATCCGGTCATTTAGGCCGTGGTGGAATTGGGATTAAATAACTATAGTAAGTCTCCTTCTGTTGCTTGTAAACAAATTGATGTGTAACCACTACTGGGGATGGTGGAGAGCATGACCTCTGTCACTAATTGCATCTTATATATTGGGTGTGCATAGTGTATTCATTGTTATGGTTGTATGAGGGCATAGCCATGAATTCAAGAGTATTAATATATATTCATTGTTGTGGATATATGAGAGCATGGGCCTAGGGTAAATCGATTATCTAATTGATAGTTAGTGGAAGAGAGAACTTATCCTCTGGTAATGCATTAGCTAAAAAAATGATTGGGTAAGGTGCATGAGGGGGTTTATCTCTCTGGGAATGCTCGATACATTTCATAGCTTAGTTGTGGCCTGAGAGGCTTCATTGAAATGCATTACATAGATGTTGTGTAGCCTGAGAGACTTGCTTGAAATGCGTTGTGTTTCTTAGTGTAGAGAGGCATTGCTTGAAATGCATTGATATGATTATTGTGTTTCATGAGAAGAGTTGCTTGAAATGCATTTTATATGGTAAGGTTTATACTAACCTTATGATGCAAAGAGGGTTTGTCCCTTGCACTTCTTTTTGTTTATGTTAATAGTATTTTTTGTGTTGCCATGTGATGCAAGGAGGGATTTCCTTTCCATTCCTACTTAAACTGCTATTAGTATGAATTGTGCAATGAGGGCCTTGCTCCTCTCTGTCTACACTTAATAATGGCTTCTATAGGTGCATCTCTGTACAGATGTAGGCTCATTACTAATATGGTATTTGCCTCTAATGGATACGAGTTACATTTTGATGGGATGTGATCCATACGATTCCCTTATCATGTTGGATATTACTAATATGGTATGTGCTTCTAATTTATAAGAGTTATGTTTTGATGGGATGTGATCCATATGATTCCCTTATCATGTTGGATGTTATTGATGTTAAACAATAGAGGGGCACATCCCTATTCTTGCTGTGTTGTTGTTGTGGTACACATAGTATATTGTCTCTAGTGTATTATAAATATACCTTTACATTACCTAACTTTGTGTGACATGAGGTATAAGAGAGGGTTTACCTCTACGACCTTGCTCCTAATGGTAAACACCTTATTGAGGAAGAAGATAGGGATATTAGCTTGATGACTCTGGTTATAGTGTTGTTCTATATGCAGGGAAGAGGGTTTTTCCCATTCGTGATCTTGTAGTGGAATTGTTCCTTTGCCTCTGCAATAATAAGGCATTGCCTCAAGTGGCAATGTTGTGATCAATATTTACTTACATAGACTCGTATTGTTGCTATGGCTCTTATATGCATGTTGTTGCTATCATCACTGAATGTTGAATATTGAAGGTAGTTTCCTTCTATGCATCTAATTGTATAATAATGATTGGTGCAGGATTAATTATGGCTAGGAATTCCCTCCATGTGCATATGAATGTGTATTTGTGGCCTAAGCATCAGATGTATATTGCTAGGATTTGGATATTGTTATGGACTAATGCTTGTCCATGAATTCGCTTTCGGAAGCAAGGGCTTGGCCCTTTCCTATTTCCCAAATGGATATGCATGCATGAACTGATGTTTTATGATTTGGTTGGTTGTGCGTGCATTTCCATACATGTTTCATTTGTTTTCAAGTCTTTGTGTGGGATAAGGGATTGAACCTCATGAGGTAAAGTATGTTATTAAATTCTGGGATTTACTGGATTGATGGTAACTATGGTTAAATATGTTTGTCAGCATGATAATTTGATTGGAAAGGGATTTACTCTCTTGTCAAGTTTATGTATGATTAAGTAGGTTTAAGTACTCTACTTGTGAAGGATCAAATCCAAGTAGATGCTTGAGTTTATTATCCTGGGATGGCTTTGGACTTGGTGTCCATTTGATGTGGAGAAATATTGGAAATGATTTCTATCTTTCCTTTGTCCTAGTGGAATCATTTCTTAGCTCACGGGTGGCCTCACAGAAAAAGAGTATATGTTAGATGAGTGCCTAAGGTTGGGTGGAATGTGGAACTTGCACACCCAGTTTCCATTAATGAGTGAAGCATTCTAAAGTTGTCGTCTTGATGCATTCAAATACTTGTTAAGATGTATATGCACTTCTTGTACTTGATGATATTATGAAAACTGATAACCTTGTAAAGATTGGTATAGTAAGTGGTTGTATATTGGTTAATGTGGTACACATTAGTATATGATTATATAATTGTATTAATTCTTAGTGTTATAAATGGGTCCATTCCCATGAGATCTACAGAATTAGGAGGAATAAGATAGCCTAATGTGAAGATAAATTAATTATGATGTTGAATGTTAGTGCTTGATACTTAATGATTTTCTTGGCATTAATTGACAATATGTCGATACTTGTAGGTTATGTGTATACATATGATATGTGTTTATGGGGTTATGATGATTGCATATGCTCAATACCTATCTTATGATCAAGTATACATAACATGTAAAGTTTGTATCATTCTAGATGCATAAAGTCATGATATGACTCTAAAGGCGATGTGCATCATGTGTGTAGATGATAATTGATACCGTTCTAATTGTTATTGAACAAGATGTACATGAAAGTATAATAAAAGATAGTATAGAGTATATACTCGTGATAAATCTATATGAATAATGCTTATGTGGCTTTCTCGTATTATGTAAGGATATGATGCAAGTTAGTCTAGTCAATTAAATCGACATATATAAACCATGGCCACACTTTTAAAAGTGGTTGATATACGCATATAAGCCATATTACTAATTAATATTGCTTGCTACCTACAAGTTAGGTTTGGTGAATTATTATTATTATTATTATTATTAAAATAAAAACATTTATTTATAAAAATATTAATAAATAAATAAATATTAAATAAAAATATCGTAGATAATAATAATAATAATAATAATAAATTAATAACAAGTAAAAAATGCCATCAATAATAATAATAATAATACAAAAAATACGAAATAATAAGAATACATTTAAGAATATATAAATAAATTTAAGCACGGTTGAGAATGGTACAAATAACAAATAACTATATTTCAAGACATTAGAAGGTCAAACATGATTAAACATCACCAATCATCGTTAGTGCATTATGGTTGACTCTGAGAATGTTTTGACTTTACTGCATCATGCATGACTATGGAAATAATTGAGTTTACTACATCATGCTTGACTATGGTTGTTCCATGGTTGACTTTAGTTAATAATGGTTGACCATTTTTAATGATGGTTGAAGTGGTTGAATTTGGTTAACCATGGTTTATTTAAGTTAACCACGGTTCACTTTGGTTAGCTAAGGTTGAATTTGGCTGGCCATGGTTGACATGGGTAAGACATGGTTAAACTATGGTTGACCATTTGTGGGGAATGGTTGACTTAAACCGATAGTTGACTTCAAATTAAGGTTGATTTTGAAGCATGTTTGACCATTTTATAGGAATTGTTGACTTTAAACTAATTTTGACAATATTAAACCATGGCTAACCAATTTTTAAGTTTCGTTGAGTCTAAAGCTTCATGGTTTTCTATGGTTCTCTTCAGTACAACATGGTTTACTATGGTTTGTGACTTTGGATAAATATGGTCGACTATGTCTAACCATGGTTGATGACATATTATTGTTGACCAAGGTTGAGCATATTAAGCCATGGTTGAGCATATTAATCCACGGTTGAACCATGGTTGACTTCAATCCATAGATAATAATAGTTCATGGTGGAATTCAGTCCAAGGTTGACTTCAATCCAATTTTGACTTCAAACCATGGTTTTCTTCAATCCAAGGTTAAATTCAAGGTTGTCTTCAACCCAAGGTAGACTTCAATCAATGGTTGACTTCAATTCAAAGTTGACTTCGATATAAGGTTTACTTCAGCATTGACTACAATCCAAGATGGACTTCAATCCATTGTTGACTTAAACCCAAGGTTGCCTCCATGGTTGGCTTCAATCCAAGGTTTACTTCTATCTAAGTTTGATTTCAATCTAAGTTTGAATTGAATATATGGTTGACTTAAGTCCAGTGGTTGAATTCAATCCATTAATAATATTTACATTAATGACTTCAATCGATGAACAACTTCAATGCATTATTGACTTCAATATGAAGTTGACTTCAATGTAAAACCACTTTTTTAAAAGTGGTTGATTGAATTTAAACCTTGGTAGACATGAATCCATAGTTGACTTGTAAGTGTCATACTACTAAGATTATTACCATGCTAGTTGGTAATTTATAAAATTTTAACCTTTACAACCTAACTTTACCAAAGCAAAAGATTGAGTTCATCATATTCATAATTTATTAATATATAAAAAGAAAAATAACTCAAAACACAACTTACTACTTCATTTTCCCACCAAGGTCATATATCTTTATATATGGTAATATCTCTATATTACCCCCATATAAATTTAAGTTTATATGTACGAATTTAATACCTTCCAAAGGTTTACATACAACTTATAAAATAACTTTAAGCTAACACTTAATCTAAAGGTTTAGACACATGTTATATAATAACTTTAAACTAAAGCTCAATTACACATATGTTATATAATAAATTTAAACGGAATTTCTATCTAAAGGTTTACATTTTATAATAACTTCATCTAAATTTTAAGTTAAAGGTTCATATACAATTTATAAAGAAACAAGAGAAATAGCTGCAATGCAGCAAGTCCCTGGGCTTGATTTTGTTTATTTGAATATAACAAAATAAAGAGAAAAAGTTAATGAGCTTAATGGTATGATCAAGATTTTATGCTTAATTGATCTACACAAAATAATATAATCAAGGGCTTTGATCACTGTATATTGTCAATTTTTGATCTCTTATGGGCCTGGTTTTATTATGCTCGAGATGAAGATGTTTTTTAATATCTGACTGTAAATAGTTTAAAATAACTTTATTATTCGGAGGTTAGTTGTATATGTTCATTTTTGTATTTTGCAGAGCGGGTTTACCCTATTCCATTGACATACTAAATTGGAGTACTCCTCCTTACACAAAAATAACAATTAAAAATAAGCAAATAGAGTTCCAAAATCTGATTTTATAGTGATTCATGCATCTTTAATGATGATTTTTTTTGGAAAATGGGAAAGATTAAAAACATTTTTTTTCATAAAAGTCTTAATAGGGTGTCATCACTACATGCCCATTGTTTCCATTGCCAATGGTGAATTGTAGCCAAATTTTGGATAAACGGAATTCCTTTCCTTATAATGGAAAGAATTATACAAAACTATAATATAAAATGTGTGAATAAATTTTCTTATTTATTTATTTTAAATAATTTGATTAAATTTTTGATGATTTGATTTTATTATTATTATCAATAATTTTGTTTGAAATTTGATTAAAAAAAAAAACTATATAAAAATTTGGTTAAATTGTATAATAAAATATAAAGTTTAGATTATTTTATAATAAAATATAAAGTTTAGATTAATTTTAATAAAGTAGAATTTTTTAGTTCAATTAGATTGTTTTTTCAACCTTAATTTTAATTTAATATTTTTTTAACATTTTTTAATTATTTTTTTCATTAAAATGATTTTTTTTAACATTTAAAACATATAGTAATCTGGCATTTTTTTACTTTTACGAACATGAACAATATTCACATGTGTGGTCCATTCTCACCATAGACAAAATTAACATTGGAGAATTGAACATTTGAGATTACTATGGCAAAATGCATCATAATTATTATTTTTGGCATGCTTATCTATACACGTGGCAGTTTCATTTAAAGAAATGCATCAAAATTACTATTTTCTTGCCATGCTTATCATGCAAATAGCAGTTTCATTTAAAGTTATTAATTTATTGGTGGATTTTTTAAAATAAAATAATAATAATAATAATTTAAGATCATTTTCATGAAAATTAAATTGGTGTATAAAACCTTACTATGTGAGATAAAATATTTGTTTTTTGGAAACATACATCTTCTCACATTAAATATATATAATTTTGTATTTTATAATTTTATAATTTTTCTAGATAAATTTAGCATATATTAAATAAGTAAATTTAACATAATAATTTCTTAAATTTCATAATAATAATGCTAAACACTTTTGAGAAAAGACATTGCAATAAAAAATATTTTGGACTTTTATGAAAAACTATTAAAAAAAACAGAATTCGAAAAGGAAGTGTATGGTTGATGGAAACTTTCAAAATAAAATTTTGATATAAAGAAAGTCAAAATGGATAATACAAGAACCGGTTAAATAAGGAAAATAGTAAAACTTAAATCATGCAAACTTCATTTAAATATGTAAATGTGTAACCGACCTCCCATATAAGGAAAGTCATTCTACATTGTTAATTTTCACAAGTCCAACAAGTCCAATTTCTCTCTGGATCTTCCTCCCGTCTAAACTAGAATGCATGTTTCTCCACTTTCGGCAGACGTTGATAATCACTATGCTTTTAAAAATCTAAAGCGACAACAAACTAAGTCCTGCCAACCTGAGGAAAACCTTTGGGAATTCCAATCTTCAATAATAATGGGAGTTTGGTGAGATTGAGATTTTTTTATATCATCATTTATACGAGTCTTCGGACCAATAGAATTGATCTTACACAAAACACATTATATTAAAAAAAGAGATAAAGATAAGGACAAAACTATGGCAGCATCTACAGGTTGATTATCATGGGTGGTGGTTGCCCCTATGAGTCATAGAAACCACTTAGCATCTTCAACGTGGATATATTACTTTTTATATATCATCTTTTAATTGTTTCAACCACAAAATATGCAACTAGCTTTTTTATTTGCTTCCAGTTTGATCTTTAGGCCAACCCAAACTACACTTGGAAAAATGTACGAGGTCATTTTCAATGCATAGCTTCATAATTCATGCAAAATGAATTTAAAATATAACAATGAAAACAAACAACAAAATAATGGATACCACATGTGAGAATGCTTAGGAACAATTGTTTGTGAAGACTAAGACAACCATGGGAGTTACCCTATTGTTTTCACAACACTATTACACCTTCCAAGCATTCACTGGTCGTTGCTTCAAAGCTGCACCTGACAGCTTATTGGTCATTACAAACTAATACTAATTTAATCAGACTTAGAATTAATGGACATCCACGGGTCGAGTTTTATGTTCGATGTTTTCTTAGGAGGATCCAAATATTAGGCCACTTGCATACCTTTTTGTACCTCCTCACAAGCCATTTATGAACCTGCATGCAGCACAGATGGCATGACAAAACCTTACCCACGGCTTCGAGAAAACTCTACCAATTTTCCTTTATTTTTTAAGCTTTTTCTTAAAAAACCTACTTTTAGGCATGGGCATGGTCTTTTCTCCTTTTTTTTACGCAGAGGATTAGGCTCTCCTTGTAGACTTGCAAGACCCACTCTCCCCTTGTCGTCTGTTCCCTGCCAACTGGAATGTGTAAGGCTCAGCTCGGCACACTCTCTCTTGTGGTTGAGCTGGGAGGAATGGAAACATCGGTATCTCTGGAGGAGTTATGCATTCAACAGATTGAATGTCGCTAGTTTACTGTGTATTCTATATTAGTGTTTTGTGTATTATTGTTTTATGGTCTCCAAATTTTGCTAAAATAACCCCCACAAATCCACAAGTACTGTACTTCTCAACCCTATACAAAACAACACGAGTTGCAATTTGTTAATAAAATTTTCAATAACTGTCACACACACACCCGAAAATCAATTACAACTGAAATCTAAAATGGTAGAGATTGTGGGATTGTTCATTCCAGGATACAAGATTAGTGAGAAAGAGATTCCTATTGTTGAATTTAATCAGATGAAGAAGGGTACCTGTGAGGCTGAAGCTGGAGCTATCTTTCATAAGCTTCTGTTTCACCAAGTACCAAGATTGCTTGATGCTGTGATTACCACACCTAGACACGAAGCAGTTGCAGCTGTAGAATCGACTACATGGCCACCTTCTCTGATAACATCACTTCCAATTTTAGATTTCAACGCCCATCATCTACAACAACTGCTCCTTCACATGCCTCAATCAAATCGCATCTTCAAGATGGAAATAGATCTTTTACATATACTGGCCTGGCTTGAATCCAATCCCAAAAGGACCACTAGTAGTATGGCTAAAGAACCCAAAGATTCAAACAGATCTGCAAGTAAATAGATTCCTTTGGTTAAAGATAATACACAAAGGTCCTTTTTCATTAAATGTTTCTCTGATGATTCTTGTCCTCAAATTGGTAGATATCAAACATTGAGCACAGAGAATCAAATTTGTAAGTTATAATTGGTTTTTTTTATAGGATAACTGCATAAAATGGGAACTTTTACACACAAAATGTTAATTTGTTCTGAAAAGCTAATATAGGAGCAAACTCACCAAATCATGCAGGTCCTATTGGAGCTACATTAAGTCCAATGAGATATGCAGTATGCTCATATTTGATATGAATGATGCCTACAGATGTGCAGATGCTCATTTCTGGGACACGAGAGACTTTTCTTAAAGGAGTATTATCTACAGAGCGGACATTTACAAGGTACATTGGCCCCATTACTGGTCTGGTGAGGTCCATTAAGCAGGAAAAACGCTTGAGACTTCGGATCCTCGAATAGGGGAAGTGATAGCGAGCATATCAAAGGCTAGGCAAGAAGAAGTCGATTTGGATGTAAAATTCACTCTTGCTGCATTTGATCACGAGCCATGGCCTCACATTTCTGGTGATGTAATCAATTATCATATATATTGCTTATCATTGGTTTTGTTTTCTATGTGTTTTAGAAAGCTACACGAAGGCTCTAGCTAATAAGTTGTTCTAGCTAGTAGTTTGATTCTGGATGTTTCCAGAAGTGTTCCACGAATTTCATTTCCATATTTGGGCGACATATTTTCTAGAGGTTTCCTTGAAATGGTGGAGGTATCATGATGTCCAACTCACTCGATATTTCAGAGTCAGAAGTTCTTAACACCAAATGCTTCCATGTAGTAATTATCGTCTCTGTTAAATACAATTGAGACAGATTCACTTTGTCCAGTTTTTTTCTTTATTTTTTAGTTTTCAAAACTAATTTTTGATTTGACCAAACATCAAGTCTTGAATTAATGCAACATTACAAATAATTTTTGAAATTTATTATTTTGAAATTAATATTTTTTTTCTAACAAATCTAATTTAATCTAGATACATACTAGTATGACTGGAAACAGATTGCTATATACCTATTTGGAGTCGTAATACGCCAATCATGGCTTTAGCTTTCCTTCTTTGTTTTGCATACACATAGAGATATGCATTGATTACTAAATTTAAAATGAGTCATTTTCATATTTCAAATAGAATACAGGCAACATGGACGCATTTCTTCATCTGGAAGATAGAGCAGCCAACATGGCAGCATTTTCTGTCAACATTTATTTTCACCAATAAATGAAATGATGCTTTATCACTTGATCGACTAGATATGAAAGGCTGGCGGTTTCTCGCTCGCTCACTCTTGGTACTTCTTTATCTCCGCCTACCTAAATTCAATTTGTGCCAGAATTACGGCAAATTCTGTCATCTAGTATAGCACATAATTGGTGAATTATGGCTCACCTCACTATAGCATATAGGCAACATGGCATCATTTCTTCATCTGGAAGATAGAGTAGCCAACATGGCAGCATTTTCTGTCAACATTTATTTTCATGAATAAATGAATGCCCGCTCAATAAATGAATGAGGCGTACGTGGCAAGTTTATGTTTTTTTCCTGTTTTTATTATTTTTAAATTTTTTTATAATTCAATAATTATTTTGCACACCAAGGGAAAATTTTCAAATCAATATAGTGGACCAATCACAAAATTAATTGATCCAACTTTCAAAATTTATAATTTATTTTTATTTAAGAACAATTAAGTTTAATACGAAATTTTTTATAAACTTTAGTTAACATTACCAAAAAAATTTAAACTAATGAAAGTCAACTGACTTTGGACGACCAATCAATCGCTAGACTCCGCTTTTCAATGAATTTCCATCACATAACTATGAGGAAAACAAATACGAAAATCTAATGTTATATTTCAAAAGTATCATCTATATATATATATATATATATTTGTTTTTACAATAAAATTGATTTGAGAAAGCCCAAGTGAATTACACGCAAAAGTCAGAGATGAAACCACGATAAAGTAGGGATTTATAAATAATCTTAAATACTCTATGGTCTGCACTTCGATTAGAGGAGAAGAAACTGAGGACGTCGAGCCTAACACCGAGCAAACAGACGCTGACAAAGAGAAAAGAAAATAGAAGTTTGACAAAATAAAAAACACAGAGTTACAGGTAAACATGGAGTGGTTGACTGCGTTTTCAATGCTGGCGTCCAGGTAAAAATCCACAGGGAAAAACTACAGGACCGAACCTTTATTTTCATTTACGAACAAGCAGGGAGAAAACAAATAACCATCTCAATACAACAAGCTTCTGAAGATCAAAGATATAAGTTTTCCATTCACAATACAACTTGGAGTTCTACACTTGTATTTGGCGTACCGACATAGCCACAATTCAAAACAGAAAGACAATCTGAGGCATAGATTTTTCCCAAATTACAGATATCAAACGAGCCCCAACACTCGTATAAAAAAATTACCCAACCGCTACACACCAGAATTTTCATTAAAGTAAACAAGAAAGAGAATCAAGATCCAGGACTCGTTGCTAGCAGGTGGACTGAGATTACAACCACGCAGATAATGTTCATGGCTTACCTATATAACACAGATCGCATTCCACACAGTTTAAACTTATATAACTGACATCGTATAAATCATTTGGCATACACACAGATTGTATTCAACACAAATTAAACTTATATATATGACATCGTATAAGCCGTTTGGCATATGCACAGATCATAATAATCATAGTTTAACTTATATATAGATATCATCTAGCACACGGTGGAGATTCAAGCAGATCACATTCAACAGTTTAAACTTATATATTTCTATCATTTAGCATACAAAGGGGATTCACGCGGATCATGATCATGGTTTACATTTATATGACATTGAGACAAAAACAGAAAAGGGATTAGCACAAGATTCTTCTCCCCCACAGTCAACAGTGTACAGTAATTAACTATATCTCCCAGATCATTAAATCCCGAATAGATTACAAAAAAGAAACAGTTCACCACGAATTCAACCCTACATAATCTTAAGTAAACCGAGATCCTTTAAAGTGAAACTAATATTTAATGATTTCGGCCAAGCATGTGATCAATAGAAAATTAGTTCGGTCTCAACGACAGCCATGGAATCTAAGCAGAGAATACGATATCAAATGGGTGTTTGGGTAGTACGCAAAGATCTAGCATCCATCATTTCGTATTAAACAGAAAATTTACTAATACATTCTTCATTTCAGCATTGTGAATAAACAAAGATTTACAAATACGTTCATGAATAAAACAGAGATCTATTCATACATTTTTTATTCCTCTATTTAGACACTTTCCTCCATGTATACCTAATAACCAGCATTCTAGAGAAATGTACTTACTTGAAGGAAAGCTAATTTGAACTGGGAAAAACATAGGAGGGGAATCAATTCCTCCCAACCATAGAGAACGATTCGCCATATCTCAGCGACGAGCTAGATCACCACCTTAACTACTGGACCAACACTACTGTAACGCAACAATCCTACCTTGGAGTCTGTAACAGTAAAATCAATGGACTTATCAAATAAGAGGGCTCAGCAAAAATGCTCCAACATAATGGTACTCGCTTGCACAACATCCTTCATGCTCTCTTAGTGCCCCTCTTTATAGTATTTTCCTAGGTCTTGTGCCATCACCAACCCAATCTGAAGTAAATCTTAAGATCCTATTTTTGTGGATCTTATTGGAGTGTTGAGGTCTCCACTTGGATTGATTGATTTTTATCATAATACTTGTGCTATCTCTTGTCCATAGTTGTAGGTGGTGTCCCCTCATTCAATTGATCCTCTCCCATGTTTATTCCTTTTATTAAATAATAAAAATAGTTTTTGTGCACATCATTCTTACGTAAGTGTGAGTTACAATTTTGTGAGTTTTAACTCAAATAATAAAACAAAATAAAATAATAATATTTTACTTCAAGTAAAAATTGTTTTGTGAGGGGGTGTCACAGTAAGCATGGTTGAATTCAATCCATAGTTTACTTTTAAGCAAGGTTGACTTGAATCTAATCTTGACTTTAATCCATGGTTGAATTCAATCCAAGTTTGACTTCAATCCATAGTTTCCCTCAATCCAAGGTTGAATTCAATCCATATTTGACTTCAATCCATAGATGAATTTTATGCAAGGTTCACATCAATCCAAGGTTGAATTCAATCAAAGTTTGACTTCATTCCATAATTGACTTCAATCCAAGGTTGACTTTAATCCATGGTTGACTTTAGTCCAAGGTTGAGTACAATCCAAGTTTGACTTCAATCCATGGTTGACTTCGATACATAAGTGACTTCAACGCAACGTTGACTTCAATCCATTATTGATATCAACCCATGTATGACTTCAATCCATAGTTTGCTTCAATCCAAGGTTGAGTTCAATCGATAGTTGACTTTTAGACAAGGTTAACAACAATAAAAGGTTGACTTCAATACATGGTTGACATTAATCCAAGGGTGTCTTCAATAAAGGGTTGACTTAAACCTAATGTTGACTTCAATCCAAGTTTGACTTCAATCCTATGTTGGCTTCAATCCACGAATAACTTCAATACATGGTACACTTCAATCCAAGGTTGAGTTCAATCCATGTTTGAATTCATTCCAAGGTTGACTTTAATCGTATGTTGACTTCAATCTATGGTTGACTTAAATCTAAGTTTGACTTCAATCTAAGGTTGACCTCAAACCATTAATATTATTACCAATAATGACTTCAATCCTTAACTTCAATCAAGATTTGGCATCATTCCATGGTTGAATTCAATCCAATCCATGGATGACTTCAAACAAGAGTTGACTTCAATCCAAGGTTGAATTTAATCCATGGTTTACTTCAATCCATAGTTTACTTCAATCCATGGTTGACTTCAATCCAAAACCACATTTTAAAAAGTGATTGATTGACTTCAAACCATGGTTGACTTGAATCCATAGTTGAGTTTTAAGCAATGTCGACTTCATTCAATAAATTAATTTTAATCAAGGTTAACTTCAATCCATAATTTACTTTTAAGGAAGGTTGACTTCAATCCAATGTTGAGTTCAATCCATGGTTGAATTCAATCTAATGGTGACTTCAATCCAAGATTTCCTTCAAACCAAGGTTGACTTGAATCCTAGGTTGACTTCAATCCAAGGTTGAATTCAATCTATGGGTGACTTCAATTTGACATTGAGTTCAAGGTTGAATTCAATACAAGGTTGACTTAACGGATGACTTCGACCCAAGGTTGACTTCAATTCATAGTTAACTTCACCCAAAGGTTGACTTCAAAATAATGGCTTACTTCAAACCATTAATTATATTAACATGAATGAATTCAATCCATGTTTGAATTCAATCCATAGTTGACTTCAATCCATGGTTGAATTCACTCAAAAGTTGACTTTGAATCATGGTTGATGTCAATTCACAACCACATTTTTAAAAGTGCTTGATTGACTTTGAGCCATGGTTAATTGTAATACATTGTTGACTTTTAAGCAAGGTTTACATCAATCCATAGTTGGATTTTAAGTAAGCTTGAATTAAATCCAATTTTGACTTTAATCCAAGGTTGACTCCAATCCATGGTTGACTTCAATCCACAGTTTTCTTCAATCCATGGTTAACTTCAATCCAAGGTTGACTTTGAACCATGGTTGACTTCAATCCATAACCACATTTTAAAAACTGGTTGACTAACTTTGAGCCATGGTTGACTTCAATACATAGTTGACTTTTAAGTAAGGTTGACTTCAATCCATTGTTGGATTTTAAGTAAGTTTCAATTCAAGCCAAGGTTGAATTCAATATATGGTGGACTTCAATCCATGGTCAACTTCAATCCAGGGTTTAAAGTAATTTCGACTTGAATCCATGGTCGAATTCAATCCATGTTCAACTTCAATAAAATGGTTGACTTCAGTCTAATGGTCGACTTCAATCAATAGTTGACTTTAATCCATGGTCGGCTTAAATCAATAGTTGAATTCAATCCATGGTCGACTTCAATCCTTGTTTGACTTCAATACAAGGTTGACTTCAATCCATGGGTGACTTCAATCCAAGGTTGACATCATTCTAAAGTTGACTTTAAGGTTGACTTCAATCCAAGGTTGAATTTAATCCATGGTTGACTTTTATCTAATGGTCGACTTCAAACTATTAATAATATTAACATTAATGACTTTAATCCATGGTTTACTTCAATACTTTGTTGACTTCCATCCAAGGTCAACTTCAATCCAATGTTGACTTTGAGCCATGGTTGAATTCAATCCATAGTTGACTTCAAGAAGGAAAATTTTAGGGGCAAAATTTATCCCATGAGCTATTTTTCCAAAAAAAGATTCACCAATTTGCAGTTTTTGAAGCCCTATTTTTCCCTTATATAAAATATATAAAATCCTTAAAAATTGAAATATATTTAGAAAAATATCACCAAATATTTTATAGTTGAAATTTTAATTAATGGTAAGATTCGCCAAGGTTTATACACTTTTATATAAGTACGTATCCTTCAAATTTTCCATGGTCTTCAATCCATGGTCGACCTCAATCCAAGGTTAACTTTGAAACATGGTTGGCTTCAATCCACAACCACATTTTTGAAAGTGGTTGATTGGATTTGAGTCGTGGTTGGATTAGTTAGAGATATGGATCTAGCTAAACTAGCTTACCTATCCATGCAAAACAATAATATATCAACAATAAGTACATTAAGAGAACAAGAGAAAAGAGTACACCAGATATACGTGGTTCACCCAATTGGGCTATGTACACGGGAAGGTCGTCTTCTATTATCTCCAGAATATCACCCTCAAGCTTACAGGAGAGCAATGCCAATAACCCCAATACAATATAGCAATACTTGTGTTGAATAAGTAAAGATCATGATTAGTGATGTGACTCTCTTGACTCTATTATATACTAAGAGATGAGGAGGAATTACTCTCACATATTACATGTGGGATAATATACTTCTCGATAATAACATCTCTTTATATAATAATGAATATCAAGAGTATGCTTTACCATAATGAATATGTCATATAATGTATTACTCTTTTACATAAGATTAGGGATATCTTCCGACATAATACAAAGACATTATTACCTTCCAAGGAATATAAAATATTCCAACGCTCCCCCTTAATAATGGCTGGGAGAAAATCCCACTAACAAAGGAAGGAAGGAGTCATTACTGCTCACCCTTGATTAAAAATTCCCTCATCCCAAGTAAGGAACAAAGATGAACATACTTCACTGCTATTAAGGATTTGGTGGACATATTGGCTGCCTGCTGCTTTGTAGGACAATACTCAAGAGAAAGAACACCATCTGCAACGAGATCTCGAATGTAATGACCATCAAGATCGAGATGTTTTGTCTTGGAGTGATATACCGGATTATAAGCAAGCTGAATTGCACACTGATTGTCACACTTCAACGAGTGGATGATTTTGGAACTAGACCAAGCTCAGTGAGAACATGTCGTAACCAAACTACTTCTTTTGTTGCTTCTTTGGATTCTCTATACTCTGCTTCACACGAAGATAAAGAAAGAGTCTTCACCTTTTTGCTGGACCAAGAAATTGGACATGAACTAAGTTTAAATATATAACCAGTAGTTGACCATCGATCAGAATTGTCACCCACCCAGTCAGAATCTGTATAACCAGAAAGTGAAACTGTAGCACTGCTCGAATAAAAAGCACCATAGTATAATGTACCCTGTAAATATCTCAGAATTCTCTTGGTTGCTTTCCAATGACTTTCATGAGGTTGTTGCATGAACCGTGAAACCATACTGATGACGAAAGAGAGATCTGGCCTACTGTGAGTTAAATATATCAAACTGTTTACTAGCTGACGATAAAGAGTAGCATCAACAAGAGGAGTAGTACAGTCAACAGTTAACTTTACACCGGACTGAAAAGGCGTAGGAGCAGGGTTACAGTCACTCATATGGAAATGAGCCAATAAATCTGTAGCATACTTCAGTTGAGAGAGAAGAATACCATCTTCCATATTCCAAATTTGAACACCCAAGAAATAGTGCAATATACCGAGATCAATCATTTCAAACTGCTTTTGAAGATCAATTTTCATACTTTGAATGAGAACAAGTTGGCTTCCAGTGATAATAAGATCATCCACATATAAAATAATAACAATGATATTATCATCAACATGCTTAACATACATGTTAGGATCAGATATACAACGCTTAAAACCATTAATCAAGAAATATGTGTCAATTTTATCATACCAAGCCCTAGGTGCTTGTTTAAGACCATATAAAGACTTGTGTAATTTACATATTAAACTTGATGATTCAGCATTAATAAAACTAGGAGGCTATTGCATATAAATGTCTTCATTAAGGTCACCATTTAAAAAATCACTTTTAACATCCATTTGGTGTATTTCCCATTTAGAAGATGTAGCAATAGATAAAATGGTTCTTATTGTATTCATTTTAGCAACAAGAGCAAAAGTTTCATTATAATCTATACCATCAAGTTGATTAAAACCTTTTGCAACTAATCTAGCTTTATACATTTCAATCTGTCATTCTGCAGTAAATTTAGTTTTATAAACCCATTTACAACTAACTAAATTATTTCCTGAAGGAAGAGGAACAAGAGACTAAGTCTTGTTCTTCATAAGAGAATCATACTCAGTAGACATAGCTTGTTCCCAATGAGGTTTACCCTTAGCTTGAGCATAAGAGGTAGGATCATCTGTGGAAAAAAATTTGGTCATAAGAGAAAAGTTAGATCGAGTTCTACAACTATCGGAAGGGATTTTGATATCACTTCCTGTAGATTCAAGAGTTTTTCGGGCCCAAACATGAAGTTTAGAAGGGACATAAGTCACTTCAGGAGCTTCGAGATATTCACGTGGAATACTTGAAGAATAAGAAGGTGAACTAAGATCAGTCACAAAAATAGAAGGAGTAATCGAGATAAGAGTAACAAGTGATAAGGGAATATTTAGAGTAACATGAGGTTCAACAGACTTAGGTGGTGGAGAGACTTCAATAAATTGAACATATCTTCTAATGATGACACTTTGATTAGAAGGATCAAACAACCTATAAGCCTTAGAATCCTCAGAATAACCAATGAATATACACTTATGATACTTGGGTTCTAACTTTTTCCATTTTTCATCGAGAATATGAGCCCAACATTCACAACCAAACACCTTAAAGTTACTAATATATGGTTTTCTACCATTCCATTTTTCCTCAAGGGTAACATGCTTAACAACTTTTGTAGGAAATCTATTTAAAATAAAGTTAGCCCAACTTATGGCTTGAGCCCAAGATTTCTTATGTAATCCTTTAGAATAAAGCATGCATCTAGCCATTTAAACTAGACTTTTGTTTTCCTTTCAGCAATACCATTTTGTTGAGACGTATAAGGAACGGTGTTTTGATGTTGAATGCCATGTTTAGATAAAAAAGCTTCAAATTCTTTCTTAATGAATTCCCCCCCATTATCAGTTCTTAAAGTCTTAATCTTTTTACCATAATCATTTTCAACCAAGGATTTAAATACTTGAAATTTAGAAAAGGTGTCACTTTTATGTTTCAAAAAATAAACCCATGATTTTCTACTAAAGTCATCAATAAAAGTAAGAAAATAAACTGCATGTGATATAGAAGGAACTTCAAGAAGACAACAAATGTCACTATGAATTAATTGCAAAGGTTCTTTAGCACGCCAAGCTTTACCTTTATAAAACATTTCTCTATGATGTTTACCAAGAACACAATCTTCACAAACACCATTAGTAGACGAAATATTAGACAATCCAAGTACCATTTTAGTTAACATTTGCATTTTACCATAATTCAAATGACCTAATATTTCATGCCATAATTTACTTAGTTCATCGGCATGAGCAACATAGAACTAAAAAGGTTGTATTTTAGTTGAATTAAAACCAACAAATTTATATAAACCAGCAGTATGATCAACAGGACCAGAAGAAACTACTTTGATATTTTGATTGATATCTTTAAGAACATATTTATCAGGCCAAGATTCAAATTTATACCTTTTTTGATATGCACGATAAATAGAAAGTAAGTTGATGGGCATATTTTCAACATGAAAAACATCTTCCAATTGACCATTAGCAACATTAACATTACCCGAAAAAATTACGGAAAGTTGTTTACCATCACCTATAGATACTTTCTGAGATGTGTTTTTGTTATTGTCACAAGATGTAAATAAAGAAGCATTACCAGTCATATGTTTAGAAGCACCAGAATCCATTATCCATTCCACATTAGAAGAATAATTATTAGAAGAAACAACAGATGCACATAAAGCTACTTGTGATTCATTATAACCATTCTTTTTAGCCTTAGACATTAAACGTTTCAATTTAAAGCAATTATTTTCAGGATGATTAGTTTTACCACAATGCTTACAAGGTTCATACACTTTCTTCTTCTTACTAGATTCATGATGTGCATTACAAGCATTACAAGCATTACAAGATTTATTAGTAGGTTTTGAAGTGTGTGAACAAGAAACTTTAGCATTATTAAAACTTCTCTTAGGATTCTTATTATGTTCCATTAGAGCTTTATTAGGTGAGGTTTGTCTTGAAAAAATTAACCTTTCTTGCTCATTTATTAACCCGTTAGAAAAATCATCAAAATTAGGTTTTGTGGTATTTGAAGACAATTCAAGAGCTCTATTCCTAGTTTGGATGAACATATCAAAACAAGATGGCAATTTTTGTTCTACAATAATTATAAGAACAATGTTTGTTTTCTTGAAATCTTGACCACAATTATTAAATTTTTCATTTGAGGTTTTCACTTCAACAAGATATAATTATAGTCTTTCAAAGTTAGTAGGATCTAGCTCAAAAATCTTATTTTCAAGGTAATAAGCATAAACATCATTAAATTTATCAAATAAAGAACCAAGAATTTTCCATACCTCAATGGGGCTGTCTTCTACCTCTATACTTACCTGATGACTATCTGAAACTGTTTGACCAATGAGCCCTCTTGCTTGATCACATTTATCTTCCCATATAGCCAAAGCTTGATCATCAACAGGTTTCGTGTATTCACCATTAACAATTCTCCATAGATTCTTACTCCTGAGAACATCAATCATTTTTCTCTTCCATGCAAGATAGTTAGGACCAACAAGTTCAAGAACAGAAGCTACTTTTGAAGTCATACTGGTAGAAAAAATAAAACCCAAATGCTAGAAATAAAAAGAGAGAAAAAAAGTGAATAACAGAAAACTGATATACTTTACCGTATTGATATAAATCTGCAGAAACATAGTTAGAAAAAACAATAAAGGAAAATAAACTTTTACTTACAGCCTTTTGAAAAGTGCCAAGAAAAGTCACTCGCAGGTTTTTCCACAGTGGGCTCACGACCAACACAGAAAAAACGCGGGTTCTGCACGAAAAAGGTCGTGGTTACTCGTGGGTTTACAATAGAGTCAGCCACGGGTTTGCGGGTCTGTAAAGGCGAATGTCTCGGTTCTGATCGGGGTGTTCGCGGATGTCTGTGCAGTAAAGTCGCGACTATGCCGAAGCACTCGCGGATATCTGCACAAGAGGCTAGCGAGTAGATTGAAGTAAACGTGAGTTAGCAATGAGAACAGTCGTGAGTATGTTGTAGCATATGCGGGTCTGCTCACTGGAAGTCACGAGTCTGTAGTATACTCACAGGTTTGCACTAGGGTAGTTACGGTTAATCGCAGGTTCCGCGAAGCAAGGGTCGCAAACATCAAGTTTGAGGCCGAAAACAGTGCTCAATATGCTGAAGACGGAAACCTGCACAAAGTCTACCAAACTTGGATGAAAACTGCTGATCTGATAACTGAAAGATAGATCTTCTTGAGGAGAATCATAAAATCATAGAGATCTACAAAAAAAAATCAAGAAGCACTTGAAAAATTTCTGCAAAAAAAACTTTACAACAAGTTTAGGGTTAGAGAAAAGAAAACTGCAGAAACATGCCCAAATCTGAAGAGAACCCTAATGGTTACGAGATAGAAAGAAAATATACAAAATAAAAAATTCCTAAATGATAAAAATATTGTTTGAAAGCAATAGAAGGTGCTAGATCATAGCAACAAGCTCTGGTACCATGTTAGAGATATGGATCTAGCTAAACTAGCTTACCTATCTATACAAAACAATAATATATCAACAATAAGTACACAAAGAAAACAAGATAAAAGAGTACACCAGATATACGTGGTTCACCCATCTTCTATTATCTCCAGAATATCTCCCTCAATCTTACAAGAGATCAATGCTAATAACCTCAATACAATATAGCAATACTTGTGTTGAATAAGTAAAGATCATGATTAATGATGTGACTCCCTTGAATCTATTATATACTAAGAGATGAGGAGGAATTACTCTCACATATTACATGTGGGATAATATAATTCTCCATAATAACATCTCTTGATATAATAATGAATATCAAGAGTATACTTTACCATAACAAATATGGGATATAATGTATTACTATTTTACATAAGACTGTGGATATATTCGGACATAATACAAAGACATTATTACCTTCCAAGGAATATAAAATATTCTAATAGCATTCAATACATAGTTTACTTTTAAGGAAGGTTGACTTCAATCCATAGTTGAATTTTAAGTAAGTTTGACTTCAATCCAAGGTTGACTTCAATCCATGTTTGACTTGAATCTGTAGTTTAATTCCATCGAAGGTCAAATTCAATCCATGGTTGACTTCAATCCATAATTGACTTCAATCCAAAGTTTACTTCAAATCAATGGTGACTTCAATCCATAGTTTACTTTTAAGCAAGATTGACTTCAAGCACTCTAATCATAGGTTGACTTCAATCCAAGGTTGACTTCAATCCATTGTTTCCTTCAATCCAAGGTTGACTTCAATCCATAGTTGATGTCAATGCTTAGTTGACTTCAATCTAAGGTTGACTTTAATACATGGTTTACTTTTAATCAATGTTGACTTCAAGGCAAGTTTGACTTCAATCCAAAGTTGACTTCAATCCAAGGTTAACTTCAATCCAAGTTTGGCTTCAATCCAAGCATATCCTTGATGACCTTATTACAAAGCATACAAAAAAACCTATCGATATTTCTAAGGAAGAGAAAAAGAGTGCATAAATAACCAGATATAATTTCTAAAATAGTCATCTAAAGAAATAGTAAAATAATTTCTACTAGAATTCTAATGCAAATTGATGTGTATAGCTAGTGTCGCTACGTTTATTTGGTCTCCTTTTTAAAGGAAGAGAAAATTATGAACCCTCATCCTGATAAAATCGATAGATAACACTTATGTCTACTCTCAGCCATATTTATAACACATAAGAGTTGAACTAGTCGTTCATTGTCAATTCATGAACATTTAAAATTTGTTGTGAGCATTGTAAATTCATGAACATCGAAATAGTAAATTAGTTGTTGGACAATAAGAAAATTGCAAAGCTTGCATGTCCATTTCACTTGAAATGTTATACATTCTATTTAATTTGGAGGATCCAGTAACTACACTGTGTCTCTCATCTTCACCTTCGCTTGTTGTATAAAGTAATTTCATAAACAACGAAACACTGGTAATTTCATAAAATGACAACAAAATATTTTTGGATCACTGGAAAATATTATGGTGAATATTAATATGTATAGTAATAGTACGAAGTCGGAAAAAGCAAAGAATGTGCCTAAAAGACAACACTAAATTTTCTTACCTGAGCATGTTAATGGAATAATGTAGAAATGTTTAGATAGTGGCAATATGTTCTACATGTCGATGAAGTGAGTGAGTTTTCTATGTGAAAAGTATGTTTTCTAGTTTTAGAATGTAAGATCCACCATGTCCGAATCTAAACAAACCTTGCATTGCTATAAATGTATTTCCTATCTAAGTAATGAATAATGTTGTATGTGAGAGACATTCATCTCTAGTTTGTGTTAGGTATTTGTTTGTCTCTATTTTTTTAAGTTGGTATCAGAGCCAAAGTCTTTCTCTATGAGGAAGAGCCACCTCAGCTTGTCTACTAGTTACTGCAAAAGAGATCAATTTAATTGGTCTGTGCAACTGGTTTAATTTGATCTGTGTGTTTCCCGTAAGGAGAGATCGGGCTTGTGCAGAGAGAGGCCACAAATGCAAGAAGCAGCTGCTAGCCATCATATTCTTTTTTTGTTTTGGTGAAAGTGGATTGTTGTTGTGGCATAGGGTCATTTGAACAGAGGCTTTCCCTGTCTTAAGAGGACTGCTGAAGGTGTCATATCTACACATATAAAGAAACATATCTTTGTTGAATCACTGAGGTAAATTCATCTACAACAGTCTAATTTTTTGTTGAAGAAGTTGTACTAAATTTAATTTATGGCACAATGTCAAATCCATTTGCCGAAACATATTGAATGAGGCCTCCAAAATTAATAGTGAAAATTATGTTGATTGGAATTTTAAGTTATTAATTGTGTTGGTAGGGATGAATTTATGGTCTATAGTAAGTGGAGATGAGGCCAAACCCAATGGTCCTGCTGCTGCAATTACAGATTGGGAAAAGTGTGAATCAAAAGCGAAGGTATTGGCATGCATGTCAGTGAAAGACAACATAATCCCACACATCCGAGATTGTAAGACATCCAAAGAAACGTGGGATGTGCTTAAGGAGTTGTATGAGACAATGAATTCCAATCAGATTCTCTACCTGAAAAAGCAAGTTGTTGTACATCAGAATGGAGGTGCATGAGAACATAACTACCTACATTTCCAGAATCAAATATCTGAGTGATCATCTTGGCACAATTGGTGAGAAGGTTTCCAACACAGATCTGGTAACAATTACATTAAAAGGTTTAGTTAAAGATTATCAAGTGTTTATTTCTAGTCGTGGAGCTAGAGAAAAGCGTCCTACCTTTATTGAATTGATAGGAATCATGTTACAAGAGGAAGAAAGAATGAATACTTTTGATTTGGATGTAAGGTCTTCATATTTGACACTTGTAGTAAAAGGAAAAAAGACATATAGAGGCTAGCCTTGGGACAGAAGTAAAGGAGGTAGATACCAAGCAAAGAAAAAATGTATAGTTTCATCAAAGTTTGAATCTAATGTTAAGAAGAATGATGAGTTTTTTTATTGTGGAAAACCTAGTCATTATGCCAAATATTGTTATAAAAGAAAAGCACATGAATCCAAACAGAGATATAGGAAACATGATGACAATTTTGTGAATAATGACTCCTCAATCAATGAAGGTTTTAAAAACCTTAAATTGTTCATCTCTGTCTCCAAAATTCATAAATAATTTTTTTTGTTTATAAACATATAAATGTGTAAATCATCTCTACGTTATTAGCATGCAATAGTTATGGTAGCATAAATCAAGATCGTCGCTACGATGTAAAGTTACTTACACTATTTTTGTAACTAAACTTGGCATGTTAACTAAAAATATCTGTGGCGTGTCATCAATATCATAATCGAGGTGATGTTTTTGTTCCTCTTTACAACTTCCTAGCTATAGTTATGATATGACTTGCTTAACCCTAAAGCTAAGTCTTAACCTAGACTATGGTCTTAATTCTATTATGCAAATGGTGTTAGTTGGGAGACTATGTATATAGTCTTGATCCCAATTACACTAGGAAGTACCATGTGGGTATTACCAAGCCCTAGTCGCAAGGGTTACCAATATAAAACAAGGTTGCACCTATTCAAATGTGTATGATCATCGTTGGGGCTATGGGTTTACCCCATAGTCGAATATTGAAAACATTGTATTTAATATAAAGTTATGGTTATTCTTTCATTGGATTTGTTGGTTGTTGTGATGGTTTAATGTTTGTACTATATAAATATTAGTGAATTTACGAGCCACCATGGCTGCGAATTGCAGTGCAGTCAGGCCTTTAGGCTTACGTTGGGTTGCAATCACAACCGTCCATTTGGACAGGCAGATGCTTAGGGTTTTGTAAGGGTTTAATTTGTTCTTTTGATGTACTAAAATTCATTATTGCATTTTGGTTTGTGAATTCTATGCTCTGCTCTGTCAATGGCGATTCCATGAATTCCTTCATGTAACTACCATGCAATGTTAATGGCATTCTTCTCGGGTTGTTTTCCAAGGTGTGAAGGGAGAAATCCAGGTTTTAATGACCGCCACCTACAGAACTTGCTGGTTGCTGTGACCGAACTTGGACAACCTTCACCAGCCTCGAAGTACCAACAAAAAGGTAAGAAACGAAGGTTTTAACTCATACTCATCGATTAAATTGGTAAATGCATTTTAGTTTTCATTCTGGTCGCATGGATTAACATCGTAATCTTTCTTGCAGGCAGAGGAGTGATAAGGCTTCCCAAAAGGATTCAACCCCTGGTTCTGTCTGCAATTTGTGTAAGGTAAGGTTATAAACCTTTATTTCAAATTCTAATTAATTATTTCACAGTTTAAAAAGGATTTTGATTGTGGTGCTTGAATGCAGGTTGAGAGCGTCACACAAGTGAGTGACAGGGTCATCTCCTCTCAAGCTCGTGTATTAGAATGCCCAGGTGAGAAAAACTGATCCTCAAACCCTTAATTATTTTAAAAAAATGAGTTATTTGTTGTTAGTTAACTACTTAAAATGTTGGTTACTACAGGTGACTTTGTGCGGGGTTTTAGATCTGCGAAGAGAGCACTGCTTCTGCCTTCAGCAAGATAAGTTACTTGAAAACTTCTTAACCCTTGGGGTTTGTGAAAATTCGGGCAGAGGGATTTCCCCTTAACTTTGTTCCAATGTTTACATTAGTCATTTTTATGTGTTCTGTTTGATTATCCTAAGGATTGAGAGTTTATTATAGGTGCCATTGTTCATGGCTTACAACTTACTACCTCTGTAATTCTTATTTATTTACTTGGTATTTTATAAATACCGTGGATGGATTTTCATCCACACGGATATGAATCCCTCTGTAAACTTAATTAAATATTTAGTCTTTAATAAAGAATGTGGATGGATTCTATCCACGGGGATATGAATCCCTCTTTTTAACCTATTATACAATTCATTTGTTAAAACGTTTTAATTTGAGTCTCTGCTGAATTCTCATTCAACAGGTTTTCTTGAATTTAAAAGAAGTTTAGAATAAATCGACTTAGTTCTGGGTGATAATTTTCTTGGTTATGCGATTATAAAAGACTTTATTGGCCATCGTAAATGAGCATCTATGTTTTATTTTGAAAGAATCACCGACCTTCATCGGGACTGTCAAGATGATTAAAATTTGATGTTATGATTCTGGTAAATCATTTATGATTTTAGTATTAAACGATCCACTAATTATAATGTTTCTATGATATTTCTGCTTAGGTCAATAACCATCCAATTTTGGCATTTTCGATCTAAACAAGGTTTATAAAAAAATGGATAACATTTTAAATAATTACTTATGTTGTTGAGGCCTCTCGTCTCTCGATTCTTGTAAATATCGTTGATGGATTTTAGGTAGGGAAAATGCTTGACTAAACCAAATTTGCTATACTTAGTTTCCTTTGTGATCCTGCTATGTTCTTGTCATAAAATTTTGAACATATTTCAATTCTGTTTTTAAACAAAAATTTAATGCAACTCGATTCGAAAACATAGATTGTTAGAAATCAAATTATTTCTAGTGATGAATATTTTATAACCTTAGATGTCGATTCGACATAATGGTTAAATTTGGAAAATAGAATAAACATAGGCATTAATTCGACAAAATACTTAGATTTGGAAATAAAATAAACATAAGCATTAATTCGACAGAATATCTAAATCTGAAAACAAAAATAAAAGTGATACTGGCACATTGGTATAACAGATCCATAATCTAATTGGATGCATAAATTTGATTCCTGCTAAGGGTTAGTTGCGATCCATAATAGGAATGTAAATACTACTGTAGCTAGTATTAAAAATATAAGAAAATAAAACAAAGAACCTGGCACCACTGTTGGGAAAACAAAGATTAAATAGCTATTCCTCCCAACCAACTCCTAGAGCATCCAAGTCTCACTTGCTCCAGAACCCCCGAGCCTGATCGCTGAACCACAAGAGAAAAAATCACTTAATGCACCATCTCTTGCATTTTCAGATTCAATCATCGTCCAATGTCATCCTTCTGTTGCTTATGTACATACTATTATATAGTATGTTTCCTAGGACTTGGTCATTTATGAGCCTCCTGCTCTTTAGCACTCAACTAAGAGTTGTGACCTGATTTTGGGGAAGATGCCTCATGCACCTTGAGTTCTCACTCAACAGCTTCAACCACTTGTCTTTTCCTCTTGTGGGTCAGCAATCACTCTTGCAATAGCTATTTCATTTCTGTCCCCCTTCAGTATTTTTATTAATAAAATAATAGTCCATTACATTGTTTTTATTTTTGACTTGTTGTCAAAAATATTTAAATAACAAATAAACATAAATATTCAAAAAATATTTAATAATACTTTATTTAATCCTAGTGTATTACAATCTCTCAAGTTGCAATGTCTGCAAACACTGATGATAAAAATGCTTAGTATGTTGATTCTGAAGCCTCTTCTCATATGCCATGCAACAATAAATGATTTGATAAGTATTATGAGAATGTAGATGGTAATCATATTTATTTAGGACATGATAGAGCACTAAAAGTGCAAGGATATGGAATTATAAATGTAAACATGCCTAATGGTAAAATGAAAGAAATTCATAATGTAATGTATGTCCCTCAAATTAAAAAGAACTTAATATATGTTTCCTTAGTTATTGATGAATATCTGAAAGTGGATTTTGTGAAGTCGGGATGTTTTGTGAAGGACGTCCATGATCGCTATAGGGTCATTGCAAGTGGAACAAGAGATGGAGGACTGTACAAGTTGAATGTGACCAAGAGAGCACATCATGCGTTTGCATCTTCAACAATGTCAATAATAGATTCGTGGCACCAAAGGTATGGACATCTAAATCAAAATGATTTAGTTCTACTTCAAAATAAATCTATGGTAGAAGGACTACCAATCCTGAAATATGAACATTTAGAATGTGAAGCATGTGCTCTTGTTAAGAAGAACATAGATGAATTTCCTGTTCACAAAGAGAGAAGGCAAAGAGATATACTTGAGTTGATTCATATAGATGTGTGTGGACCAATGCAGACTAGGTTGCTTGCGGGTGCATTGTATTTTCTTATTTTTGTTGATGACAATCTAGGTATACATGGGTTTATTTTATAAGGAAAAAGAGTGATGCATTTGATTACTTTAAAGAATTCAGAACCATGGTGGAAAAACAAACAAATAAATGCATCAAAATCCTTAGATCTGATCAAGGGGGAGAATACTGTTCAAGAGCATTCGATAATTATTGTAAATGCATGGAATTCTGCAACAGTTCATAGCGCCACACACACCTAAGCAAAATGGTGTTTCTGAGAGAAAGAATAGGACATTGGTAGAATGTGCAAGAAGCATGTTAAAAGGTAAAAATATTTCAAATGATTTTTGGGCAGAAGCTATTAACACCGCAATTTATTTAAAGAATAGAAGTCTGACTAAATGTCTAGATCATAAGACACCATTTTAAATTTTACATGGATTCAAACCCGAGGTTAGTCATTTTAGAGTGTTTGGATGTAAAGCATTTTCCCATATTCCCAAAGATGAAAGAAATAAACTAGATGCAAAGTCAATTAAGTACATTTTCATTGGATATTGTGATGATCATAAGGCATATAAATTGTATGATCCCATATTATATAAATTAATTGTAAGCAGGGATGTGGTGTTTCATGAAAATACAAATGAAGATAATGGTGCATGGAATACTTATTTTAACGATGATGAGTATATCAAAATTGATACAAGTGCTTAACAAGAAAAGGAACAAGAAAAACAGCAAGTACATGTTCAAGGGTAGGAAGCATCAAGCAATCAGGGCACTCCCAGAAGAGGATAAGAAGATGAAAGCAGCAAAACACTAAGGAGGTCATCTTGAAAAACCCAACCACCCTTAAGGTACAAATATTATTCCTTGGTGACTCATGTTATGAATGTGGTTTATCTTGTAACGTATGAAGAAGATAAAGAGCATGAAGAATGAAGAGATTCTATGAATGAGGAATATGAGTCTATAATGAAGAATAATACATGAGTACTAACTGAATTGCCTGAAAATAAAGTCCCAATAGGGTGTAAATGGATGTATAAATAAAAACTAAAGGCTGATGGTACCATTGATAAATATAAGGCTAGGCTTGTTGCTAAAGGCTACTCACAGAAAGAAGGTATAGACTATGAGGATACATTTGCACCAGTAGCAAAAATGAATACAATCAGATTAATGATAGCACTAGCTACAAAACATGATTGGGTACTGCATCAGTTAGATGTGAAATATGCATTTATAAATGGTGAATTGAAAGATGAAATTTATCTTGAACAACCATAAGGATTTGTCAAACGAGGTCAATAACATCTAGTGTGCAAATTAAAGAAAGCATTGTACGGTCTAAAACAAGCTCCTAGATCTTGGTACACAAAAATTGATAACTTCTTCATTAAACAGGGGTTTCAAAGAAGTAACATTGATCCTAATTTGTATGTGAAGAAATATGTAGAAGAGAAAATTTAGCCTTAATTTCATTATATGTGGATGATCTCATAATTACAAGAAGTGCTAATGGAGTTATTACATCCATAAAGGAGCAATTGTCTCAAGTACTCGACATGAAATATTTAGGACATCTGCATTATTTCTTGGGTCCTGAAATATGGAGAGACAAAGGAAAGACTCTATTCACCCAAAGCAAATATACTTTGGATGTTCTTAGAAGGTTCAAGATGGAAGAATGCAAGGCAGTATCTACTCCATTGATGCAGAATGAAAAACTTAGCAACAAAGATGAATAGAGAGAAGTGGATGGAACTTTATATTGACAATTGATGGGTAGTATCAATTATCTCACCAATACCAGACCAAACATTGCATGCTCTGTTAGCATGATCAATCAATATATGGACAAGTCTCATGAGAGTCATTGGATAGCTTCAAAAAGAGTCCTTCGTTATTTGAAAGGTTCTTATAATTATGGAATTTAATTTACTGATAATTGTGATGTTGATTTGACATGATATTCAGATTCAGACTGGGCAGGAGATGTTGATGACATGATATCTACAACAGGTTATATGTTCAAGCTAGGATTTGGTGCCATCTCATGGAGGAGAAAAAAACAACCAATTGTGTCTTTATCATCCACTGAGGCAGAATACAAGGCATTATGCAGCTCTACCTGTGAATTTGTATGGTTATGAAGAGTTCTTGAGATGTTGGAGAAAAGAAGGAAGGTCCAACGGTCATTGAATGTGACAACCAAAGTTCAATCAAGTTGGCTAATAATCCACTGTATCATGCAAGATGAAAACATATTGATATCGAACATGATTTTGTCAGAGAAAAGCTTCAATCCAAAGAAATTGATTTGATATATTGTAATAGTGATGAAAATGTGGTTGATATGTTTACTAAGCCAATTGGTAAGGCCAAGTTTGAAATGTGTAGATCAATATTAAGGCTTGTTGTAAATCCATTTCTCCATTAAGGGGGAGTATTGGAGTAATGTAGAAATGTTTAGATAGTGGTCAACATGTTCTAGATGTCAATGAAGTGAGTTAGTTGTCTGTGTGAAAAGTATGTTTTCTATTTTTTAAATGTAAGATCCACCATGTCCGTATCTAGAAAAACCTTTCATTGCTATAAATGTATTTCCTATCTAAGTAATGAATAAAGTTGTGTGTGAGAGACATTTGTCTCCAATTTGTGTCAAGTATTTGTTTATCTCTATTTATTTAAGTCATGTACCGAGAATTGAGATGCACATGCTGAATAACAAGAATAGAAACAGTTGGATGTAAAAACAAAAATGCAACACTGAATCATCCACCCATATTGATAGCCTCAATGCATTTGTACTAATATCAGGCAGTTTGTTTCTTTGGTGTGCAATAACCCAGCTCTAACAAATTGCATGATCAAGTTCAAGTAATTTTTTTCTTGTAGAGAAAGCTTTATGATGAGGTACCTAAATTATTATAAATAACCCTAAATTACTACAACAAAATTTTGAAAAACAAAAACACTTCAACCTCTACCCCATCCCGGCCTTGAGATAAAGAAAAAATAATTACACGTAAAATTGAACAAAGTGACATATGGAATCATAGTAATAAAAAAGTACTATAAAATCTAGGAATAACTGCAACACTGAAAACAAATACTTGTAACTTAAAGGTGTAATATCGACAAGGACATTATATATTATCACGCTTTTCTAGCAACAAAATGTTTCAAATAAATTAATAATTTCCTAATGACAGATTTTATCCATAAATCCAACAGAATGGGGGAGATTTGATCCATAAATCCAAGAGAATGGGGGAGAGGCTAATTAAGATTTAAACATTATATATACAAACTGATTTTAATATACAGTTAGTTTTGGGAATTTTAATATAAAGAATAGTTAACATAAAACATCTATAATTTGCATATAATCAATCAAACCACCAAACCAACAACATAAACTCAGTCAAACAACCATACCAAAGCCCCCAAAGGAAATTTATAGAACCTCGGTCTTCCAATCCCTCTTTTTATAGGTATAAGATTTAATTTTAAAATAAATTTAATTATTTTGTGCATGGGTGGCAAGTGATCACTATGCACTTTAATTCTATTTAATGTAACTTAATCCTCCCAACTATAGTCATATTAATAATCCATATACTTAACATTTTCCCTTATTTTCTCTATTTAAATAAATATCTACGTTTTAATTTGTCCTTAATGATCTAATCATATTTACATTAGCAATTTATTCTTAATTGAATTTTGGTATCTCACATACTCCCCTCAATCTCGAAACTTTGTTAAAGTTATGTACTCTCGACAAAAACAAAGCAAGGCTTAAATTAAACTCAATAATACAAGACTTAAATTTAAGTATAAATATAGTATATCTATATCATGAAAACAATACATGACTTGCTTAAATAGATAACTAAAATTTCCTAGGATCTAATATGAAATCATTCACACATTTTATGCATGAATTTCATCACACATTTCATGCTGATTGAAATAATAAAATAAATGAAATTCAAATAATAACAAAATGAAATAAAATAACATAAAGAATAATGCTCCAAAACTCCCTCATTACTTTCTCATCCCTCTAAGAAACATGCCATCAAATCAACCTCCATAACTCTACACGCCACAACTTCAAAGGTCTCTCTCCCCATGGCATGGGCCCCCTATTGTAAGCTATCTGTGGACAACATAGTAGGCATCGGAAGTCTTAAATACCTTTAACCTCAACTATTGCTCTCCATTTCTATTATCTATTGCAAACTCATTGACATTAGCCAAAATCTGAGCCTCATCATGATACCTATCAAATACTTGTTTGTCACGTCCCCATTTTGACCCCCTTTTTCATTAAATCGTAAATGATGTAAATATTGTTATTTAATCATGGTGAGGAGCTCAAGGCCAAGGCCCCACCATTGATTTAGCATTTTATGTATCGGCAATTAAAAAAAATAGATGCCTATGGTTTTTGTGCTAGATAGGCACAATGTAAATTAAGACATCATGTAAATACGAATTTTAATGAAAAACCCACAACTAGCTATGCAAAGCAACAAAGAGATGGGGGCATGATTCTACAGGGAATAGGGAGGGAAATTATTCAAACCCTTGAGCCAATGGTGTTAATCCGTGTGTCAATGAGAAAACCCATAAACCCTCAACTACCCATTTTGGGTTATGGACCCAATCATTTAATTCTTCCAGAAATTGGTTGAGGTAGTTAATGCCTTGGGAATGAAGAGGTATGGAAGCCAATTTCATGCATGGGCAAGCCATCAAGCTAGGAATTCGTATTTTTGCTTCTTGGCCAAGAAAACACCCACGAAATGGTGCCCAAAGCCATTCTGAACCCATAGTCTTTCCTCCCTCATGCAGTCTGAGTTAGCTGGGCTTTCCCCATCATGTTTTTTATCAATTTCCTGCATTTTACCATAGCTGGGAGCTCATTTTTGTGTTACACAGTGGCTGGGAGAAAGGGAGTCACGTTTTGGGGGTTTATAGAGGTCGTTTTTGCCCCAAAATACCCATGGGCGTTTTTCTAAAAACGGTCTTTGCTCTCTAGGGTTGAATCCCCAATTGCCATTTCGTTTTGGGTCTTCCCACGTTTTTCTGGGCCGGTAGAAACCCTATCTTTGGGCATCTCACTGTTAAAACATTTTTATCATGCCCAATAATTGTGGTTCTGCTGTTATGTGCATCCTTGTTTTGGTTTGAATCTATGAGCAAGAGATTTGGAGTGGTAGTGGACAGAGTTGGCTTGATAAACCTAGTGGGGGGAAATAACCTCTCAAGAAGATCAAGAGGGCTGGCTACTCTTCTATGCACACCTTAGACACTCTAGATTGGAAGGTATGGCTTGAGGGACTGTGCATTGGTGAAGGGAATACTTCCTTGAGTGGGGTGTGTAGGCATTGTGGGTGCCAAGCTAGATAGATCTTGTAGAGCTATCCCTGGCTCTGTGCTTGAGCTCACTAGCTTAGCAATTCTTCCTTTCCATTTCCTAGCAGCCTGATAAACCCAATTGTAGATTGGCTTGGCTCATCTTGGTGTATGCTTGGCTATGTTTGAATCTCCTGTTCCCTGGTTCCTTGTAGAAATCATGCCCAGCTCGGGGGTGGTAGTTGCATCAAGAGGTTGATAAGCACAACTGGCCTATGGTTGGGTGGAACGTTGCAGATGCATAGCTGGTTGCTTGAGACTACTTTGTTAAGATAAGTATTCTCTTGTGTTAACTTTGCAATTATTTATTTGATGAATATCTTGAATGTATGATGGATGTGTAATTGAAATTACTTCCGCTGTGTTTTCTTATAATTTTACATTTCCATATGTCTTTTCATATTATGTGAATGCTTATTTAAAAGTTCATGGGGTTAGATGCCCGGTTTTAACATCACGATCCTCTCTATCACACTGGTATAATGGGAGGGGACGTGATATTGTTACCCTTGAATCTAGTTACGAGTACACTATCCGTAGTGTACCCTAGGAATTTCAATAAGTTGGCCCTAACTTCCTTCGTAGCCTCCCTAAGGAAACCAATCCTAGCCATCAGAAATTATTATCCATATACCTGCTCTCCGACTAATATACCCCAAGTCATGGACTAAACACGGATTGAAATTGTCCTTTGATGGCGCATTATTGGATTAAACATCTAACTAGGCTGGCATCTTCATTGGTGTATACATAAGGTTTCCCATTTGTTACGTACTCTGTGTTGTCATTAAGCGAAGCAACACGAGCATTGAAACTAAAGATAATAAGGACAAAACATTTCTATACATAAAGCAGAAGGGTACATGAATTGAATTATAATCAGCTTCCATTTGTAATACAATTCCATTGGAAATTGTGCGGTAAAAAGACATCCCAATCAACTTAAGACAGATTACAATAAAAATTCCAGATTCATCAGTCAGACGAATGATATCACCATACTATCTTGCCCCAATTGTTGCTTCATTTAGTTGGCCTCTCATTTTATTTTATTTCCAGATTCATCAGTAAGACGAATGGTATCACAATACTACCCCGGCCCACTGGGTAAACAATTGTGGCTACATTTAATTGGTCTCTGTTTTTAAGGCAGGAGAGAATTACAGGCCCTACTCTTCATATAAACGATGGATAACACTTCTGATCATTATTGGCCGTATTTATAAGCCGAGAAAGAGAAAGCTTACCCAGTCTGCAATCTCTCCCGCCAGACTTTACTGGTGGAACATTTAGAAGTTTGGTATGAGTGTTGTCAATTCATAAATGTCTAAAATAGTAAACTAATTGGTTGGATAATAAGAACAATACAAAGTACAGCAGGTTTAGAAATATCAGTTTTATTTCATGTCACATTCAGATGATATTATGAACTGTCGTATGTACCATTTAATTTAAGGATGCAACAAGCGTGGGTATCTGCATTTTTTTTTCTCTTTTGGGTCATTTAAGCCGTTGGGGGCGGTAGGGTTAAGCAATTACAGTAAGTGTTTTGTCTTGTTCAAAGTATTATATGTAAATATGTAAATAGTTTGATATCAATAGTAAGATTTTTTTTGGTTGAGAGTATTATATATGTAAACATGAAAATAGTTTCATAAAGTATGATTAGTATGATTTTAATGAGTGTAAATTTATTTTAATTATGAATTTATGAAAAATAATATTATTTTATTTACAAATATTTTAAAGATTTTAATATATATTTATAATTTCATTGTAATAATATATATATGTCGCTTAATCCCTCTAAGTAGGCATCCCTACATACGACAAAGTCCTTGTATGGATCCGCTATTCTTAGAATAGGTGCGGTTGTAAGCAAGTGTTTAAGTTTTTCAAAAATTTCTTGACACTTATTATACCATACAAATTTGGTTCCTTTCTTTTGAAGTGAAGTTATTCGGTAAACAATTATAGAGAAACCGTCTATGAACCTATGATAGCAACCCATGATTCCCATAAAGGATCTAATCCCAGTTATATCCTTAGGAACTGGACAATCTATGATTCCCTTAATTTTATGAGGGTTTACTGAGATTCCTTCTTTAGATATTATATGACCTAAAGACTAGATTTTTTCTTAAAAGAAATCATATTTACTAAACTTTGCATAAATTTTATGTTCTCTTAAGGTTTGTAAGACATATTTTAAATGTTCCTCATGTTCCTATTCATTTTTAGAGTATATTAATATATCATCAATAAATACAATTACAAAATTATCTAAGTATTTATGAATAACACTGCTCATTAAACACATAAACGTGGCCATAGCATTAGTTAGGCTGAATGGTACAACCATGAACTCACAATGCTCGTATTGTGTTCAAAATGTTGTTTTATGTATATCTTCATGTTTAATTCTTACTTGATGGTATCTAGACCTTAAGTCAATTTTTTAGAATACCGTACCTCCCCGTACTTGATCAAAATTATCATATATGCGAGGGAGTGGGTATCTATTTTTAATAGTCATATTATTTAACTATCTATATTCTATACAAAGTCTTAATGTGCCATCTTTTTTTAACAAACAATACCGGTGCTCGCCACGGGTACACACTCGGTCTTATATAGTTTTTATTTAATAATTCTTGAAATTTCATTTTTAACTCCACTAACTCAGGTGTATTCATTCTATAGGGAGCCTTAGAAGCAGGTACTTCTCCCAGTACCAAAACAATGGTAAAGTCAATGTCTCTCCTTGGAGGTAATCTAGGTATCTCCTCTGGAAAAACATCTTTAAACTCATGTAAAAGAGGAAAGTCTTCCAATCTAGGTTTAGTTTTATCATCAACATTTTCAGTGATATGCACATCAAATAATTTACATCCTTTCCTACCACACTTTCTTAATTGTAAAGTAGATATTTTCCTAGTATAAACATTTTTAGTAATCCCTTTAACAAGTCTACTATCACCTTTTTCATCAATACAAGTGAAAGTATTCTCAAAGAAATTCAATATATCTTTATGTTTCGCTAACCAATCTATGCCAATTAATACATCATATGATCGTAATGGAAAAAAATTTAAATCTACCTTTGTAACTAAATCATTCATATAAATTTCACAGCTAGAAATGAAACTAGTTACCTTTCTTTTCGTTCTCGTGGCTAATTGTACTAACTATGACTTTTCAAAATCATCCTTTTTCATTTTACACACATGTCTACTAACTTAGGATATATGTAACTTAAAGTAGATCCATAATCAATCAAGAGATAAATAGATTTGTCAAAGATCTTAACTTCAACTTCTATCATGAAGGGTTGGTAGTATGCTTGATGATTGTCTAATGTTGTGCTTATCTTCGGAATATTCCGAGCAACTTCTCCAACTGTGGCCGCTTCTCTGACCATGTGGATGTTTCGATTATCCCTCTTATGAGGAGAATCTCGATAGAAATGACTCTCCCCAAATCCCCAACACTTTAAGGGTTCTCTTTTTATTTCCTCTTTTTTCTTATTAAAGAGATTATCTTTAAACTCATTTTTAGTTGGTTGTTGTTTATCTCTAAAAGTATTCCTCTGAATATTCTTATGTTTATTGAAGGGATTGAATTCTCTCCATTTAAAATTACTCCCTTCTATTTTTTTAAATCTATAAGGATTTCCATGCTTACTTTTAGATTGATCATAAGATAGTTTTTCCTTCCTCATAGCTTCATACAATGTTTTTGGGTTATCAAACTTTAATCTATCTTTAGGTAAGCAACCTAGGAATCTTTGAATCTTAGGTTTTTATTCATTGAGGTAAGGTACATATATTAATAAAGATAGGAATTTAGTACAAAAAAAAAATGCATTGACATAGATCCTAATATTAATTGATAGAAATATTTTGCTTTTCCCTCATAGTAATACTATGAAAGATACGATTTTTTAAACTCTTTCTTAAACAAATTCCAACTAACTTTTTGATCATTAATTATTTTAGCTCTTTTTAAATCTTTCCACAAAATCTCATCCTTCCTGATTAGATTGAAGATGGCCATTTTACCTTTCATAGAATTTTAATAGTTATACATGGTAAAATATTTCTTCATCCCGGATAGCCAAGATTCATATTCTTATCTATTCCCGAATTCACCATCGAAGGTAGGAGGTTTTATATTTTTAAATTCTCCTATTGTCTTGTCTTTATATTTTCTTTTCTTCCTTCGTCTATCCTGAGAGCAACTACTAGAATCTTCCGACTCACTAGCTATTGGGATTTCATCAGAGAAAGGATATTCAAGGGATGATTCAACTCGTTTACATTTATTTTTACACTTATCCTTAGATATTTCATTCAATTTAAATAGTAAAGCATCATGAAGATGTTCCTGAGTTCTCATCACCCTCTCCTGTTCAATTTTGAAGTTTAGAAGTTCAGCTTGTTAGTCTCTTAATGTTTGTAGAATCTCATTTGAGCCACCATTAACATTATCAGTGTTTTGTTTTTCTTGATCATTAAGTTCAACCAAAATAGGTGGGGTAGGGGATCGTCTTCTAGCCATATCTTCCTACAGTTTAGTAAAACAATTTTCTTCTATAAAAGTAAGAAGAACAAAATATACACATCATTAGATTTTCTCATAACATGAATGGGCTCCATAATGCCAAGTGTTGTAACTTATGCTCTGATACCACTTATCACATCCCCAACTACTACAAATGTGGAATTTTTTGTTTTAAAATTTACTATGCTTAATGAGCAACTAAATATAGTTTGTAACTCTTTAATCTTGATGAAATACTTAAGTTCGAATAGCACTTTCATAATTTCACTATTCTTTCTTTCATCATGCAAACATATATGAAGCAAACATATATGAAAACTTCATGTCTTTATAAACCAAAATAACTTCTACCAAGCATTTTTGTATTAAAACTCAATGCATTAAGATGTAATTCCAACATGTGACCCATTGTGTTAGACTCCAAATATAGTAATTTTATTTTCCATACATATAAAATATTTTCATCATAATACCATTTAATTTTAGGACTTACAACATACCTATAGACGTGAATTACCTATCGCGCATAATTCACATATGCCCAAAATATAAATATGATCAATAATAATTTCACAATGAGTATACCACATAATTGAGAATTCTAATATGCATACTAATTATCCCTACAAGTTTAAATCATACTTTAAAGCCCTTTCTCATATGTAAAAATGTTGTTATCATTTAACATATTAACACTTCTACAATTCCATAACTCGTGGATTTCAACTATTCTTATACACATGGTTTTAATGGTGTAACTATATATGTATATATATATATATAAACCTAAATGCATATATATATATATATATATATATATAAACCTTCTAAACACAACTTAAATACTTCTTAACCATTATTAAAATAACTCATCGATTTCGTTTACAAGAGGTATCGAGGTTGCTGGGTTAATACAAGTATCAATTTATTCATGACCCCTAGCATAGAAAGTTGTCGTTCGTCAACCAACGAATACTCTATACACACGACTGATAGCCCAAACGATTTATTCGGAGAGGAAAGTAATGGAAGCTAAACTCCTGTCAAGCAGACAGTCCACCATAATTTAAGAAACATAACAACCACATAATTAAAAGGAAAAATATAACGATCTCAAGACAAGCAGTCAACCATGATCGATTTCGTTTGAACTGAAGTTTAATCACGACGGGAATATTTATAAACAATAATTACACAAAAGTATGATCGTTCCTCTGCTCTCTCCCATGTAGACAGAGGTCTATCTTCCAATATAATTACAAAGATCCGATCTCTCCTCATCTAGATGGAGAGTCGATTTAAAAAGAAATGAAATATACATTGAAATGTATAGAGGTCCAATCGTTCTCCTCACAAAGAATCGATTTACATAGAGATTTGATCTCTCTTCATACTAGACATAGAATAAGTTTATAATTGCAAATTGTTCTCCTCTCAGAGAATTGCATTACATATAGATTCAATCGTCCTCTCTTCATAATAGATAGAAATTTAACTTTAAATACACTGTACAGAGATTTGATCTCTAGTTTTAAAATGCAATACAAAGAGATTCAGTCCCTGATTAAAATAAAATAAACAAAAATTCATTCAATTTGATCACACATAAACATAGAATTGTTCTCAATTGAATTAAAAAGAGAATCAATTGTTCTCAATTGAATAAAATTCAATTGAATTACACAACGAATCGATTGTTCTCTTCATAGAGAATTGATCTCTCCTCACGTTAGACAGAGAATAAATTTCAAAACGATTTACACAGAGAATCTATCGTTCTCTTCATAGAGAATCGATCTCTCCTCACTGTAGACAAAGAATAAATTTCAAATTGATTTACACAAAGAACAGATCCTTCTCTTCATAGAGAATCAATCTCTCCTCACTTTAGATAGAGAATAAATTTCAATTGACCTACAATTAGAATCGATTTCAATCTGGTTATATCTCTGACAACACTGAAATCCTTTCTCCTACTCCTTTCTTTGCAGCAGGTTGGCTTGGCTGACCAACTCTGGTTATATCTCTAACAACACTGAAATCCTTCACATGGCTGGTGAAGAAGGATTCATAACTCTACGCTCTGATACCATGACAAATTCTGAGAGGGTGAAGGAACAGAGTATGAGAGGAGGCTAAACCAAAACAGGGGATGGATTTTAGAATGGAGCTCTACGCCTCTCAGATCTATTCCATATTCCATTAAAAACTAAAATAAGCACAAATACACATTTACATATCCTCTTCATACAAGGCGCATTAACTTCTACACCTAATGCAATAAGTTCTTGTACTGGTGGCTGGTGGATTCAAATAATTGGCAGGAGGAATTATCTCCAACATGGCGTACAAAATCATTAAGCTATCAGAGTTCCTATCAGTGCCACAGCAACTTGGTTAAAGCACAAAACCCTATATTGCTAAGGATTTCCAAACAAAACATAACACTCTAAATAAACATTAAGTCCTCTGCGACAAATCCTACACTACAACATGCATTTGAGAAAAGACAAACAATACAAACTAAGAAACAAATGACTAGAAGAGAGCAATACTTAAAAGAAAAAATATTCTTGTTAAGTGACATTTTTAATATTTATATATTTTCAAATTGTATTTTAAATATAAATATTATTTTATATACATGAGTTGTTAGGTGAATTTTTTTAATATTTATGTATTTTCAAATTGTATTTTTAATATAAATATTATTTTATATACATTAGTATATTAATTTAATTTGTAGTAAAAGTTAAGTTTTATTACCTATTTACATTGATAATACATTTATTAATATAGTCAATTTTTGCTAGCAAGGTGACCATCATAATAGTTGGTGTGACCTCGGGTGGATTGTGGTTCTTAACCAATGGTTCATTGCTACCAACCCAGAGTGAAGGGCAATCGAAAAAACAAAAAAAAATAGCTATTTTTTTAAATATTATAATTTATAAAAATATTATAAAAAATAACATTAAAATTTTAATATAAAAAAAAAAATTATTAGTTTATTTTGTAATTTATAATTTTTTTTTAAATTGATTTAATAATTTTCATTTATCCAAAATACATTTTCTATAGAAACCAAACTAGTAATAAATAGCAATTTGACACACTCTGGATCCTCTCCTAGAACTGTTCAGGCTTTCCATGGAGCAAAGGTCCCAAGTTAAGTTGGATACTGAGTGAAATTGATATTATATTATTGGTTGAAACTTGGGAGCACGAGGAATCCAAGGTCCTTGATATAGATGGATAAGTCAGGTTTGGTCGATATGGAATAAATGTTCATGTCGTAGAGGCATCGGGGGTATAGCTTGTTACATTAGGAGGAACATGTCCCCTCATGTTAGGATTTATAAGAAAGACCCTTACAACCAATTTATTTGGATAGAGATCACAAATACTAATGATGAAAAAATCTACATAGCCATTTGTTATTTTGCCCCTATGAATTTCAACTTCTATAAAACAACAGTTTAGATAAAAATTGTCCTTATAACAGGTTAGAACATGATATTTCTAGCATAAGGAAGGAATGCAATATCCTTTTGATGGGTGACTTCAATGGCCGAACTTTGAGTAACCAAGCTATTCGCTTAAGCAATTATTCCAATCCTAATCGTCTTTGGTTAGATGAAGACCTTGAGCTAGCTAATATGTACAAAAGTTCTGAAGATCCAGGTGAAAATTTATTTGGTTCTGAGATGGTCAATTTTTGTAGTACTCAAGATCTTATCATTTTCAACGGACTAACAAAATGGCCAAATTCTAGCCGTATGACTTGTATTCATGGATTTGGCAGTAGTGTGGTAGATTATGTCATTTCTGATATCCCTTTATGAAACAAGTTAATACATTTCGACCTCTTAAATGACCATGAGCCTGAATCTGATCACAGGCTTTTAATTATAACTCTCAATATTGCCATGCATAGCGATCCCAAAGAGGAAAACTATCATTTCGAAAAGCACTTGATCTTTGATAAAAATAAAACCATGTCTTTTCTCCATGATTTAAAAAATTATTTGTTTCCTTTATTTATTATGGAGAATATAGAAAATATATACCATAATTTTAATACAGCCTTCTCCTCGTTCATTAGCAAGTTCTCTATTAAAATCTCAGTTAAAAATATAGATAATAGAACAAATCCTTGGTATGATCAAGAATGTAAGAAATGGTACATCGCAAATTATTTATTTGACTTAAGTTCACTTTTAGAAATTATATTTCCTAAGTTTAATAATATAACATTTATTGTTATTAATTACTATAATGATACATAGTAACCATACTTAATATTTCCAAATAATTACTTTTCAATTATATAAAATAATTTTATAATTAATTTTAAAATTGTTACATTAATTATGTTTTATTATAAATAATATTTATGTTTTTTTTATCATTCTTACATTGTATATTGGTAAAGTAATTAAGATAGGTGGCATACATAACTACTAAAAAATATATTGTATGAATGAATATTTAAAAGAAAAATTAAATAATTAAATTAAATTATGTATTTAATTTGGAGTTTCTAAAAGTTTGACAATTTAGTCTTGATGGGTTTTTTCATTATAATTTGATTTTTTTATTTTGCAAAATATAAATTTAAAAAAAAAATTAATTTAGACTAAAATATAAGTTAGAAAATCAATTTACAGTAGATAATTTTATTTTATTTACAATAAACTTTATATTTTTAAATTATTATTAATAACTGTTTTTTATTTTTTTTAAATTAATTATTATTAATTAAAATGAAAAATAAGTATACAAAATTTAAAAATAAATATTAATTAATTCAAATAAACTATAAATATGAAAAAACTAAACACAAATATTAAATTAAATATGTAAAAATATAAAAATATATGAAATGTTGCCTTAAACTTTTAATTAAAAACTGCTTTATACAATTTAAAAGTATACAAAATTTGAAATACATATAAAAACTTTGTGAAAAAAAAAATTTAAATAAAAATAAAACTGAATCTAAACATATACATGAAATTTCATAAAATTTTAATATTATATATATATATATATATATATATATATATATATATATATATAACTAACTTAAAGGAACTCTTCAAATCATCCGGGAAACATTGTTAATTAGGCTACCTGAAAAGAAGCCTTTAGATGTGAAAACGATCTGCCACAAAATTCCAATGAATTCCATTGTATTCCACTTACATTTTACAATAAGTCAAACCAAAAGCTAAATGAATTCCATTGAAATTGTGTAGCCAATAGTCATGTCAATTTTGTTTTAAGAAAGATAGTAAAAGAATTTCTACTAGACTTCTTATGTAGATTGACAAGAAATAGTAAATTAGTTGTTGGACAATAAGAACAATACAAAGTACAACGTTTTTTTAGAAAGATCAGTTTTCTTTCATGTCAAAATCACTTGCACGTTTTTAGGCTTTGCATGTGAGGGACTTAGGATGAAGTAACTAACTCTCACCTTCGCCTTCTCTCGCAGTAGAAACCTTTGTTTGTCGAAGTATTTTCATGAAAAGAGAATCATTTCTGGTACACAAGAGAACAAAAGGTTTTTATGTCACTGGAAAAGATTATGGTGAATATTAATATGTAGCCAGAGTACAAAGGCTGAAATAGCCAAGAGCATGCCTACAAGAAACCACTAACTAAGTTTGGTATCTGAGAGTTGACTTGCATGTGAATAACAAAAATATTGAGAGCTGAGTTGTATGTGAATACCATGAATACAACAGTTGCATGTGAATAACAAGAATGTAACAAAGAATCATTTACCTTTAATATATTTTAAAAAATATAGATATATTGTTTTTTGGTCTAAAAGTTGTTTTTGTTAAGTCACAAGTTATTGATATATTTAGTTTGAAAACTGTTTGATATACTCTTGAAATTTGTTTGATATACTCTTGAAATTAAGTTGATTTCAATAAAATTACATGAAAAACATGGATCACTTACATAAAAGAAAAGTCTCATAACAAACATTGAAAATGATATGTGTATAATCCTATTTATAATATGAATTTGAATTCGACTAGGATTGTGACATAGTGACACCGATCACAAGAATGAAGAAAGAAAAATTAAAAATCTAAACATAGTAACTTAAATAAACTCCCTCCTTCAAATGAGTGAAATGATTCAAAATTGACAAATTATTATATTTCATTATTACTCATAATGAGTCAAATGTGAAATTTCGTTCATCATATAATGTTAATAAAAAGTGTCTAAATTTTAGAATTTCAAAGTTGTAATCAGGATTTTTAAAAATTTAAGATGTCCAAAAAATAAAAAAAAATTGTTGAAAATAATCAAACTTTTAAACTATGAGCTTTACTTCTTAGGAAACATCTTTTTCATAGTTCTTATTACTATAATACAACTTTTTTGGCCACCAATTTTAAGCCTAGTTAGAAAATCGGAAATATTATGATACAACAACTGTTTTTACTTCTCTTAATGTTTTTTAATAAATTTTATATTTAAATTATATCAACTTAAACATCATTTAAATCTACATTATTTTTTTTCTTTCATATTTTTTATAAATTTTACATTTAAATTATATAACTTAAACATCATTTAAATTTTGATCATCATTTTTTGTCTCTCTAAAATTTTTTACTTTTAAGTTATATAATTTAAACATCATTTAAATCTTGATCATCATCTATTTTATCTCTCTAAGCTGCATTTTTTTACATCTCTGTTGTATTCTAATCCAATTTACATTAATTTTTTACAATTGTTTTTTTAGCTTATGTTTTTCTCCTAATGACAATGTAATGTATGTAATTATTATGTGTTTTATTTATATATTTTTATTTTTTTATTAAATATAGTAGCATAGTATGTATGTAACTATTATGTGTATTTTTTATTTATTTATTTCTTTTTCATTTTATTATAATAAAAAAAATAACTTTTAACATGTTTACTGTATTTAGTGATTTTTGTCAACTACAGGAATATGAATTATTGTATTCCAAATTTACAAAAGTTGAAGATTTTGGCTCTCCAGTCATTTGGTGTAGTGTGGATAGTGTGCATTGGTTATGCGATTCTAGTGGAAGCTTAATCTAGATTTATTGATGTGGTATTTCTCTTTGTTTTTAATTGAATTGTAGAGCTATGTAGTTATTTGTGTTAGTGAATGGTTTATTATTGTAGTGTATTTGTACTTGTTTTCAATTTAATTCCAACTATTGTAGTTGATTGTTTTGGAATTGAATTTGTTTAGAGCTAAATTGCATGAAAAGTGGGAAAGTTTCCGAGTTTTCGAAACGGAGATGCCTAGAAACGTGACCCTCCAAAATGGGTACCCTTTCAAAATGGGTATGTCAAGGGAACGTCATATATATAAAATACAAAAAAAAATTATTTATATTATATTTTGAAATACCTCATTGTTTGTAAAAAAAATAAGAATGAGATAAATCAACAATAATTTAGAAGGAAAACACACATCTTTATTAAATGAGCCTTTGTTAGTTGAGGCTTAATATCCAGAAAAATCCAAAGCACAATAATAAAAAAAGAAATGAACTCAGTTGCTACCGTACTTTACTACGCTCTTCTCTAAACTCAGTGAATAGTTTATTGGATGAATGCTATTATATAGAGTTTAGTTTAGGGTTTAGGGACCTTCTAAATAGATTTTAGGTTAATTAAAAATTAATTAAAAAAGACATATGTATGTTGGACCCCACATGAGCTAGAAAAAGAAAGGAAACACGTCGTATGGGTACGAAATGCCTTGGAAATGCTGGTGGTCGTATCGTAAGGCATTTCCAAATTGTGAAACGTCATACGGTATGGCCAACGACGTTTCCAAGGAGTTTCATACCAGTACCCACGTTTCAAGGTGTTTCCGGTACCGATACGACAATTAAGGTAACGTTTTGAGGTATTTTCGGTACTAATACGACAATTAAGGTGACGTTTCCTGTCACATAAGTTTAGAGAAATTATGAAGAAATTCTATTGAGCATATGTGATATCACATTCTGTTATGACCTCAATGTATCAAGTTGATTTCATTAATTCCAACAAAAATTAAGAGATCAACAAAATTGGTACCATGACAAGTCATGAAACTTTGTGAAACAAGAGGTAGGCGCGTGATATGGGGCACTCAAATCGCCCCGGTATTGCGGTGAGTGGTTTTTCGACAAGGCACAGTTCCACCCCCTTCCGGTCATTTTTTTGGAATTTCGACGATCTGGGTCGTCTTAAAATGGCCCAAAACCCTTGGGGGCACAGTTCCATGGCATAGTTCCACAAAAAAATGGTGGAACCACGCTTTTGGCCGGTTTTTATAGTCAGATCAAAAGAAGAAATCGCCGGAAAAGCAAGGCGATTTGAGTGCCAGTTATCCCACGACCAAGAGGTATGGTGAAAGAGGAGAAGTACTCCTCGCGACTTTGTCAAACATGTGTAAAAAAATTAGCCTAGAATGCACATCTCTCTCAATATTTATCTAACAACCCTCAAGAAATAAATTACAATGGGATGGAAAAACAATTTATTTAAAAATGATAACACATTACAAAAATAAACCCAAAATTCTATTTCGAGGGTCTAGGGTGGTAGATCCATTATGTTAGAAGAAAAGTTTTGATAAACCAAACTCGGAAAATTAGAGCATTTTTCATTCCCTATCTTATTGTATTCTATTTTTTTTTGTTTACAATACAATATTATATATTCAAAACCCTAATCCATTAGCCCAAATTAGATTGCATTCCCAATTATTTAACACAAATTAGTTTACAATGGATTGAAAAACAATTATCCATAAAACAACTCAAAATAGACTACTTAAACACCTAAAAAGTAGCATTAAGAAAACTTGCCAAAATTAAACTTTATCTAACTATTTTATTTTATTCTAAAATATGTTATATAAAAAACATTTAAAATTCAAAATGCATATATTACTTTTTATAAATCATAAAAATACTAATGAAAAAACATGTTGATACAAATAAAATTCCAAATGTGTATGCAAGTTTTCTTAAAATTTGAAGCACATACAATACCCCACACAACATTCAATATTTTTGGTACATGAATTCCATTGTGTTTATAGGGTTTGGCCTTATTCCCCAAGAACTACTGAACCTTGTCAAGGTAGATGGGTTGAGTTAACGATGTTTCAATCGTTATATTGTATTCCCACCTGAGAGATCATCGAAGAACATGCGAGAAGCATAGAACCTTGACGTCTCTGGTCGCAATGGAAATGTGATGGTTAAATTAATAACCAATAAAGGGGATGGAAATAAAAATAAATTAATAAAAATAAGGATTAAACTTAAATTAATTAAAATTAAATAATAATAATAGTAATAATAATAAATGAATCATAAAATAATAATTACGATTAAATACTAATAGGATAAACAATTAAAGAAATACTAATTCAAAATAATAATAATAGAAAGAAAAAAAAAAGGAAAAAGAATAAAAGTTCAAATTAAGAAAAAGAAGAAAAGAAGGAAACATAAAGCAATAAAGAAGAAAGAAAGAAAGACAAATCAAAATGAAAAATAATAAAGAGGGAGGAACACACAATTTGGGCTTGGCTTGCTTCTTTTGCGAATGGTGAGGAAATCTAGAAATTTTGCTGAGGAAGGTGTCTGAGAAGGTGTGGTTCACTATGAAGGTGGAATTGGGATCTTAAGGGCCGAATGCCAACTTCGTAGTTCATTGGCTAGCAGAGAGTGTCGACAGCCCCGTCACGCTCGGGGTCCCGGGAAAAGTAGAGTATCCTTGGGTATGGTTGGGAGGAAACGGGTGGGTCTGGTAAGATTGGCAATCAAGAACGGAGAACGTAAGGACTATAAGGGCATCTTCAGCTTCGGTGGAAAATCCGTCCTCACTCATTCAGCAGCAAGCGATCATCAGGTAATTCTACTTTTCTATAATGTTTGTTGAATAGATCGCATAACCAATATATTTTATAATGCTTACGAAGTAATAGTTGTATGTATATAAGTGATACTTTACTCCTGCAATGACGGTCACGCTAAATGTAGAAATGATTCTATAGATTATATGTTCACTTCTATAATTTTAGTTATGCCTCATCTTGATTATGGAATTTGTAGTTGCCCACACCGATTCGACCCTGTAATGTATTTGTGAAAATGATTAGAAATTTAGAATCTAAGGATTATGTTAACTTTTACAATAAGGAATTAAGATTACAAATTCCCTCAGAGTACCCTGAACCCCAACTCAGAAGCCCCAACTAAATGCGATCTGAAGCATTGGACGAGTAAGCTATGAATCGTTGTTGAGAACTCAGTATAATCTGGGATTCCGTATGTACTACGCTGAGGAATTGAAGATTACCGGCATGCCAGTTTGTAATAATCGACGAATGATAAACTTTACATTTTAAATCTATATCTGTGCAACACATAGTCAATCATCCAGAAAGGTTAAATTTCGTTCCGGGTACTATTGATCTGAATGTGTACATTGCTTACTAGTTTTTAGTATTATAATTTGCATCAAATTTTACATTCTGTTCATCCTGGCCTACTAAACCAGAGTTAAGTTTAATACAGAGGAGTTTGAAAAATTTAAGCTAATATGTGCATGTAAGGAGCCTCTCCTTCAGGAATCTCTTTTATTAATATGTTTATCCTTTCTCCTGCACTTGAGACTTGACATGATGAACAATTAAAGGTTTTGAAATGTGTACAAGAAAGATCAACCTTTCTCAAATGTAATATCCCCAGTTTTGATTTGGAATGTATTTAACTAAAATTATGTAAATGATGTAAATATGTGTAACATCCCAAAAATTCACAAAATTTAATAATTTTTCATCGTAGAATTAAATGTTATACTTTGTTGTGCGGAAATGTATTAAATGCTTGTTTGTCCTTTTAAATGCCATGCTGGAATAAGATATTATAACTCTCATGCATATATGATGCTTTACGATGTGTATGAAAAGAAATTGTGTCTATACTAGAATGTTATTAGTGTTTTCATGTTTTAGTTGTGCATCCTATATTACTTATAAAATAATGTCGATACTCCATACATTTGCTTACTAATGTTTATACATGCTAACTAGTTGTTCTTCTTCTGATGATGAAGGGGTCCTATAGACTCCCAAGGCTTACTTAGTTATTAGCTAAACATTCGAACCTTATGTCACAGACTACACGTAAGAGAAATAATGTTTGCAAGTGATTTACAGAGATTTTATTTATCGTCAATCAGATTTCAAGTTAAAATTTAGAATACTTGGGAACCTTCTAGGGTAAGATCTATTTCGATCATTCCTTTAGTTTACAAAGTGTATCGAAAAGTTTGTATAAACTTACTCCCAAATATCAACATCTATGTTATTAGTTTAACACATTGAAATGCTTAGAATTGATGTCAAAGCTAAGATGTTTTATATTCTAAACCTAGGAATTTTAGTATTTTTAACCATCTATAGGATCACATCTAAGTTCAAATGGTTTTTTTAATGAAAATTTTATGCTTATCCTATGATTCTTTGCAATATATTTATAACTCAAAGTGACGTGTTAAAAAGAGGCTTTATCATAAGTTTATAAATTCAACTATGTAATTCAAGTACTCTCTTATCCTAGTTTTATGTGATGAATAAGCTTATGCTAGGGTATTGAAATAGTTGTATTAAAGATAAGTATAATGTCTAGAAAAATATTTAGCGTTGAGGCTAAACCAAAAGTGTTAACATGACTTTTCTAGTTTTTATACAATATATATAAGAACAAAAGGTGGTCTTCGTAATGTTTTATAAACATGAATTGGCAACAAGTCAAAAGGCTTGGTGTTAAAAGTATTGTTAGCAAATGTGATGTGGAAAATGTTGCTATCAAGGATGATCGATGAAATACTATGTAATTGTTATGATAATGATACAAAGGTTGATTAACCCTAACCTAAGTTATAATGCATTGGCAGGTTACATGTAAACTTGGTTAGTAGTGGTAATTTGACTTTGGTTACAAATACTATTCGAAATATGGTATATTGGTACCCTTCAGGAAACTTGGGCCATAACCTTGCTAACATGTGATGACAGGCACGTACATGGTAGCTAAGTGAAATAAAGCGCATTAATGTGATTGTGAGTGGATAGTACAGTGGCACCTCTGTGGAAGCTCTTCACGTGGTCTCCTTGAATCCGGTGCCAACCCTAACTGCACTTTGGGCTTACCACTTCGATAGCATATTCATTTTGCATTCAGTCATTCCGAAGTGGTTTGGTAGAGAGGCCAACATGCCTGTGGGTCTTTAGTGTTTCGATTCTTAGTTGTTTGAGAACACTCCCCGAGTTTTGAACTGTGAACTGTGGAAGGGTATTGTTACTAGTTACAGAGTTTAAGAGATGAACCAAGAGGTTTGTTGCACTTGTTTTTGTAGTTTAGAAGACTCAGGATTCTCACCAGTCACAGGAGTGTTTGGTTTCGGTCCACATTTTAAGAAGGTAATGTCTTAACTTTTAGCATTACTACTTTTACCTACAGTTGGTTTTTTTTTGGAACTTCGTGATGCATATTTTAACCATCCAGTGATTACGATGGTAGGTGAACTCGTTTACAGAGTGCTGTGTTGGAATCTAGAAGGAGAACTCCTTACATAACCGGTAAGCCTCAGTGGTTTTCTGTAGGTTACTCTTGGCAATGTTGGTCGTTGTTTGGTGTTAGCCGATAACTGGAGTTTTTGTGTCTTGTTGAGGATTTGGCCACCGTTGTAATGCTTACATGCTGTGAAGCATGCGTAGGGAGGATTGAATCCTCAACCTACCTTTATGATGTTTTCTACAGTGTTTACTGTGCGTCAAATGTTGAAATGTATCATCTGTTGAAGGGTTTAAACCCTTGGTTGTTTAATGGAAAAAGGTTCTGGTACTATTATCTTAATGTGGTTGTGAATAATGCACCAGGTCCTGTGATATTATATTTCAAAGCATGGTTATGAAATGTGTTGTAACGTTTTAAGGCCGAGAGCCAAAATGTCTTGTTTTGCAACTTCAAACCCTAATGTTTAACTTCGTTTCCGTGTATGGATTTGTTTAACTATGTCTGGCCTTGAGCCCGTGGTTCGGTGTGTGACTATAAAGTTGAGAAAGGTTTTTCAGTGTTGAAAGCCAAATGGTTTGTTTCTTTGAACTGTAGTTTCAATCTCAAAATTGTTTGTGCAATAAAATTATTGTTATGTAGTTGCTTTTACTACCATGACAAGTCTTATTCGATTTTGTTTTAGAGATGGGTTTATTACCCTAGGCTCGTCCTGTAAAGAATTGTTGTTTTTAAAGTTTGAAGGTCCAATCCCTTTCGTCAAGTGAACCCTTTTGTGTTAAGATCACAATTGTACAGAATGTGGCTGCATAAACATATATGAAAGAAAATATAAGGCATAGTGCCTTAGTCGAAACTCTGTTCAGTGAAGTCTATTTGAGTCAAGAAGTGTTGAATGATTACTAAATGTTATAAAATAGAAACTAGAGTTCTGTCAATGATAGAACATTCATCTAATACACACTTGTTGTACGTTTTAAAGGGTCTATGGTAATGATGATATATGTGTTAATAGTTCTGATTACTCTTATTTGTATTGATTGTTGTTTTCAATCAATGAGTATTGGTAACTGTTTTGATATTAAATAAATATAATATAGAATGAATGAAGGTCTTATTAGGAGATTCTAATGGATATGTAGAATAGTAAGGGACTATAAATATTTTCTATCTTTTGCAAAGGCTTAGAAACATAGAGAAGTTAAACCCTAATTTAATCTATTACTGCAACAGTAGAAATTATAGAATGTCTGAAGATTATGAATTCTACTGTGTTTGTTTTACAACTATTTAAGTACTGATGTAAGACTAAAGTAAAGAAAGATAAGAATTTGTGTATTTAGTATTTGATGTAAATAGTTACTATATAACTAAACCCTAGGTTTATTTAAAAACGTAGAACTATTTGAGTTTTCTGTCACTTCTTTTGTTATAAATATCAAGCTATTCTAATGTCTGCATAATATATATGTATGCATTCAGGTTTTCATAGGTAGAGTATGTTGGAGACATGTGTGGAGGACCTGTGAGTGGTAAGGTGTACTCTATGTACGTTTCGGACCTTAGAGTTGGGTCAATCTTCAGGAGTGAGAGTGTCTCGGTGGAATTAGCTGCTTTGGATTATTATAAATAGGCCAGAAATTCAATTATTAATATTATAGTGTAGTCTATGTGGGCCCAAGAATAATATTTCTAGCTATTTATGGATGTTTTTTATTCCATAGCTTGTGTATAATTGGTTTCCATGCTGCGCTCAGAATTAAACCATCATCTATATTAAATGTTTTTGGGTTCTTCTCAATCTCGATACCCTCTCAAATCTGTCTTCTATTGTAATGTTCCTCAATCGCGATTACCTTTGTGTCTTCTATGTGTATCTGGCAGTTACTTTTTTGGGAGTGCTCAACAAGTGTTGAGTTCTTAGTCCTTCCATGATTGATGTCTGTGCAATGTTCTTTTATTCTGGTCTTTATTGAGTGATCTCTTTCTCCTATGTACACATCCTCACACAAGCATGGGACCGAATAGATGCCTTTCTTTAGTTTCAGATCAATGGGGTCTTTGGTCTTGTCGAGAAGATTTCTTAAGGAGTTTGGGGTGAGAAAACAGTCTTAATATTTTTATTTTCAAGACTTTATCTATTTTGTTTGTTGTCCCATGGATAAATGGAAGTATCACCATCCCTTTGATTCCTTCTTCATATTCATTTGCTTGGTTTCTGATTTTAGAGCTTCGGGCCCTCTTGATCGTTATGTTAATGTCTCTAGTAGCATAACCATTTTCCTGTAGAACCTTTGAGAGGTACTGTAATTCTTCATTAAGATGGTCTTCATCAGAGATTCTAACTGCTCTTTTAGCAAGAGTATGCATAATACCGATATTTTGGGAGGGGTGATGGTGTGATTCATCATGTAAGTATTTGTCAGTGTGAGTCTTCTTATGATATACCTCATGTACAAGAGAGCCGTTTATATTTTTTTTGATTAAGACATCTAAGAATGGTAGACAATCATTCTCCTGGATTTCCATTGTAAATTTGATGTGATCAGACTAGCTATTTAAATGCACGAGAAATTTGTCAATATTATCTCTACCATGCGGCCAGATAATATTTGTATCATCAACGGATATTTTCCACTCTTTAGGTTTTAAAGGGAATGGATCAATGGCCATTTTCTCAAACCACTCCATATACATGTTAGCAACTACAGGTGAGAGTGGAGATCCCATTGCAACACCATCTAATTGTTCATATATTTCACCACGGAAAATGAAATATGTTGATTTCAGGCATATCCTAACTAGGTTGGCTGTCTCATTGTTTGTGATTTCTCTTATGACTTTAATGGCCTATTCAACTGGAACTTTTGTATAAAGAGAGACAACATCAAAGCTAGCCAATAAGTCATTTTCATCAACACGGAGATTCTTGATGCCATTAAGGAAATGGGTAGAATTTCTGATGTAAGAGAATGTTTGGCCGATCAACGGTTTTAGGGTTTTGGCCAAGAATTTTGCTAGCTGGTAGGTGGGTGACCCAATTGTGTTCACAATTGGTCTTAAAGGTGTGCCTTCTTTATGGATTTTGGGAAGGCCATAAATCCTCGGGATGATCGTATTGTTTGGAATGAGTTTCTTAACGTTTTCATCAAGCGTGGATTTCTCAATGGAATTCTTAAGTTCCTTTATAATCCTTGCAGTGGGATCCTTCTTTAATTTCTTGTACTTGCCACTTGTGGAGAGATGCTCATGCATTTTGGCTTCATAGTCTAGCGCATTCATCACCACCATTGCGTTACCTTTATCTGATTTTATTATTATTATTTCTTTGTTTGATCTCAGGTCTCTTAATGCCTGCGACTCATTCTTGCTGATATTAGGTTTAGGTGGAGTGGCATTTCTCAACAGCAGGGCACACTCAAGTCTCACTTCTTTTTCCTCGTGTTCAGGTAATGCGTTGATGGATTCCTTGATTGAGCAAATTATTTCTTCCACTGGGATGTGTCTTTGTGCAATAGAGAAGTTCAAACCTCTCTCTAGAACCTTGAGCGCGTCCTCATTTAGTTCATGGCTCGACATATTAATTACACTCCCTTTTGTATTAGGGTTTTCTTGTGCGCATGTCTATTTTTTATTTCTACTTTTGTCTAGTTTATTAAATTTTCTTAACAGGTTTTGCATTCCTTCATTGGAGGTCCATGAAATTCTAGCCGCTAGACTCCCGTTCAACCTTTTCCAGACATCCTAGTGAATTGATCCCGCAAGTTCGAGGTGCAGGTCATAGCATTCTTTTGATAGACGATCGAGAGGATTTCTGGTGTGTCTTATTTCTTTCCTTACTAGCTCCATTCCTACGCGGTGGAAAATTGTTTCATTCGATTTTCTGAGATGATGGTTTATCTGAGCGAAGCCTGGGAAGATGCTGAGAATTCTGCATTTCAGGAATAATATTTTTGGCTATTTAAAGAATAAAAAACATCCATAAATAGCTAGAAATATTATTCTTGAGCCGACATTAACTACACTATAATATTAATAATTGGATTTCTATCCGATTTATAATAATCCTAAGCGGATAATTCCATCGAGACACTCTCACTCCTGAAGATGGACCTAGCTCTGAGGTCTGAAACGTACATAGAGTACACCTTACCACTCACTAGTCCTCCACACATGTCTCCAATATATATGTAACTAAAATTTTATGAAAGTATAAGATATTGTTGAATTGAAAAATATAACACAAAAAAGGAAACATAACAAAGTTAGTCTACTCATCCATGATATTCACTTATTATCCTTAATCTATTTTAATCTTCCTTCCCTGTACTAGAGTACGGTACAAAAAAAAGTACGTGGAAAAATACAGGGAAGGTGTTTTTATTCTATCAATTCATATACTGATTAAATCAAGTTACAAAACCATTACAGATCAAAAAATCAATTACTTACTTCTACATTATCAATTTTTAACAATTGAATACTAAGTAGTTCAGCTACAGAAACAATTTATAACTACTTAAGAAATTAAATTGCGAATAGAACCTACAACTATAGATAGGGTGGACAAACACCCAAGGAGGTCTGTTCCTCCCAACCTTCTCCAGAAGAAGTATCCAAACTACTTGCCTCCTTTGGATCCTCGAGCCTATTTACTGAACCACTAGGTAGAAGAACTCTGTGCAGAAGCAAGGCACTCAGATTGTATAACCAGTAATCAATAGAGACTTGCCATACACTTCAATATCTGCACTCAGCAGTAAACAAGGAAGACTTACACCATGATATAAAACCTAGTCTTCCCCTCATCGAATCTCTTGTGTGCATACAAAAAAACCACATGGTAAGTTTCCTCGTCAGGAAAAGTGTTGAAACTCAGTCCAAATTCGATAGCTCTTAAAAAGATGCCTAGGTCTTTTTGGTGGTCAGTTTTCAATAAATGAGCCTCAAGCTACAGTCCCATCTTTCAGGCCACTATGACCACAATTCAAGGGAGTTTTCCCATACCAACAGATAGTTACTTGCCTCATGATGTTGCCACTTGTCCATTGCCTTGTACCCCAGATTCCATTCCACCTAGTGGGTCAATAAACACTCTTTTAATAGTTCTCCTTGGGTGAGTGTCTCATATTTTATTTATTTAAATAATAATATTTTGCAATTACAGTCATCCTTGGACACTTGTCCAAATGTAAAAATTTACAATAAAAGTTAAGATAATGTCTTCTTCAAACACCAAATGTTTTCAGCAAAGGGGTATGTTACAAACACCCCCATCCTCGATGTTGCTTATTCTTCGTCAGAGCCTCCCTGGAACAGAACTGGATATGTTGCCCGCATGTTACTTTCTAGTTCCTAGGTAGCTTCATCAGGGCTAAGGTGCTTTCATTGCACCTTTACCTGCCCTATGGTACGATTCCGAAGCATTATTTCCCTCCTGTCAAGAATACAGTCTGGTTCCACCTGAAAATCTCTTCGGGTTCCACCTGTATGTCATTCTAATTCAGCACATGAGTAGCATCATACACATACTTCTTTAAAACAGAAATGTGAAATACGTTTTGGATTCTTAAATTAGATGGCAGAGCCAACTGATATGCAACAGGTCCAATCCTTGAGAGGACCTCAAATGGTCCATAGTACCTTGGTGCTAGTTTAGCATAATTCCCAATCTTAAAAGAACTTTTCTTGGGTTTTACCTTTACAAAGACATGATCTCCAACCTGAAATTCTCTTTCAGTGCGTTTCAGATTTGCATAAATGTTTTTCCTATCTTGTGCAACTTTTAAGTTTCCTTGTACCTGTTTCACGGTTAGCTCCATCTCTTTTAACAAATCTGGTCCTAACATTAATCTGTCAACAGGGTATCCCAAGAAATAGGAGTACAACATTTTCTTCCATATAAAATCTCAAATGGACTAAGTCTAGCCGATGCTTGATAATGATTATTGTATGCAAATTCAACTAAATGCAAGTAGTCTTCCCACTCAGTTGGATGATCTTTAACATACATAACATGTCTTCCAAAATATGATTAACCCTTTCAGTCTGTCCATCAATTTGTGGATGGAAATAGGTACTGAAATTTAATGTAGTATTTAAACCCTTAAACAATGTTGTCCAAAAATTTCCAGTAAACTTGGAGTCTCGGTCATAAATAATTACGTTTGAAATCCCATGTAAGCGAAATATTTGGTTCATAAACACATATGCAATGTTAGTAGCTTTGAAAGTAGTCTTAACAGGAATAAAATGAGCAGATTTACTAAGTTTATCCACAACCACCATTATTGAGTCATTATGTTTCTGATTCTTAGGTAAACCTGTAATGAAATCAATATTTATAATTTCCCATTTCCATTTCGGAATTGGCAATGGCTGCAATAGGCTAGCTGGGTGTTGATGTTCATCCTTAATGGTCTGACATTCAAAACACCTAGCTATGTACTCAACCACTTCATTTTTCATGTTGGGCCAAAAATAATCCTTCCTTAACATAGTTATCATTTTCTGATAACGAGGATGTCCCGAATAAGGACTTTTATGAACTTCATCCAAAATCAACAGTTTAACCTTTGACACATTAGGTACATAAATTCTGTTTTTATATGCCATTAAGCCTTTTTCATTAATGTTGTATTCTGTTATTAAATTTTCTGATAAATTTGCAGCAACCTTATCATGCAATTTTTTATAATTTTCATCTTGCTTAATTCCTTCTTTGATCTGATTTTCCAGATCTGTCTTAAATGTACTGATTATTTCCACAAAACTTAATTTGGCATTTTTGCTCAAGGCATCAGCAAATTTGTTTTCTTTACCCTTAATGTGTTGAATTTCGAAATCATACTCGCTAAGGAAAGCTACCCACTTAGCTTCCCTTGCGTTAAGATTTGTTTGATCCAACAAGTATTTTAAGCCTTTATTATCTGTAATTAATGTGAACTTTCTTCCAATCAAGTGATGGCGCCACATTTTCAGTGCATGTATCACAGCTGCCAGCTCTAGATCGTAAGTTGCGCAATTCTTTTCATGGATTTTTAACTTTCTAGACTCAAAAGCAATAGCATGACCTTCTTGAATTAAGACCCCACCAAGTCCATCGTTGCACGCATCACTGCATACCATGAAGTCATTGTTAGGATCAACAATTTTTAATATAGGTGTTGTTGTTAATAACTCTTTTAACTTCTTAAAACTTTCTTCGCAATTTTATCCTAGATGAATTTTTTCCCCTTCTTCTAAAAAGAAGTTATGGGATTCATAATTCTAGAGAAGCGTTCAATAAACTTTCTGTAGTAACCTGTTATTCCCATAAATGACTGTACGTCAGTTACGTCTTTAGGGATAGGCCACTCGTTAATTGCTCTTATTTTATCTGGGTTGACAGAAATTCCATCTTTAGAGATTATGTGACCTAAGTACTGTATTTTATGTGTATCAAAGTCACATTTACTGAACTTAGCATAAAGTTGATGTTCTCTTAACACTTGCAGAATTATTTTTAAATGTTCATCGTGCTCTTCTTTAGTTTTCGAATAGATTAGAATATCATTAATGAACATGATTACAAACTTTTCTAAGTACTTATGCAGAACATTATTTATCAAGCACATGAACACTACCAGTGCGTTAGTTATCCCAAAAGGCATAACTATAAACTCGTAGTGCCCATAACAAGTTCTGAAAGCAGTTTTTAAAATGTCTTCATCCTTTACTCTAACTTGATGATATCTAGACCTTAAATCAATTTTAGTGAATATCTCTGCTCTTGGATATATTAGAATGGAAATAGATTTGTTTTGTATCATAACTTCGATTTTGACCATAGACGTTTGATGGTCTACTTGACGATTTTCCAGCGTTGCATTTATCCTGGGAATTTCTCTTGCTACATCACCAACTATCGGCTCCGCTTGTATGGTGTGAATGTTGTTGACTGTGTTTCTGTTGCGTGGGCATTGAGCTATAGTATGGGGTCCACCGCAGTCATAACACTTCAAAGGTTCCCTTTGTTCAACATTTCTGGTGTTGTTATTATTATTAGTGATGTTATTATTATTAGGCACATTCCTTGCAGCAGTAAAATTTTGTGGTGCATTACCCCTGTAATTATTATTACTTGGAAAATTTCTATTATTAAATTTTTTCTTAAAACTTCCACAATTCTGATTAAAAATTTTCTTTTTATGCTCAAAATTATTGGACTTATTACTTTTCCAACTCGATACACCTTCTCTTCTCTTCTTCTGTTCAAAACATAAATTAGCCTTCCTAATGGCTTCTTCAAGGGTTGAAGGGTTATCATACTCAATTCTGTCATTTATGTCGAAGGGTAAACAACTTAGAAACCTTTGTATCTTAGGCTTTTCTTCAGCTAGGTAAGGTACATACCTTAACAAGCTGAGAAATTTGATGCATAACTCTTTCATGGTCATTGAACCCATCTTTAAATCATAAAATTCTTTTGACTTATCTTTGTAGTACTGTTCGGATAAAAAAAAATTCTTAAACATGTTCTTAAATGTTCTCCATTTTATGTCTTTATCCTGAAGATTTTTAACTCTTTTGACATCTTGCCACCAAATATCTTCCCTTCCGGTCAGATTGTATATGGCCATCTTAGCTTTTAATTGCAATGAGTAGTTATAAATCTGAAAATACTTCTTCATTCTGGACAGCCATGCTTCAGCTGCCTCTCCCTTTTCATTTTCGCCATTAAAAGTTCGAGGTTTTATCTTTTTAAACTCTCCTGAAATTTGTTCATAATTTTTACGTCTTTTCTTAGGACCACAATCATTGTCACTGCTGTCCTGATCAGAATTATATTTTCTGCGATAAATTTCATCATCAGATTCAGAAGAAGAAGAGTTACTTTCAGTTTTATAATATTTAGCTTTCTTATCTCTGTGTTTGTAGGACATTGTTCTAGATTGAGTTTTTACTTATGTTCTATTATGTTTTTCATCTTGATAGTACTTTTCCAGCAGAATCTGATTTAATTTCTCTTGTGCTCTTAAAATCCTTTTGTTTTCTTCCTTAACACTTTTTATTTCAGATTTTAAATCCCTAACAGTACGTAATAATTCAAATGATTGATTATTGAGTTCTACATAGATTCCTTCATTAATATTTTCTTGTTTGTTATTATTACGTTCATTATGAGGAGATATGTCCTCTGATGATTCTTCCGGTATATCCATACCTGTAAATTAAACATCAAACTGTTTAGTACAGAAACAAAATTAAATAAAAGTCAGTAACTAAGTTTTTTGTTTTCATTTTCTGTTTTGCGCGTGTGAGCCTATTTCAGACCTAGATTTTGAACTCGCGCTCTGATACCACATGTAACATCCCAAAAATTCTCAAAATTAAAAAACATTTCATCGAAGCATTAAATGTTATACTTTGTTGTGCAGAAATGTATTAAATGCTTGTTTGTCCTTTTAAACGCCATGGTGGAATAAGATATTATAACTATCACGCATGTATGATTCTTTATGATGTGTATGAAAAGAAATTGTGTCTATACTAGGATTCTATTGGTGTTTTCATGCTTCGGTTGTGCATCCTATATTACTTATAAAATGATGTCGATACTCCATACATTTGCTTACTAATGTTTATATGTGCTAACTGGTTGTTGTTCTTTTGATAATGAAGGGGTCCTATGGGCACCTCGAGGCTTAATTAGCTATTAGCTAAATCATTTGAACCTTATGTCATAGATTATAGGTAAGAGAAATAATGTTCGCAAGTGATTTACAGAGATTATATTTATCGTCAATCAGATTTCAAGTAGAATACTTGGGAACCTTCCAGGGTAAGATCTATTTCGATCATTCCTTCAGTTTACAAATTGTATCGAAAAGTTTATATAAACTTACTCCCAAATCTCAACATCTATGTTAATAGTTTTACACATTGAAATGCTTAGAACTGATGTCAAAGCTAAGATCTTTTATATTCTAAACCTAGGAGTTTCAGTATTTTTAACCATCTATATATCATATCTAAGTTCAAATGGTTTTTTAAATGCAAATTTTATGCTTATCCTATGATTCTTTGCAATATATTTATAACTCAAAGTGAGATGTTAAAAAGTAGGCTTTATCATAAGTTTATAAATTCAACTATGTAATTCAAGTACTCTCTTATCCTAGTTTTATGCGATGATTAAGCTTATGCTAGGGTATTGAAATAGTTGTATTAAAGATAAGTATAATGTCTAGAAAAATATTTAGCGTTGAGGCTAAACCAAAAGTGTTAACATGACTTTTCTAGTTTTTATAGAATATATATAAGAACAAAAGTTGGTCTTCATAATGTTTTATAAACATGAATTGGAACAAGTCAAAAGGCTTGGTGTTAAAAGTATTGTAACCAAATGTGATGTAGAAAATGTTGCTATCAAGGATGATCGATGAAATACTACGTAACTGTTATGATGATGATACAAAGGTTGATTAACCCTAACCTAAGTTATAATGCATTGGCAAGTTACACGTAAACTTGGTTAGTAGTGGTAGTTTGACTTTGGTTACAAATCCTATTCGAACTATGGTATGCTGGTACCCTTCACGAAACTTGGGCCATAACCTTGCTAACATGTGATGGAAGGCATGTACATGGTAGCTAACTGAAATAAAGCACATTAATGTGATTGTGAGTGGATAGTCCAGTGGCACCTCCATGGCAACTCTTCACGTGGTCTCCTTGAATCCGATGCCAACCCTAACTGCACTTTGGGCTTTCCACTTTGATAGCATATTCATTTTGCATTGAGTTGTTCTCGATTGGTTTGGTAGCAAGGCCGACAGGCCTGTGGGTCTTTAGGGTTTCAATTGTTAGTTATTTGAGAACACTCCTCGAGTTTCGAACTGTGACCTGTGGAAGGGTACTGTTACTAGTTACAGAGCTTAAGAGACAAACCAAGAGGTTTGTTGCACTTGTTTTGGTAGTTTAGAAGACTTAGGATTCTCGCCAGTCCCAGGAGTGTTTGGTTTCGGTCCACAGTTTAAGAAGGTAATGTCTTAACTTTTAGCATTACTACTTTTTCCCACAGTTGGTTTTTTTTTGGAACTTCGTGATGCATCTTTTAACCATCCAGTGATTTCGATGGTAGATGAACTCGTCTACAGGGTGTTGTGTTGGAAGCTAGAAGGAGAACTGCTTACATAACTAGTAAGCCTCAGTGGTTTTCTGTAGGTTACTCTTGGCCATGTTGGTCGTTGTTTGGTGTTAGCCGATAACTAGATTTTTTGTGTCTTGCTGAGGATTCAGCCGTCGTTGTAATGATTACATGCTGTGAAGCATGCGTAGGGAGGGTTGAATCCTCAACCTACCTTTATGATGTTTTCTACAGTGTTTACTCTGCGTCAAATGTTGAAATGTATCATCTGTTGAAGGGTTTAAACCCTCGATTGTTTAATGGAAAAAGGTTCTGGTACTATTATCTTAATGTGGTTGTATTCATTGTGGTTGTGAGCAATGCACCAGGTACTTTGATATTATATTTCAAAGCATGGTTATGAAATTTGTTGTAACGTTTTAAGGCCGAGAGAGAAAATGTCTTGTTTTGCAACTTCAAACCCTAATGTTTAACTTCGTTTCCCTGTATGGATTTGTTTAACTATGTTTGGCCTTGAGCCCATGGTTCGGTGTGTGACTATAATGTTGAGAATTTTTTTTTTAGTGTTGAAAGCCAAATGGCTTGTTTCTTTGAACTATAGTTTCAAAGTCAAAATTGTTTGTGCAATAAAATTATCGTTATGTAGTTGCTTTTACTACCGTGACAAGTCTTATTCGGTTTTGTTTTAGAGATGGGTTTATTACCCTAGGCTCATCCTATAAATAATGGTTGTTTTTAAAGTTTGAATGTCCAAGCCATTTCGTCAAGTGAACCCTTTTGTGTTAAGATCGCAACTGTACAGAATGTGGCTGCATAAACATATATGAAAGGAAATATAAGGCATAGTGCCTTAGTCGAAACTCTATTTAGTGAAGTCTATTTGATTCGATAAGTGTTGAATGATTACTAAATGTTATAAAATAGAAACTAGAGTTCTGTCAATGATAGAACTCGTCCGATACACACTTGTTCTGTGTTTTAAAGGGTCTATGGTAATGATGATATACGTGTTAACAGTTCTGTTTACTCTTATTTGTATTGATTTTTATTTTCAATCAATGAGTAATGGTAACTGTTTTAATATTAAATAAATATAATACAGAATGAATGAAGGTCTTATTAGGAGATTCTAATGGATATGTTCAATAGTAAGGGACTATAAATATTTTCCGTCTTTTGCAAAGGTTTAGAAACATGGAGAAGTTAAACTCTACTTTAATCTATTACTGCAATAGTATAAATTATAGAATGTTTGAAGATTATGAATTTTATTGTGTTTGTTTTACAACTATTTAAATACTGATGTAAGACTAAAGGAAATATAAGAATTTGTTTATTTAGTATTTGATGTAAATAAATAGTTACTCTATAACTAAACCCTAGGTTTATGTAAAAACCTAGAATTGTTTGAGTTTTCTGTCACTTCTTTTGTTATAAATATGAAGCTATTTTAATCTCTGCATAATATATATGTAACTAAATTTTTCTGAAAGTATAATATATTTTTGAATTCCAAAATATATCAGAAAAAGGAAACATAATAGAGTTAGTCTACTCATTCATGATATTCACTGCTTATCCTTCATCTATTTTAATCTTCCTTCCCTGTACTAGAGTACGGTACAGAAAATAGTATGTGGAAAAATACAGGGAAGGTATTTTTATTCTATTAATTCATATACTGATTCAATCAAGCTACATAACCATTACAGATCATAAAATAAATTATTTACTTTTGCATTATCAATTTTTAACAATTGAATACTAAGTAATTCAGCTACAGAAACAATTTATAACTACTTAAGAAATGAAATTGCGAATAGAACCTGCAACTGTAGATAGGGTGGACAATATTTTCATCCACAGCTTGTTGGATGAGATGCAAGGCTAATTCATGCTTCTGCATTTTTTGGTCTTCTTCCAGGTCCTTAAAGGCCTCTAGATCTAGGGGATGCACACATTCATTTTGAACTAAATACCATAAATCCTCTGCTCTAAGAAAACTTCTCATCTTGATAGCCCAAAACTCATAAATTTTACCTAAAAAATGTGCGGGTACTAGGAGAACTCTGCTGCTCCAATTATCCTGGTTTTCCTCTTGGACTCCAACTGAGTTAATAAGATCCTATGCAATGGGAACTTATGCATATCTATGTGCATAATACTTGGCCTCTGCGCTTGTATTTCTTCTTTTAATTTCCTTGAGTCTGCTTTGGTAACCCATTTCTTCTCTTCTTTGTTAGCATGTTCTGAGCTGGCATTTGTCTTCTTCATGCAAGTCTCCTACTTGCTTCTTCTTCCCTTATCACCCCCTAAAAAAAATATAAGTTTGCTTGTTGGCTGTAAGACAGTGTCAATAACGCCCCCTTAAGGCAAAACACTCTGTTTTTTATTTTCTTGGCTTTTCTATGCCCGGGGCATTTTCATTACAATTTATGTTTCTATGATAGGTAGAGACAGAGCAAGAGAGCTTCGGCTTCTTCTTGGATCCTCCCTTTCGGCCTCTTGCATCAAGAGGAAGCAACCATGGCTCATAAAACCCTAACTTCCAGGGGAAACAACATTAGCATCAAGGCCACACAAAAAACCAAAAATCACAAAATCTAGGCCGCCTTACAATTGGCTATGACACATATATATCCACGGCAATGGATGACTTCAAATTGGCCAAAACCCCAAATCCCAATACCTCTAAGAGACCATAATCTCCACAGAACCGAACTTCAAATGGGCGTGAAGGATGAGAAGGAGCTCTTGATCAGCCCTACGCTTATGGTGGTGGGACTTTGCAATTTCTTCAGCCCCGAACATGCGCTTGGAGAAGCTTATAGCATTGACAGCATGCAGAGCCTCCACAATCAGGTGGGGTTTTAGCACCGAGAACTTGGGTAGCTCAGCTACAGTGCCATTTTCCTTGTACTTCTCTGCGGCCTCCACTAGATCGAGCCTTCCAACACATGATAGCTCCTCATTTGGTGTTTTCTGGGTTGTGCTTAACTCACGCCTCCAATCTCTATAGCAATCCGACAATCAGTTGTCTCCTTTGGAAGCGCCTCACACTAAAGTGTGGACACACAAACAACTAAGATCAACTCAGTCTTTCCTTGGACTTCATACTAGCGAGTGCTGTCACTTTTCTTAGGGTTGCGATCTCTGAATCTCTCCACTGCTGATTGTTGCCTCCGAACAGGAACCTCCACTTTGGTGGCTATAAAGACGTGTCCACCAATGTGCCGTCTGCACTAGAGCGCTTCCATTGCAGGGTCTCCTCTGTCGCGATCTCTCCTTCAGATCTAGAGCTCTATGAACACTCCCTCTCAAACTCTTGATGCGGCTCTCCCTCTCGGCTCTACCTTCGGCTGAGGCTAGCTTTCTGAAAAGCTATTCCAGCAACTATGGCTGGGGTTTACTGTAAACGGCTGCTCCTACTCCTTTCTTTGCAGCAGGTTGGCTTGTCTAACCAACTCTGGTTATATCTCTGACAACACTGAAATCCTTCACATGGATGGTGAAGGAGGATTCGTAACTCTACGCTCTGATACCATGACAAATTCTGAGAGGGAGAAGGAACAGAGTATGAGAGGAGGCTAAACCAAAATAGGGGATGGATTTCAGAATGGAGCTCTACGCCTCTCAGATCTATTCCATATTCCTTTAAAAACTAAAATGAGCACAAATACACATTTACATATTGGTGCCTCTTCATACAAGGCGCATTAACTTCTACACCTAATGCAATAAGTTCTTGTACTGGTGGTTGGTGGATTCAAATAGTTGGCAGGAGAAATTATCTCCAACATGGCGTACAAAATCATTAATCTATCAGAGTTCCTATCAGTCTATCTACCTTTTGAATGTAGAAAACCCCTGTGCCACAGCAACTTGGTTAAATAAAAAAACCCTAGATTTCTAAGGATTTCCAAACAAAACATAACACTCTAAATAAACATTAAGTCCTCTGTGACAAATCCTACACTACAACATGCATTTGAGAAAAGACAAACAATACAAACTAAGAAACAAATGAGTAGAAGAGAGCAATACTTAAAAGAAAAAATATTCTTGTTAAGTGACATTTTTTAATATTTATATATTTTCAAATTGTATTTTAAATATAAATATTATTTTATATACATGCGTTGTTAGGTGAATTTTTTTAATATTTATGTATTTTCAAATTGTATTTTTAATATAAATATTATTTTATATACATTAGTATATTAATTTAATTTGTAGTAAAAGTTAAGTTTTATTACCTATCTACATTGATAATACATTTATTAATATAGTCAATTCTTGCTAGCAAGGTGACCATCATAATAGTTGGTGTGACCTCGGGTGGGTTGTGGTTCTTAACCGATGGTTCATTGCTACCAATCCAGAGTGAAGGGCAATCGAAAAAACAAAAAAAAATAGTTATTTTTTTAAATATTATAATTTATAAAAATATTATAAAAAATAACATTAAAATTTTAATATAAAAAAAATATATATATATATTTATTAGTTTATTTTGTAATTTTTTTTTTTTTTAAATTGATTTAATAATTTTCATTTATCCAAAATACATTTTCTGTAGAAACCAAACTAGTAATAAATAGCAATTTGACACACTCTCGATCCTCTCCTGGAACTGTTCAGGCTTTCCATGGAGCAAAGGTCCCAAGTTAAGTTGGATACTGAGTGAAATTGATATTATATTATTGGTTGAAACTTGGGAGCACGAGGAATCCAAAGTCCTTGATATAGACGGATAAGTCAGGTTTGGTCGATATGGAATAAATGTTCATCCCGTAGAGGCATTGGGGGTATAGCTTGTTACATTAGGAGGAACATGTCCCCTCATGTTAGGATTTATAAGAAAGACACTTACAACCAATTTATTTGGATAGAGATCACAAATACTAATGATGAAAAAATCTACATAGCCATTTGTTATTTTGCCCCTATGAATTCCAACTTCTATAAAACAACAGTTTAGATAAAAATTGTCCTTATAACAGGTTAGAACATGATATTTCTAGTATAAGGAAGGAATGCAATATCCTTTTGATGGGTGACTTCAATGCCCAAACTTTGAGTAACAAAGCTATTCTCTTAAGCAATTATTCCAATCCTAATCCTCTTTGGTTAGAAGAAGACCTTGAGCTAGCTAATATGTACGAAAGTTCTGAAGATCCAGGTGAAAATTTATTTGGTTCTGAGATGGTCAATTTTTGTAGTACTCAAGATCTTATCATTTGCAACGGACTAACAAAATGGCCAAATTCTAGCCGTATGACTTGTATTCATGGATTTGGCAGTAGTGTGGTAGATAATGTCATTTCTGATACCCTTTATGAAACAAGTTAATACATTTCGACCTCTTAAATGACCATGAGCCTGAATATGATCACAGGCCTTTAATTATAACTCTCAATATTGTCATGCATAGCGATCCCGAAGAGAAAAACTATCATTTCCAAAAGCACTTGATCTTTGATAAAAATAAAACCATGTCTTTTCTCCATGATTTAAAAAATTATTTGTTTCCTTTATCTATTATGGAGAATATAGAAAATATCTACCATAATTTTAATACATCCTTCTCATCGTCCATTAGCAAGTTCTCTATTGTAGTCTCAATTAAAAATATAGATAATAGAACAAACTCTTGGTATGATCAAGAATGTAAGAAATGGTACATCAAAAATTATTTATTTGACTATAAGTTCACTTTTAGAAATTATATTTCCTAAGTTTAATAATATAACATTTATTGTTATTAATTACTATAATGATACATAGTAACCATACTTAATATTTTCAAATAATTACTTTTCAATTATATAAAATAATTTTACAATTAATTTTAAAATTGTTACATTAATTGTGTTTTATTATAAATAATATTTATGTTTTTTTATCATTCCTACATTGTATATTGGTAAAGTAATTAAGAGAGGTGGCATACATAACTAATAAAAAATATATTGTATGAATGAATATTTAAAAGAAAAATTAAATAATTAAATTAAATTATGTAGTTAATGTGGAGTTTCTAAAAGTTGACAATTTAGTTTTGATGGGGTTTTTCATTACAATTTGATATTTTTTATTTTACAAAATATGAATTTAAAAAAAAAAAAATTTAAACTAAAATGTAAGTTAGCAAATCAATTTACAGTAGATAATTTTATTTTATTTACAGTAAACTTTATATTTTTAAATTATTATTAATAACTATTTTTTTTAAAAATTAATTATTATTAATTAAAATGAAAAATAAGTATACAAAATTTAAAAATAAATATTAATTAATTCAAATAAAATATTAGTATATAAAAACTAAACACAAATATTAAATATGTAAAAATATAAAAATATATGAAATGTTGCCTTAAACTTTTAATTAAAAACTACTTTATACCATTTAAAAGTATACAAAATTTGAAATACATATAAAAACTTTGTTAAATAAAAGTTAAATAAAAATAAAACTGAATCTAAACATATACATGAAATTTCATAAAATTTTAATATTATATATATATATATATATATATATATATAACTTAAAGGAACTCTTCAAATCATCCGGGAAACATTGTTGATTAGGCTACCTGAAAAGAAACCTTTAGATGTGAAAACGATCTGCCACAACATTCCAATGAATTCCATTGTAATCTAGTTACATTTTACAATAAGTCAAACCAAAAGGTAAATGAATTCCATTGAAATTGTGTAGCCAATAGTCATGTCAATTTTGTTTTAAGAAAGATAGTAAAAGAATTTCTACTAGAATTCTTATGTAGATTGACAAGAAATAGTGAATTAGTTGTTGGACAATAAGAACAATACAAAGTACAACGTTTTTTTTTAGAAAGATCAGTTTTCTTTCCTGTCAAAATCATTTGCACCTTTTTAGGCTTTGCATGTGGGGGACTTAGGATGAAGTAACTAACTCTCACCTTCGCCTTCTCTCGCGGTAGAAACCTTTGTTTGTCGAAGTATTTTCATGAAAAGAGAATCATTTCTGGTACAAAAGAGAACAAAAGGTTTTTATGTCACTGGAAAAGATTATGGTGAATATTAATATGTAGCCAGAGTACAAAGGCTGAAATAGTCAAGAGCATGCCTACAAGAAACCACTTACTAAGTTTGGTATCTTGAGTATGCACTGAGAGTTGACTTGCATGTGAATAACAAAAATATTGAGAGTTGAGTTGTATGTGAATACCATGAATACAACAGTTGCATGTGAATAACAAGAATGCAACAAAGAATTATTTACCTTTAATATATTTAAAAAAATATAGATATATTGTTTTTTTTGTCTAAAAATTGTTTTTGTTAAGTCGCAAGTTATTGATATATTTGGTTTGAAAACTGTTTGATATACTCTTGAGATTTGTTTGATATACTCTTAAGATTAAGTTGATTTCAATCAAATTACATGAAAAACATGAATCACTTACACAAAGGAAAAGTATAATCCTATTTATAATATGAATTTGAATTCGACTGGGATTGTGATATAGTGACACCGATCACAAGAATGAAAAAAGAAAAATTAAAAATCTAAACATAATAACTTAAATAAACTCGCTCCTTAAAAAATGATTCAAAATTGACAAATTATTATGTTTCATTATTACTCATAATGAGTCAACTGTGAAATTTCATTCATCATATAATGTTAATAAAAGATGTCTAAATTTTAGAATTTAAAAGTTGTAATCGGGCTTTTTAAAAATTTAGGATGTTCAAAAAATCAGAATTTTTTTTGAAAATAATCAAACTTTTAGACTACTGGCTTTATTTCTTAGGAAACGTTGTTTTCATAGTTCTTATTACTATAATACAACTTTTTTGGCCTCCAATTTTAAGCTTAGTTAGAAAATGGGTGATATTATGATAAAACAACTGTTTTTACTTCTCTTAATGTTTTTTAATAAATTTTATATTTAAATTATATCAACTTAAACATCATTTAAATCTACATTATTATTTTTCTTTCATATTTTTTATAAATTTTACATTTATATTATATAACTTAAACATCATTTAAATTTTGATCATCATTTTTTCTCTCTCTAAAATTTTTTACTTTTAAATTATATAATTTAAACATCATTTAAATCTTGATCATCATCTATTTTATCTCTCTAAGCTGCATTTTTTTACATCTCTGTTGTATTCTAATCCAATTTACATTAATTTTTTTACAATTGTTTTTTAGCTTATGTTTTTCTCCTAATGACAATGTAATGTATGTAATTATTATGTGTTTTATTTATTTATTTTTCGTTTTTTTATTAAATATAGTAGCATAACATGTATGTAACTATTATGTGTATTTTTTATTTATTTATTTATTTTTCGTTTTATTGTAATAAAAAAAATAACTTTTAAAATGTTTACGGTATTTAGTGATTTTTGTCAACCACAGGTATATGAATTATTGTACTCCAAATTTACAAAAGTTGAAAATCATATGCATAAATATGAAATTTGTGAATGCCCGTCAAGATGTTGGCTCTCCATTCATTTGGTGTAGTGTGGATAGTGTGCATTGGTTATGTGATTCTAGTGGAAGCTTAATCTAGATTTATTGATGTGGTATTTCTCTTTGTTTTTAATTGAATTGTAGAGCTATGTAGTTATTTGTGTTAGTGAATGGTTTATTATTGTAGTGTATTTGTACTTGTTTTCAATTTAATTCCAACTACTGTAGTTGATTGTTTTGGAATTGAATTTGTTTAGAGCTAAATTGCATGAAAAGTGGAAAAGTTTCCGAGTTTTCGAAAAGGAGATGTCTAGAAACGTGACCCCCCCAAAATAGGTACGCTCTCAAAATGGGTATGTCAGGAGAACGTTATATATATAAAATACAAAAAAAAAAAATTATTTATATTATATTTTGAAATACCTCATTGTTATGTAAAAAAAATAAGAATGAGATAAATAAACTATAATTTAGAAGGAAAACACACATCTTTATTAAGTGAGCCTTTGTTAGTTGATGCTTAATATCCAAAAAAATCCAAAGCACAATAATAAAAAAAGAAATGAACTCACGTACTTTACTACGCTCTTCTCAAAACTCAGTGAATAGTTTATTGGATGAATGCTATTATATATAGTTTAGTTTAGGGTTTAGGGACCTTCTAAATACATTTTAGGTTAATTAAAAATTAATTAAATAAGACATATGTACGCTGGACCCCACATGAGCCAAAAAAAGAAAGGAAACACGTCGTATGGTACGAAATGCCTTGGAAACGCTGTTGGCCGTACCATAAGGCGTTTCCAAATCGTGAAACGTCATACGGTACGGCCAACGACGTTTTCAAAGAGTTTCATACCAGTACCCACGTTTCAAGGTGTTTCTGGTATCGGTACGGCAATTAAGGTAACGTTTCGAAGTGTTTCCAGTACTGGTATGACAATTAAGGTGACGTTTCTTGTCACATAAGTTTAGAAAAATTATGAAGAAATTCTATTGAGTATATGTGATATCACATACTGTTATGACCTCAATGTATCAAGTTGCTTTCATTAATTCCAACAAAAATTAAGAGATCAACAAAATTGGTACCATGACAAGTCATGAAACTTTGTGAAACAAGAGGTATGGTGAAAGAGGAGAAGTACTCCTCGCGACTTTGTTAAACATGTGTAAACAAAATAGCCTAGAATGCACATCTCTCTCAATATTTATCTAATAACCCTCAAGAAATAAATTACAATGGGATGGAAAAACAATTTATTTAAAAATGATGACACATTACAAAAATAAACCCAAGGGTCTAGGGTGGTAGATCCATTATGTTAGAAGAAAAGTTTTGATAAATCAAACTCGGAAAATTAGAGCTTTTTCCATTCCTTATCCTATTGTATTCTATTTTTTTTGTTTACAATACAATTTTATATATCCAAAACCCTACTCTATTAGCCCAAATTAGATTGCATCCCCAATTATTTAACACAAATTAGTTTACAATGAATTAAAAAACAATTGTCCATAAAACAACTCAAAATAGAGTACTTAACCACCTAAAAAGTAACACTAAGAAAACTTGCCAAAATTAAACTTTATCTAACTATTTTATTTTATTCTAAAATATGTTATATAAAAAACATTTAAAATTCAAAATGCATATATTACTTTTTATAAATCATAAAAATACTAATGAAAAAACATGTTGATACAAATAAAATTCCAAATGTGTATGCGAGTTTTCTTAAAATTTAAAGCACATACAATACCCCACACAACATTCAATATTTTTGGTACATGAATCCCACTGTATTCTACTTACATTTGCAATAAGGCACATGTACTAGATCTTGCGTTGAAATTGAAATTGTGTGGCTAATAGTGATCTCAATCCTCTAAACAAAGATAGTAAAAATAATTTCTACTAGAATTCTTTTGTACATTGACCAGTATAGCTATCGTCGTTCATTTATTTGGTCTCCTTGTTAAAGGCATGAGAGAGATCCAAACCGACAGATAACACTTCTGGCTACTGTCCGTTGTATTTATAACACAGAAGAGCTTACCCAGTTAAAATTTGGGTAACATTTATAACACTTCTGGTTCAACATATAACACTTATGGCTACTGTCGGCCGTATTTATAAATACGGAAGAGCTTACCCAGTCGTGCAATCTCCGGCCAGACATTGCTGGTTGAACATTTAAAATTTTGAATTTCGCATTGTCAATTCATGAACATCGAAATAGTAAGTTAGTTGTTGGACAATAAGAACATTACAGAGTACAGCAGTTGTAGAAGGTAAATTTTCCTTCATGTCAAATTCACTTGCACTGTTCTATGTACTATAATTTTGAGGATGCAACGAACATAGTCATCTCCACTTTTATTAATTAACTACAGTAAGTCTCTCATCTTCGCCTTCCCCTGCGGTAGAAACCTTTGTTTGTTGAAGTAATTTCATAAAGAAAAACACTTTTACAAAAGAGAACAAAAGATTTTCAGATCACCGGAAAAGAGTATGGTGAATACAGGGCCGAAATAGTCAACACCACTCCTAAAGGAAAACAATAAATTTGTTAATTATCTGAGCGTGAGCGTGCCCTGAGAGTTGCATTTGAATAACAACAGTTAAATTTGTTAATTGTCTGGGCGTGTACTGAGAGTTGCATTTGAATAACAAGAATGTGAATAACAATAATAACATCGGTTTCATGTGATATGTATCAAGAGTGAGGGTGCTAGCATTAGTAATAAAAATATAAGTCCCCACTTTAGCCCAAAAATAAAAGGTGTCGTTAAAAAAAACTAAACAAACATCTATTTCTTCGGAATAACACAAGAATGCAGCACAGGATATGTACACTCAACGCTCTTTGGTCTGCGATATTCCAGCTAATAGACAGATAAATTACCATAAACAACCCTAAATTACTATAAACAACATTTCAAAACAAAAAATATTCAAAAACACTTCAACCTAGGCCACATTCTTTTGAGACAGGGCAACATTACAAGCAAGCGAACAAAGTGACATGTTGAATCAGAATAAAATACTCGTTCACATAAAATACACCTTGAAACAAGCGAGGGCATATATCAGTAAAGTAATAACTGCAACACTCTAAAGCATATACTTTATAGCGGAAAAGTGTAGTGCCAGACACATTTATTGCACATACCATCATGCCTTTCCTGAATCATGTTTGAGCAAAACGTCTCAAATATATTAATGATTTCTTAATGATTATGATTTGATAATGATTGTTGTTGCAGGTTCATTGCTTGTTGTTGATGTCTTGAGATCCAACAACAAGCAATGCAAGCTATATTCTTATACTTAAGATTTAATGCAAGCTAATTTGATTATATAAATGATGTAAATATGCTCTAGTATGGATTCTTAGTGTGAAGTTCAAGGTCAAAGTCAGACTAGTGAATGGCTAGGCATGTATTATGTAAATATTTGTATTTGAGTCATATGGTTGGCTTGTTATGCTATCTCAAAATATATGTAAGTATTATGCTTGATAAAAATAAAATGGCCCAAGATGGTTCTATAAAGAGCACTAGAGAGACTTTGATTCCACCATAGGGGAAGAGGAAAGGGCGCCTATGGGAGACCAAATCCTTTGCTGCCAAGTGTCAACCTTAGAACTCATCCAAGTTCTTCCATGTGATTTAAATAAGCCAATCACCTTCTTTTGACTATTTGCAATAGTTGAATGCATGTGTGAGGTTGGTAGAAAAAGTCACCTCATGTAGTTATTGAAACCTGAGGCTAAATGTGCTTCTGTGATAGTTTTTTCAATGTCATAAGAAAGTCTGCAACTGTCACGATTCCTTTCTTTTATGGTCAGAAGCTATGAAAGTTGTATTTTCACCATTATCTCATATACTATGGAATCAACACTCATTCTATCATTCTGCCATACATATCTACACTACATAGAGCTCCCCATTGGTGTCCAATACCTTAACGAGACATTGCATATAATATAAATTCAAATATAGGGACAAAGTTGTAGATTTCAAGGGAATGGAGATGGCTATAGGTGATCACAAAGGTTGGGAAAGATAGGAGCTCTTATCCATTTAGCTTTCCTACTCAAAGATGTTTGAGACACCATGAATTAAGGATACAGGTGGTTCTACAACAACATATATCAGGTTGGTATCCTTTAATGCGCACATTGGAAGCACCCAGAAAGATGGATCAACTAAGAGAACCGTGGAACATCGAAGGAGATGCCTGAGCTGAGAAGGGTGTTGTATGGGGTACATATTATTGGAGCCAAGGTTGTGATGGCTAAGTGAGATCCAAGTAGAGCTTTGTATGAGCATTTGGCTAAGCATAGAGAACAACACAGGTTGTGGTTTGAGAGATAGAAGCCTCTAGGTGTTTCATTCACCATAGTGGCCTCATAGCCCGGCTTGGGGTTGGCCTCTCGACAGAAAGAGTATATGCTAGACATAGTTTCTATAAATGGGTGGAAAATCACTCTTACACAGGCAATTACTTGGATTTTCTTTGTTTAAAGATAAGTATTCTTTTGTATTTGAGTATGCAATGTTTTTAATTAATGTCTATTATGATTATGCATGTGTGTGGATATATTTTATTTCCATTGTGTATTATTATTTATGTATTTGTACACATATAATAAATTTTATGAATTTGTATTATGGATATGGGGTGAAATTTGTAAGACCATAGTTTGTCCAAGTCCCTCTCTATTGGTCATTGACGGAAGCAAACATGACACACATTGCAAGTTTGAGTTATGGAGTGAATATGGTGAGTTTTCTCCATTGTCCAAAGAATCCATGCACCTTTTTTAGTTATTATAAGACATTAGCACCCTCCTTGAGTGTTTTTAGGGATGTGCACTTCATGAATGTGCCTTCAGTTAGTTGCAGTAAGTTGCCCCTAGCATGTACATAGTTAATTTCACTTAGGAAATTCAAGAGTTAGTTAAACTTGCTGTGGAGAGTGTGCATGGATAACTAAGGGTTCCTGGCTCTAGTTAAGCCTAACTAGCATCTCATGCATTGCAGGAGAAATTGGAATTGCCACATCACTTTTTTTTGTAATAATTAATGTTTGGCACATTTATTACATGAATATGTTAGATTGATGGTCTATTTCACAATATTGTTATGTTGTTTAATATAGAGATCTACATGCTCAAAATATACAATTTTTTTATGGTTGGTTAATCTATTTTTTAATTATTCTTAAAATTATTTTTTTTACAAATAAATGAACTTGTGTAAAAAAACCAGTTTTTTTTTTAATCTATATTTTTTTGGGAATCCAACGATAAATTGTTTTATACTAAATTTTTAAGAGTCAATCATTCATTAATTAAATTTACTTACTTAATGATATCAGCACTCCATTAGAGGGATCGGTCGTTGAATATATATAACTCCATGTTAGATACCAATTATTTGCATTGGGCGAAGCAATATCATATACCTGATCCTTCGAATTGGCAATCATCAAAGCATGTTAAGTGAAGTTCCCTAAAATCTTAGGCTTGAAATTAACGATAAGGACAAAACATCTCTATGAATCATACTAAAGGGTACAAGAATTCGATAATATCTACTTCCATATGAAATACTAGAGTTGAGATCGTCCGAAAACTTGCATAGGAATTTGTGTGTGGGCAGTAGACATTTGCAAAAAACAATTCTATTAGCATTCGTATGCAGATTCACCAGTATAGGTATTCTCGCCAGTAGCTACATCTATTGGTCTCTCTTTTCAACGCAGCAGAAAATTACAAACCCTAATCATCATTGGAGGGCACTTCTCTTCTCGTCGATTACCGGATGGCTATACACACCAAAGCTTACCCAGTTCTGCACGTTCTCTGGCCAGACTTGCTGGTTTAATTGGTATTAGCACTAAATCAATTGCTAGTCAATACAGATAGTACAACATTTTTAGAAAGATAAGTTTTATGCATGTCACATATACTAAGAGATGCATGTGAACAACAACAGTGGCGTACAAAATCATTCAGCTATCAGAGTTCCTATCTGTCTATCTGTGTTTTAAATGTAGAAAACCCCTGTGCCACAGCAAGTTGGTCAAAGCACAAAACCCTAGATTACTAAGGATTTCCAAATAAAACATAACACTCTAAACATTAAGTCCTCTGCCACAAATCCTACACTACAATAAATTTGAGAAAAGACAAACAATACAAACTAAGAAACAAATCAGTAGAAGAGAGCAATACTTCAAAAAAAATGATCCTTGTTAAGTGAAATTTTTTAATATTTATCTATTTTGAAATTGTATTTTTAATATACATATTATTTTATATACATGAGTTAGGTGATTTTTTTTAATATTTATGTATTTTCAAATTGTATTTTTAATATAAATATTATTTTATATACATGAGTATAGTAATTTAATTTGTAGTAAAAGCTAAGTTTTATTACCTACTTTGATAATACATTTGTCAATATAGTCAATTCTAGTTAGCTCATTCCACTTAAGGTGTGTGTGGATCAGCACAGTGACAATCACAATAGTTGGTCTAGCCCGGGGTGGGTTGTGGTTTTTAACCAATGGGTCATTGCTACCGACCTTAAGTGAAGGGCAATCGAAAACACAAAAAATATAACTATTTTTTAAATATTATATAAAAATAACATTAAAATTTTAATATAAAAAAATATTTATTAGTTTATTTTGTAAATTTTTATAATTTAAAAAAAAAATTGATTTAATAATTTTCATTTATCCAAAATACATTTTGTATAGAAACCAAAATATTAATAAATAGCAATTTGACACACTCTGAATCCTCTCTTTGAAATGAAGCAAAGGCCCCAAGTTGATATGGAATAAACGTTCATGTCATAGAGGCATTGGGGTATAGCCTGTTACATTAGGAAGAACATGTCCCCTCATGTTAGGCTTTATAAGAAAGCTGACAAAAAAACCTACATATCCATTTGTTATTTTGCCCCTATTAATTCCAACTTCTATAAAAAAACAATTTAGATAAAAATTGTCCTTATAATGGTTTAGAACATGATATTTCTAGTATAAGGAAGGAAGGCAATATCCTTTCGATGGGTAACTTCAATGCCCGAGAGGAACCAAGCTATTTTTGTAAGCAACTATTCCAATCCTAATCCCCTTTGGTTAAACAAAGACCTTGAGCTAGCCAATCGGTACAAAAGAAGTTATGAAGTTCTAGGTGAAAATCTATTTGGTTTCAGGCTGGTCAATTTTTGTAGTACTCAAGATCTTATCATTTGCAATGGACTAACAAAATGGCTAAATTCCAGTTGGATGACTTGTATTCACGAGCTTGGTAGTAGTGTGGTAGATTATGTTATTTCTGATATCTCTTTATGCAACAAGTTAATAGATTTCAACATCTTAAACGACCATGAGCCCGACTCTGATCATAGGCCTTGAATTATAACTCGCAATATTTCCATGTGTAGCGATCCCAAAGAGGAAAACTATCATTTACAAAAGCACTTGATCTTCGATAAAAATAAAACCAAGATTTTTCTCCATGATTTAAAAATGTATTTATTTGTTTTATCTGGTATGGAGATTATAGAAAATCTCTACTATAATTTTACTACAGACCTCTCGTCCTCCGTTAACAAGTTCTCTATTGAAGTCTTGGTTAAAAAGAGAGATAGTAGAACAAACCCTTGGTATGATTAAGAGTGTAAGAATGCTAGAAAAAAAAATTAAGCAAGCTACTGCAGAATCTGTTATACCTCAAATTGCCAAACCAGGTAAAACATGATGTTTATGCCACCTAAGGGTGTTAGGACTCTTCATTCTAATGTTGGTCCATTCCCTAGTGTCACGTCTCCATCTCTGCTAAAAGCTTTTAATTATTTAATTTTTTTTTCTATCTGCATAATGACACTAATTAGAGCCTAAACTATTTTTTCCCACCATGCAATCAAAGAGTGAAAAAGGGCATGGTGAACCACAAGAGGGAGAGTCGTCAAGTCGTAAATGTAGTCGTAAGTCTTTGGATCGGTTTAACTCTTGTGTCGAGCCAAGTTAATTTTTGTGTTTGGCATTGTTGTGGGCATGCTTATGCTCATCTTTGTTTAAATAGTGCAATATATTAAGGACATATATTGCACTTATATTTTATGATCCCATATCTTATATGGGTATGCTATTATAATTATAAAAATGCATATATTTAATAATGAAATTTATGCTTTTTCCAGTTATGCAAAATGTATATATATATATAATGTTCATATATATATATATATATATATAGTTCTATGCCTTTATGTGAGAATACATATATATGTATATATGTACTATGTTAGCTATGAAAGGTAAGTTAAATATTTAGATGCATTTTACTTTCATTTACATGTTCAAATGCAGACATTTGTGTCTTTATACTTAGGCATTTACAAAATGCATCTATATATCTACTTTGGTTATGCTTCCCATATAAAGTATATATATTATATAATGTATTTTATACATATAGAAAAATATATATATGCACTTTCTTGGTCATGTTTTCTATAAAAAAGACTTATGGATTTGCTAAATTTATGAATGAAGGTACACTTACCTTTTTGGTTGGAGAAATATTTTAATGTTAATCTTTTGTAATTTAATAATTACTTGCTTCATTTTTAATGTCAAATGCTACAAAAGGGATTTATGCCTTTAGTTATTTTGGGGGAAGAAGGTCTTATGTCGAGGAAGATTTATATGGGACGGAGTCATAGTACCTTCTTGGTAAAAAGAAATGGAACGCATATGTTATTTTAATATTTTAATATATTATTTCGGGGTTATGTTATATTTAATATTCGAAGGAATTTATCTTATTAGGAGAGGAGGTCCTTTTTTGAACTAGTTTGGGGGGTTATTTAACCTAGCTCTCGCTGGAGGGGGGAAGGCAGGAAGCTTTGGTGGCGGCGGGGAAGGAGAAAAGGAAAACGTGAAGCCTTGGGGAAAGGTAGAAAAAGCCGAAACCCAGGATGGTTTTTCTTCTTGTCTACATTTCATAGAGTGCTTCTAACTGTGTGCGGCATGGAGACTAGATTCCCGGGGAATGCCAATAGCGTTTGGATGGCTGCGTTTTTGTTGAGAAGAATGCGGCTGCAAAACTTAATAAAACTCTTTTGATTTCCTTCCTTTTAAATTTCGTTGTATGGCTTCCACGGGATGGTTGTGTGAAGCCAAGAAGAGCCTTGAGGCCCAGTGTTATTGTTTTCTTGTGGTATTTTTGTTCATGTCTGGCTGTTGCGCTGATGCTAGAAGAGCTCGAATGCTCTGTATCTTCCTCTTTGAGTATTTCAGTGCTCTGCCTTTTTCGTGGATGCTCTGTATGCGTATATGCTAGGGATTTCACTATTTTTATGTTGCTGTCTGAAATGGAGGAAATATTTTGCTGTATGTTTATTATTGTGGTCGCCTGCGTTGGGGAAGAAAATGGGTTTGTTAAGCCATGAAGCTGCTACAGCAATACGAATGTCCCTTCGTTTAACTCAAGTCGGCTTCAATGAATATATGTATATTTATGTGTATTGTTTTTTTTAAGTAATCAGTGTGATGGCCGGCCTGTAAGAATGAATCAACCTTTCCTATGGAAGGGTAAGATTATTTCGGGAAGGGACGGCTCTTAAGGAGCTCGATCCCAATCTTTGATTGCTATATACGATTTTCTTTTAGTTTATTTGGCACTTATATGTATTTCTACAGTGTGGGTTTTGGGAGGTTCAGCGCTAAGGACGTCTCCCATTTTGAGAAAGAACCATGCTCATGTTTAAACCTCTTCATATTAATTGCTTAACCGAAAGTGAGCATTAACCTTTGCTTATGGCTACCTTTCTTTGATACCCTGCTCATGTGTTCGATCTACGGACATATCACTGAAAAATTACTTACATAGTAAGCAACTCGGCCCTTCGTTTTGATGGAGCCTTCCATTAATAAGAGGAATCTTTGCGAATTGTATTTAATAGATATGATGCTCATGCTATGCTTTCACACCCTTTATATGAAGGTCGTAGGCAATCTCATAATTTTGCATAAGGTTGTATGCTGTGGTCATACTTCAATTGTATGAATGATTTTAATATTATATGATGGTTTCACTTTATGATGATAACCTTTTATATAACAATGTTTACATGATTATTTCTTTAAATGTTGTACGAAAGACATCCATACTTTATGCATTTAGGAGTGTTGCATATAGTCAATATATTTGTATACTATGGTCATCTTTATATATGTATATAGTGTAAAGGAGTAGGCTATATACATATGTACATATATTTTGGATAAAGGGTTTTCTTATGTGTTATATGCCTAGTATAAGAGGGTTATGATTCTCTATTATATAAAAATGGCATATTTTATATATACATGTGGTATAAAATGGTGATCATATATATGTCTTAGGTGAGGGTGTTGTTGCGTAGAGTTAATATCTAGATGCATTTCTACAAGAGTTATGCAATGTTGTTATACAATGATCACTTACAATTTATCATGTTTCATATATATGGTATAAATGAGTATATATGAACTTAGATATGGTATAAGACCACGGGGTTATAGAGATGTTCCATGCCTAGTTTGTATGGGCATTGACCAAGTTACCTATAAAATGTATGCAAATTGTAGATCTTTCCATCCCTTAGTCACATGACGAATGCATACATTGCCTGTCGCATGCATTCGACGGGGCTCATTTACATGTTCATGTCAAATTACGTATGATGTTTGTCGATAGATTGCTTGCCGAGTGTGTAGGCTTCATGTCGAAGAAAACTTGATACATTACTTACACATGTTCATGCTTTTTGGTGTTACATTATGTTTTTAGGTCGCATGTCGAATGCAGTCTTCAGGTCGAATGCACCCCTTAGGCTTGATATGCATATTTGTGATATTAGCATTACATTGTGCTTTGATGGCTTGTCAAATGCATTATGGCATGTCGATGGCACCTCTTATATTTCATCTGCATGCTATGATGCTTGTTTACTCTTGATATCTGTTCTTTGTATGATGGATGATTTGAGTGCATGTCGAAATACTGGGGTAGCTTGTCGAATGCACTAGTTATGTTACTTATGGTTGGACTAAGCTGTGAACGGCAGTCGGGTAACACATGCTTATGCCATGAGGGCATAGACGACCATGTTGAGAGTATAGACTTGGGCCCGCTGAGAACAACACCACAACTATGCACGAGGTTAGGACACAAGAAGTGTCTAAGTAGGAGTACTACCTTTAGAATTGTAGAAGTACTACATTCACCTCTAGAGTTGTGTGTGATTGGTTCTAGGGTGACGAGACTTAGGGACTCTATATCCAATTTCTGGATCACCATGCCCAGCTCGGGGGTGGCCTTCGGACGGACTGAGTATATGCCATCGAAGAGCCTACGGTTGGGTGGAGCATTGCATTGCCCACATTATTTTCCCCTATTACATGATTATGTTTTGTAATATTAATTTCATGTATCTTGATTTATTAAACGATGTCCATAGTTGTCGTAATATGTTTTATTGTACTAATGTATCTTATGAGTTTAATTGATGATTATAGGAATAAGACGGCAACAAGAATGACCACACCTCAGTCTTACCAAGGTAGTAAGAAAAGTATGTTTGTAAAGCTATCATACGCATTAACATAGTTATTGTCTCGTTTGATTTTGTCTTACTTGTATTCAATGAATGTAAGTTGGTAGTACCTTCTATCCTGTTTAATTACCCATGTGTCCATGTTAAGTTGATTTGGTAGAAGGCTAAAGGAAAGAGACTACCATTGTTGAAAAGATATTTCAATATGATGCTAACCCTAGATAAGTTTAGTGTCATACACATGCTTAGAGTTCTACTATTTTATGTCATTAATGTTAGAACGTAGATTAGATGTTATATTTAATGGGCAAGCATATGATTGTGAATGCATAAAAGAATCAATGAGTTCCTTGTGCATTGGAAGAAACGTGTAAAGTCTTATGTGGATTATGATTGAAACATGACCTTAGATACGTTTGCATTGCTAATAATCTATGTAAGGGTATGTGTGACAAGAGCATGTCAGTATACAATTTGTGGTTGATGTAAAGTAGCTTAGCCATTACAACATAGCCTAAGGTTATTGTTTCACCTTGCAACATAGTCCATGGTTGACTTAGTATTCTTTTGGTGTAAAAGGAAGACTTGACATGTTCTTATTTTATTATGCATGTGCTTAATTGTGTCGTCAGCCTCTTAACGGAAGTATGACGTGCCGCAAGCATTAAATTGTCTTTAGCTAAGAGTCTCAATAATTAATTATTTTCTGCATGAACGACTTTGTTAATTAATGTTGTCTTTATAAGCATTTATTATTTCCGCACTTACAATTATTAACCATTAATGCTGATTTAAAAAAAATAAAAAAAATTGAAATTATCGGGATGTTACACCTAGTCACACTTGGAAGCAAATCCAACAAGCAAGGGGTCGAAACCCACCTTAACCACCTCCCAACATTACCACTTACTAGAATTTTCGCGCCCTGCATGCCTGTGGGGGAGCGAAAATTTCATCTTTTTCTCGCCCTGCATGCCTATGGGGGAGCGAAAATTTCAATATTTTTGCGCTTTGCTCAATTATAGCGGAGCGAAAAATTTTGGTTTAGGCTTATCCATTTGATTTTGGATCTTGGATCTCATGGATATTTTCTTGGGATGAGGTACCCCTTTGAATCCCATCTCACATTCCCTCCTTGGCATGGTTTAGATCCTTGATACACATCTTACTCACTTAAATCCATCATTTTCTCCTAGTGGTTGGCCTTCCCAAATCCTACTTAAGGAGGACCATCCATGAGTTAGGGGAGAGGTGATCTTGGAAACACCAAACCTATGGTCCTGTAATTCTTGGAGAACACTCATGAGGATGTCATCTTGATCTTAAGAGTCTTGCAAGGTGATGGGGGAGAGCATGGAAGGAGATGCTACCATCTTGGAAACCAAGGTATAACATTGTAATCAACTTCTTTGGCTTTCTTAATGATAACTTTGCCTATTCTCCCATGTCTTGTTTCTTGTTTTATTGATGCATGATATGTTGTATATTAGATCTAGATTAATACATCTACTTGCTTGGAAGTTTTGGTCCCAACCTACAGGTTGGAGGTAAGTTTTACTTCTTCATTTCTTCTTCCATGTTCCATAGCTTATGTACTGTGATAGATCTAGGAGAATAGATCACCATTTGTTTTGTTTCTGTCATGGATTAAGTATCTAGGGTCTTAGTTATGTCCATGAGAGAGTTTAAATATCCATAGGAAGAAAGATCAATAAAAAATGGAAAAGATATTTAAAAGAAAGAAAGAAATTAATAATTAGGTGGCATACATAATTAATAAATAAAGATATTGTATGAATGAATATTTAAAAGAAAATATAATTAATTAAATTAAATTATGTATTTAATTTGGAGCTTCTAAAAATTTGATAATTTAGTTTTGATGGGGATTTTCATTATAATTTGATATTTTTTTTATTTTGCAAAATCTGAATTTAACTGTGTTTTAATGGCAATGACAATCTTGATGGTAGAAACCGATTTCCATGGGGCACCCAAAATTATTAAAATTTTCCATTTGAAATAGTATAACTTTTAGACTAAGATGAATGCTAGCAAATCAATTTATAATAATAACACGTGAATTCATTTTATTTACAATGAACTTTGTATTTTTAAATTATTATTAACAATCGAATTTTTTAAATTTATTTTAAAAATATATTGTTATTAATTAAATAAGAAATAAGCATACAAAATTTAAAAATAAATATTAATTAATTCAAATAAAATATTAATATGAAAAAACTAGACATAAATATCAAATATGTAAAAATATAAACCTTATATATCTAATTTATTTGAGAAATGTTGCCTTAAACTTTTAATTAAAAACTACTTTATACAATTTAAAAGTATATAAAATTTGAAATACATATAAAAACTTTGTTAAAAAATAAGTTAGAAATAAAACTGAATCTGAATATTTACATGAAATTTCATAAAATTTTAATTACATATATATATATATATTTTTAACTTGAAGGAACTTTCAAATCATCCACGAAACATTCTTGATTACGAAACATTCTTGATTAGGCTACCTGATAATAAACCTTTAGATGTGAAAACGATCTGCCGTAAAATTCCAAGTACATATACAATACCCCACGAATAATAGTCGCTGCAAAACATATCAATAAGTCAAACCAAAAGGTAAACGAATTCCATTGTATTCCACTTACATTTTGCAATAAGTCAAACCAAAAGGTAAATGAATTCCATTGTATTCCAGTTACATTTTACAGCATATGTAGGAGAACTTGCGTTGAAATTGTGTGGCCAATAGTCATGTCAATTTTATTTTAAGAAAGATAGTAAAAGTATTTCTACTAGAATTCTTATGTAGATTGACAAGTATAGCTTCTGTCGCTCCATTTATTTGGTCCCCTTTTTATAGGCATGAGAAAGCTACAAACCTCATCCTGGTGTAATTTAAAGTTGGGTATGGGCATTGTCAATTGATGAACATAGAAATAGTGAATTAGTTGTTGGACAATAAGAACAATACAAAGTACAACGTTTTTAGAAAGAGCAGTTTTCTTTCATGTGAAAATCACTTGCACTTTTTTAGGCTTTGCATGTGGGGGACTTAGGATGAAGTAACTAACTCTCACCCTCGCTTCTCTCGCGGTAGAAACCTTTGTTTGTCGAAGTATTTTCATGAAAAGAGAATAATTTCTGGTACAAAAGAGAACAAAAAGTTTTCATGTCACTGGAAAAGATTATGGTGAATATTAATATGTAGCCAGAGTACAAAGGCTGAAATAGCCAAGAGCATGCCTACAAGAAACCACTAACTAAATTTGGTATCTGAGAGCTGACTTGCATGTGAATAACAAAAATACTGAGAGCTGAGTTGTATGTGAATACCATGAATACAACAGTTGTATGTGAGTAACAAGAATGCAAAAATAATCATTCATCCTTAATATATTTTTAAAAATATAGATACATTATTTTTTTAGTTTGAAAGTTGTCTTTGTTGAGTCACAAATTATTGGTATATCTAATTTGAAGACTGTTTAATATACTCTTGAAGTTAAGTTGATCCCAATAAAATTACAGATTCCCCACTCTCATCTAAATTTTAGAGTTCAAAAACAGACCCTCTTTTCACAACCCAACTTTTAAAACACAAATCAAATTTTATTTATTGATAAAAACGACAACTTTCAAGTTTCAACAAGTTTTCAAAAATTATCATCAACAGCTTTACATTTTTGCACCAACTGAAAATCCTTTTATGGCAATTTTAAAGAGATCACAACAGAACTTCAGTCTTAAGTCCATACATTTAATAGTGCGTGCACTCGTACTTCAAAGAGGAAACTTCCTCACAATGGGACCAACAATTTTCAGTTTAATTCTAACTACTGTAGTTGATTGTTTTGGAATTGAATTTGTTTAGAAAAATTATAGAGAAATTCTATTGAGTATATGTGACATTGCATACGGTTATGACCTCAATGTATCAAGTTGCTTTCATTAATTCCAACTTTCATTAATTCCCACAAAAATGAAGAGATCAATAGAATTGGTACCATGAGAAGTCCAGAAACTTTGTAAGACAAGAGTTATGGTGAAAGAGGAGAAGTAATCCTCAAGACTTTGTTAAACATGTGTAAAAAAACTAACCTAGAATGCAAATCTCTCTCAATATTGATCTAACAACAATGGGATGGAAAATCAATTTACTTAAAAATGATTTCACATTACAAAAATGAGTCCAAAAATTTATTTTAAGAGTCTAGGGTGGTAGATCCACTATGTTAGAAAAGAGTTTTGATAAACCAAACATTGAAAACTAGAGTTTTTCCATTTCCTATCCCATTGTATTCTATTTTTTGTTTACAATACAATATTATACATCCAAAACCCTAATCCATTAACCCAAATTAGATTGTATCCCCAATTCTTTAACACAAATTAGTTTACAATGGATTGAAAACAATTGTGCATAAAACAACTCAAAATAGACTCGTAAGCACCTAAAAAATTAATCTGGGAGTTATGTCTCTGCACAACCTTACGACACATGTCCAACATTCTCCCACTTGTTTTCTTCAAAAGAAAGGAACAAAAAAACCTCTAAAAGTAACAATGCACATTGATTCTCTACACTAACTTTGTGAATATGAAAAATTAAACTCTATCTAACTATTTTATTTTATTCTAAAATATGTTATATAAAAACCTATAAAATTCAAAATACATATATTACTTTTTATAAATCATAAAAATCCTAATGAAAAAACATGTTAATACAAATAAAATTCAAATGTGTATGTAAGTTTTCTTAAAATTTAAAGCACATACAATACCCCCACACAACATTCAATATTTTTGGTACCTGAATCCCATTGTATTCTCTTACATTTGCAATAAGGCACATGTACTAGATCTTGCGTTGAAATTGAAATTGTGTGGCCAATAGTGATCTCAATACTCTTAACAAAGATATTAAAAATCATTTCCAATAGAATTCATTTGTAGATTGAACAGTATAGCTATCGTCGTTCATTTATTTGGTCTCATTAAAGGCACGAGAGAAATCCAAACCTCATCCTGATGTAATAGAAGACAGATAACACTTCTGGCTACTGTCGGTTGTATTTATAACACAGAAGAACTTACCCAGTTAAAATTTGGGTAATTATGGCTACTGTCGGCCGTATTTATAAACACAGAAGAGCTTACCCAGTCGTGCAATCTCCGGACAGACATTGCTGGTTGAACATTTAAAATTTTGAATTTCGCATTCTCAATTCATGAACATCGAAATAGTAAGTTAGTTGTTGGACAATAAGAACATTAAAAAGTACAGCAGTTGTAGAAGGTAAATTTTCCTTCATGTCAAATTCACTTGCACTGTTCTATGTACTATAATTTTGAGGATGCAACGAACATAGTCATCTCCACTTTTATTAATTAACTACAGCAAGTCTCTCATCTTCGCCTTTCCCTGCGGTAGAAACCTTTGTTTGTTGAAGTAATTTCATAAAGAAAAACACTTGCACAAAAGAGAACAAAAGATTTTCAGATCACCGGAAAAGAGTATGGTGAATACAGAGCCGAAATAGTCAACAGCACTCCTAAAAGAAAACAATAAATTTGTTAATTATCTCAGCGTGCACTGAGAGTTGCATTTGAATAACAACAGTGCATTTGAATAACAAGAATAACAACAGTTACATGTGAATAACAAGAATAACATTGGTTTCATCATCATGTGATATGTCTCAAGAGTGAGGGTGAGGGTTCTAGCATTAGTGATAAAAATATAAGTTCCCACTCTAGCCAAAAAAAACAGGTGGTATTAAAAAAAACTAAAAACAAACATTTATTTCATCTGAATAACACAAGAATGCAACACAGGATATCTACCCTCAACGCTCTTTGGTCTGCGATATTCCAGCTAACAGACAGCTAAATTACCATAAACAACCCTAAATTACTATAAACCACAGTAGCATATTTCGGTGGGAAATTCGGAATAAATCCGAATTTTTGAATATTTTGTGCAGATGTAATACTGATACTGATTATTAGTGGAAAATTAAATTTTTAAAACAAATGTAATAAAAAACAAACTTTAATTATTTAAACACTATAAAACAAAAATACCATTAGTTTGATACTTTCTGATTAAAATAACAATTAAAGTTTCACACTTCCATATCTGAAGTTGTTGAGATTTTATATTTTTGGTTTTTAAATATATGTTTATTTTATTATAGAAATGTCTATGTATATTTATGATATATTTGTAAATATTTGATTAAAATATTATGTATAAGCAAGCTACTTCCCTATTTTATTGGTACTATATATTTTCATTACATATTTTTTCAGTAGTATTCATATTCGTACTCAAATTATGCTACTATGCTATAAACAACATTTCAAGGCAAAGAATATTCAAAAACACTTCAACCTCGGCCACATCCTTTTGAGACAGGGCAACATTACAAGCAACCTAACAAAGTGACTGAAGTTCTTAACTCTGTGAGATACTTTACCTCACCGGCATCTCAACTTCAGGATCCTTTTTACTTCGGGTTACTTCTTAACTTCGTAGATCTCTTAAACAAACTTTATCTTAAAATCTTTCTTGCTAAGTCATAAGAACCAAATCATTTAGATGAAGCTCACATGAAGTTACTCCTCGTTAAAATAGAATTTTTACCACTGTGAACTATTTGGAAATTTTGATTTCTTTTACAAACATTAAATGTAAATAACATTCAGGCAAGTAAATCGGTGAAGATGTGCCACATGCAACATTCAACATTCTTGAGAATGAATACATAAAACTACGGACTTACATATATTAGCGTATCAAAATAGAGCAACTTGACCGCAATACATGGAGATGAGTTTTACTATGATCTTTCACTTCTTCTAAAGAGAGCTTGGGCTCTTCATACATTTCATGGGTATGAGCTTCTTCTCCCTTCACTCTTGCTCTTCACTTCTTCTCTTCTTCCCTCATACATCTCTCTCAGATTTTCAATTATCTTCTTCTATATATAGGAATTGCATAACCACCCACTTAAGATGGCTTCACCGGGAAGCTACTGAATTACATTAAAGACTGCAATTAATTTCTACTTAAGAATTCTTGACATGCGGAATACAAACTCAGTTACATAAATACAATGAGACGTGTGTCAGATTGGTTGCAGACTGATTGAATGACCGCCTGACTCCTGACATTGCATACTGACAAAAAGATATAGAAAACTTGTCACTCCTAAACAACTCCGCAGATAATGAAATGGGTTTTTTTTCCAATGATTTGGTAAAAATGTCTGCTACCTGCTAAACACATTTCTTTGTTATTTATCAATTATTATTTCTACTAAAATTCTTATGTAGATTGACAAGTATAGCTTTTGTGGCTACATTTATTTGGTCTCCTTTTTATAGGCATGAGAGCTACAAACCTCATCCTGATGTAATCTACAGATAACACATCTGGCTACTGTTGGCCGTATTTATAACAGAGAAGAGCTTAACCAGTCGTGTAATCTCCGGCCAGACTTTGATGCTTGAAAATTTAAAGTTGGGTATGGGCATTGTCAATTTGATGAACATAGAAATAGTAAATTAGTTATTGCAGAAAAAGAACAATACAAAGTACAACTTTTTTAGAAAGATCAGTTTTGTTTCATGTCAAAATCACTTGCACTTTTTTAGGCTTTGCATGTGGGCGGCTTAGGATGAAGAAACTAACTCTCACCTTCGCCTTCTCTCGCAGTAGAAACCTTTGTTTGTCGAAGTATTTTCATGAAAAGAGAATCATTTCTGGTACAAAAGAGAACAAAAGGTTTTCATGTCACTGGAAAAGATTATGGTGAATATTAATATGTAGCCAGAGTACAAAGGCTGAAATAGCCAAGAGCATGCCTACAAGAAACCACTAACTAAATTTGGTATATGAGTATGCACTCAGAGTTGAGTTGCATGTGAATAACAAAAATACTGAGAGCTGAGATGTATGTGAATACCATGAATACAACAATTGTATGTGAATAACAAGAATGTAACAAAGAATCATCCACCCTCAATATATTTGTAAAAATATAGATATATTGTTTTTTGCTCTAAAAGTTGCTTTTGTTGAGTAATAAGTTATTGATATATCTGACTTGAAGACTGTTTAATATACTCTTGAGATTAAGTTGATCCCAATAAAATTACAAATTCTTATTGTCAAAAAAATCTCAAATACGTTAATAAAAATCTCAAATACATTAATAATGACCTCTTCGGAAGCATTGTTTTCATAGTTTTTATTACTATAATACAACTTTTTGGCGGACATATTATGATAAACAAACTCTTTTTGTTTCTCTTAATGTTTTTTAATAAATTTTATATTTAAATTATATCAACTTAAACATCATTTAAATCTACAAATTATTATTTTTTTCTTGTATTTTTAAAAAAAAAATTCATTTAAGTTATATAACTTAAACATCATTTAAATCTTCATCATCATTTTTTCTTACATTAATTTTTGTGCAATTATGTTTTTAGCTTATGTTTTTCTCCTAATTACAATGTAATGTAGTGGCATCTCATGTATATGTATGTAACTATTATGTGTATTTTATTTATTTATTTAGTTTTGGTTTTATTGAGATAAAAAAAAACAACTTTTAAAATGTTTGCTGTATTAGTGATTTTTGTTAACCACATGAATATGAAGCATTGTATTCCAAATTTTAACAGCTTTAATTTTAACAACTAAAACTGTTGCAAAGACAAAAACTGAAAATCATATGCATAAATATGAAATTTGTGAATGTCCATCAAGATTTTGGCTCTACATTCTTTTGGTGTAGTGTGGATCATTGTGCATGGGATATGTGATCATAGTGGAAGCTTAATCTAGATTTATTGATGTGGTATTTCTCTTTGTTTTCAATTAAATTGTAGAGCTATGTGGTTATTTGTGTTAGTGAATGGTTTATTATTGTGGTGCATTTGTACTTGTTTTCAATTTAATTCTAACTATTGCGGTTGATTGTTTTGGAATTGAATTTGTTTAGAAAAATTATGGAAAAATTCTATTGAGTATATGTAATATCACATACTGTTATGACCTCAATGTATCATGTTTCTTTCATTAATTCCAACAAAAATGAAGAGATCAATAGAATTGGTACCATGAGAAGTCAGAAAACTTTGTGAAACAAGAGTTATGGTGAAAGAGGAGAAGTACTACTCAAGACTTTGTTAAACATTTGTGAAAAAACTAACCTAGAATACGTGCATCTCTTTCAATATTTATCTAACAACCTTACTTCTTTAACAAGAAATAAATTACAATGAAATGGAAAAACAATTTCCTTAAAAATGATAACACATTAAAAAAATGAACCCAAAATTTTATTTCAAGGGTAACACAAATTAGTTTACAATGGATTGAAAAAAATTGTTCATAAAACAATTCAAAATAGATTAAGTAAGCACCTACATTTTTTTGGGAGTTATACATATAAGAGGCGCTAATCATCCCTCATATCTCTTTTCCTTTAAGAACTTAACACTACAACACATGTCCAACAATCTCTCACTTGTATTCTAAAATATGTTATATAAAATACATATATTCCATTTTATAAATCATAAAAATCCTAATAAAAAAACATGTTGATACAAATAAAATTCTAAATATCTATGTAAGTTTTCCTAAAATTTAAAGCACATACAATACCCCACACAACATTCAGTACTTTTGGTACATGAATCCCATTGTATTCTGCTTACATTTGCAATAAGGCACTCGTACTAGATCTTGCGTTGAAATTGAAATTGTGTGGCCAATAGTGATATGTCATGTCCTCTTAGCAAAGATGGTAAAAATAATTTCTACTAGAATTCTTTTGTATATTGACCAGTATAGCTATCGTCGTTCATTTATTTGGTCTCCTTATTAAAGGCATGAGAGAAATCCAAACTCTATACTGATGTAACAGAAGACATATAACACCTCTGGGCAGTATTTATGACAGAGAAGAACTTACCCAGTCGTGCAATCTCCGGCCAGACATTGCTGGTTGAACATTTAAAATTTTGAATGAGTATTGTCAATTCACGACATCGAAATAGTAAGTTAGTTGTTGGACAATAAGAACATTACAGAGTACAGCAGTTTTAGAAGGTAAATTTTCCTTCATGACAAATTCACTTGCACTGTTCTATGTACTATAACTACAGCAACATAGTCATCTCCACTTTTATTAATTAACTACAGTAAGTCTCTCATCTTCGCTTTTTCCTGCGGTAAAAACCTTTGTTTGTTGAAGTAATTTCATAAAGAAAAACACTTGTACCAAAGAGAACAAAAGATTTTCATATCACGGGAAAAGAGTATGGTGAATACAAGGCCGAAATAGTCAACCGCACTCCTAAAAGAAAACAGTAAATTTGTTAATTATCTGAGCTTGTACTGAGAGTTGCATTTGAATAACAACAATAACAACAGTTAAATTTATTAATTATCTGAGCGTGTAATGAGAGTTGCATTTGAATAACAATAGCTAAATTTGTTAATTATCTGAGGGTGTGCTAAGAGTTGCATTTGAATAACAAGAATAACAACACTTACATGTGAATAACAAGAATAACATCGGTTTCATCATCATGTGATATGTCTCAAGAGTGAGGGTGAGGGTGCTAGCATTAGTGATAAAAATATAAGTCACAACTCTATCCAAAAAAAATAAAAGGTGGTGTTAATAAATACTAAAAACAAACATCTATTTCATCTGAAAAACACAAGAATGCAACACAGGATATCTACCCTCAAAGCTCTTTGGTCTGCGATATTCCAGCTAATAGACAGCTAAATTACCATAAACAACCCTAAATTACTATAAAAATTATTTCAAAACAAAAAATATTCAAAAACACTTCAACCTCGGCCACATCCTTTTGACACAGGGCAACATTACAAGCAAGCGAACAAAGTGACATGTTGGATCAGAGTAAAAATTCTCGTTCACATAAAATACACCTTGAAACCAGCGAGGGCATATATCATTAAAGTAATAACATGTACTTTATAGCGGAAAAGTGTCGTGCAGACACATTTATTGCATATACCATCATGCCTTTCAGATGTTCCAGACACATCTTCTAACCCCTGTCTTAACATCTCAGCAGGTCAACGGTCACATAATCCCCTTCATCATACGCTCAACACCACTGCAATACCAATATTAAATTCACAATACCAGCTGCTTACTTAAACAGAAAACACAATATTAAATTCACAATACCAGCTGCTTACTTAAACAAAGAACATATTTACAATTTGCAAGGTAAATACACATCACATTTAACAGTTTGCAAGGTAAATACACATCACATAACGAACAAGCTTACAAGAACACCCTAAAAATTTCAAAACAGAGCATATATTTTAAAATACACTCAGAATTTGGGCATGAACTCTCTCCTTTTGTATTTTCATCCATGCTCTGTGCTAAAATAGTTTATATACAGTAGCTCTATCACAATCGAAACCTACAGCAAAAACATACATTCACCAATAAAAAAAAATCAGTTACAAAACTACAATACAATGAAATTTTCACCGAGTACAATGGGAGAATGGCTTCATCGAGAATCCCCTTTCATTTAATTCATCACCTACATTCTATCTACCAACTGACAGAGAAAATTGAGTTGGCATTGAAGGGTGAGTTGGCTTTCAACGGTCTAATATTTTCTTTTCCAGAATTTGATTTCACCTGCTAACATTCTCCCACTTGAAATCAAATGGAGGTAGATGAGAGTTTGTTAATCATCCAAACCCGTGCATCAAGTTACCCCCAGACCTATTAATTTTCTACAAAGCTCTTGCTTGACTCTTGGCAAAGTTTTAGTCAACATGTCAGCGGGATTCTCGGTAGTATGAATCTTTTCCAAATATAGATGCCCTTTTTCCAATACTTGCCAGATCCAATGCTACTTCAGATCAATGTGCTTGGTCCTTGAGTGAAATGCTGAGTTTTTCGCCAAGTGAATGGCACTTTGACTGTCACAATGCAACACATACTTGTCTTGCTTAATTCCTAGCTCTCCTAGGAATCGTTGCATCCACAAAATCTCTTTGCAAGCCTCTGTTGCAGCTATGTATTCTACCTCAGTTGTGGAGAGCTACTACCTTTTGTAGCCTAGATACCCAAGATACAGTTGCACTTCCAAATGTATACAAATAACCAGTAGTGGACTTTCTAGTGTCCACATCTCCAGCCATATCTGCATCTATGAAGCCTTCAAGCACAATGTCATTTCCACCAAAACATAAACAGTAATTACTAGTACCCTTAAGACACCTTAAGATCCACTTCAATGCTTGCCAATGTTGTTTGCCCAGACTAGAAAGAAATCTGCTCACTACTCCCACTGAATGTGCAATGTCTGGCCGTGTACCTACCATGGCATACATTAAGCTGCCAACTGCTGAAGCATAGGGAATTTTACTCATTTCCTCCTTCTCCTTTCCATTACAAGGGCACAAATCAGTGCTCAATTTGAAGTGGGAAGCAAGAGGTGTTCCCACTCGCTTGGCATCCTTCATGTTGAACCTGTTAAGCACCTTTTCAATGTATTTTTCTTGTGACAGCCACAACCTTTTATTCTTTCTATCATGCATGATCCTCATGCCCAATATTTGTTGTGCTTATCCCAAATCCTTCTTCACCCTGTTAATCATTCTCTTATCTTGCCCAACAATTAGCATGTCATCCACATATAACAATAAAATAATAAACTTTTCTTGGTCATAATTTTTAATGTAAACACAATGATTAGCCTCTAATCTCCTAAAACCATGCTCCAACATAAAAAATCAAACTTCTTATACCATTGGCGAGGTGCTTGTTTCAACCCATAGAGGCACTTCTTCAACCTACAAACCAAATTTTCTTTACCTTTTGTTTTGAATCCTTCTGGTTGCTCCATATAGATCTCTTCCTCCAATTCTCCATGAAGGAAGGTGGTCTTCATGTCTAACTGTTTACACTCCAAGTCTAAAGCAACAACAAGACCAGGAATAACTCTAATGGATGACATTTTTACAATGAGTGAAAAAATTTCATTGAAGTCAATACCTTCTTTTTGGGCAAATCCTTTCACCACCAACCTTGCCTTGTACCTTTCCTTCTTCCCTTCACCCTCATGCTTGATCTTGTATACCCACTTGTTCTAAAGAACTTTTCTTCCTTTCGGAACCTTCACTAGCTCCCATGTTTTGTTCTCCAATAATGAATCCATTTCTTCTTGCATGGCTTTCTTCCAATCCTTGCTATGCTCATCATCACAAGCCTCTTGAAAACAATGAGGTTCACCTTCATCTGTTAATAAAATATAATTTGAGGGAGGATACCTTTGCGATGGCTTATGAGGCCTAGTGGACCTGTGAACCAGTTGTGGTGGTATATTTTCTGGTTGGACCTCTTGTAACGGCTATTGCAAGGCTTCTTCTTCTCGTTGTCCATCATTTTCAGTTGGTTGTCCATCATGTTCAACTGGTTGTCCACCATTTTCTGCCTGCTGTCCATAATCTTCTTGCAATGGTGGTATTTTTTCTTGCTGCTCAACATACCCATCAATAGATTTCTTGACCTCCATATCACATATAGGCTTCTTAAACATCTCATTAAATATAACATCCCTGCTTCTAATAACTTTACATTTAACGGGATCCCATAAATGGTATCCAAACTCACTATAACATACCCCTTTTTGCCGAAAGACATTTTATGTTGGAAACATTATGTTAACTTTTATTGTAAATTTTTATAATGGACAAGTGTCCAAGGATGATTGTAATTGCACAATATTTTATTATTAAATAAATTAAATAGAAGACAAACACCTAAGGAAACTGTTGAAAGAGTGTTTACTGACCCACTAGGTGGAATGGAATCTCGAGTAGAAGGAAATGAACAAGTGGCAGCATCATGATGCAACTAACTAGCTGTTGGTATGGGACAACTCCCTTGAAATGTGGTCATAGTGCCATGGAAGGTGGGACTGGAGCTAGAGGCTCATTTATTCAAAACTGATCACTAAAGACCTAGGAAGTCTATATAAGAGCCATCGAATTATGAACTGAGGTTCATCACTTTTCCTAAGGAGGAAAATTACCTTGGGGTTTTGCTGTGCTTGCACCCAAGAAATTCGATGAGGGCATATGCTGAGTTTATGATCATGGAGTAAGTCTACCTGTTATACTACTGAGTGCAGAAGTTACATTGTTGAGTGTAGAAGTCATATTTTTGATTGCAGAAGTTATACTATTGAGTGTAGAAGTTATATTACTGAGTGCCTTGCTTCTACACAGAGTCCATCTACTTAGTGGTTCAGTAAGCAAGCTCGGGGGTACAAAGGAAGCAAGTAGTTTGGATGCTTCTTTTGGAAAAGGTTGGGAGGAACAAGCCTCCTTGGGTGTTTGTCGGCCCTATCTTCATTTACAGGTTCTACTTGTCTTTTCTAATTCTAAGTAGTTAAAATTTCTATCTGCAATTATTGATTTATTGTTTAAAGGATATTATTATACAAAGGCATTTATTTTAGTTTCTGACCTAATTAGGATTCTGCATTGTACTCTAGTAGAGATAAGGAGATTAAATAGATAAATGAATGATAGGCAGATTTCCAATGAATGAATATTTTAACACTGATGTATGTCAATAATATTTCTTTCAGTGTAGTACTGTAACACAATTTATATGATTAGACTCAGGTGTTAGAAACAACATTCATAAAGTAGACATTGTAGCAGTTTTGATATAGGATACACATGATAGGTATTCTTAGATTATTTTCTCTCTCTAAAACAGTATAATATTACATTTCATTTTATCTTCTTTTGTTAATAATTACATCTTAAATAGCTGCAAGGAAAAACGTAACAGAAACTACAACATTTTATTTCATTTCTACTTTGGACAGGAATAGTAAAATCCGGAATGTATGTTTTCACATGTTTTCCTAAAACCTCATATTTTGTTCTGTACTATGATTTATTTCAATAGCAGAATTAAGTATTGTTTTTCTATTTTTGTTGTCAACTAACAAATCAAATAGAGAAGCCACGTATAGGTGATACATCAAATTCTACTCAAACATAGCATGAGTCATCTGGAAGAATAGCCTACACTTATACAAATCTTTTCAACACCATCATTTAAAATAGAACAAGAAAATAGTTACGAATTCATTACATAGCTGCAAACAGAAACATTGGTTTTGGGCTCACGACCATCACTCAAAACTGACGGATAAGGACAACAAGTGAATTTTTCAACAACATAAGCTTAGTCACAAAAACTTTTATCTTTTACACTCCCTAAGACTGAAATAATGAGCATCTCGGCATTAACATGAGACAACAGTATCACAAATTTTATTGAAAAATATTAACAGTAAAACCATACGATTTTCTCGATTTAGATGTCTACTTTAAGAACTAGACATTTGTTATCAGGACAACAAGACTACTATCGAGAAATCATATGTTAGGGTTTGACCACTCAGCACAAAGCTAAATCCTTGGCTCTCAAACTATTTTATTAAAAAACAACAGTTGCAAAAACGATAAACTTCATTTTCATATGAATTGGACATCACTCACGGTCTTAACCACAAAAGCACCATAACGTGTGAAAACACAATTCTTTTATTTACCAAGAACAGTAGAAGGGTAAAACCCTCTCCCCAGTTATTTTTCTTTACAGATTTTACTTAAAAAAAAAAAAAAACTAGAGAAACAACGACGAAGGGGTCGAGGACTTCATCCTCCCCAAGCTGCCAAACAACTCCCAAGTATTTCGACGAAGATCACTCCTCAGAGCCCAAGAAAACATGAAGTCTCAGCAAAGAACACATGAAGGTCCAATAGTCATCTATCCGAAGTAAGAGAGTAACCACCGAAGTTTACCAGTCTATTTGCAGCTGCCAGCTATCAAAACCTAAGCTGGGAAGTCGTTGACAAAGGGACCTGCCATTTGAAACAAGTTGTGGTCAAAATGAGTTTTTGAAAGAAGTCATTACATGCGAAATATCAATGACTGAAACTCTTAACAAAATGGAAGAGACAAGGTTCAAACTCGAGAACATTACCTTTTATTTATCCCTGGAGCAGAATGCCAAAGACACTGCAAACTGTACCCATCACTCCACCACCGAATGCAAAGGAGGGTGGAAAAACAACTCTGGAAAAACTACCACTGGACAAACAAGGAAAAACTGAGTATCGGATCAACTTCCATGAAGAATCCGACACTCACCCTGGAACCTTTGCAACACCAAACTGTTACTGTGAAACTCTCATAAGAGTATCAGTCCTTAAAGCTATCAACAGGTTCCAGTTAAAAATCAACACGTCACAGTTTCGAACCATGGAAACTCCCCACAAACACCTACTATCGAAACCCTGAAGGCTCTCAACCCATTGGCCTCTCCACAGAGCCACTACAGACTACATTGAATGCCGAGGAACAATAACTTTGAAAAACATAGTGGTGATTAGGGTTAGGTTCCAAATCCCAAGACCATGTTTGATCAACGGTGGAGATCACCCGAAGGGTATCATGTAATCCCAAGAAATCCACCATAGTAAAGGCACCATTAATGACCCTTGCCACCAAGGAGGACAACTCGGATAACTTCAAAACCTTAGCACTTACAGCTCGTCACATTTTTTGATTCATCACCAGAACTTCACGTGCCTAGCACCAAGACGGTATCCATGGAGACAATCCACTGAATCGGTGGTTGGAGTGTTAAATGCAAAAGTAAACCAGAGTGCCTGCCAACACGAAATCATCATGATGTTAATTCTTACCCATCCTCATAATCTATCGAATCTTTGGTAAAAATGCACAACTCTGTCATGTTATAACACCTTGTGTTATGGCAAAGCCGTATCAGTTTTGTTTGATAGGAATTCATTATGTTAAAGGGTCACGTGATGCACACACAATATGTAAATAATCATTGTTCATAGGGCAAGGCTTAAGCCATTGTATATAGTTCCTAGGATAGAATTTAAATAAGAATTTGCATATAGTTCCTAGGTTAGAATTTAAATAAAATATTGCATATAATTCTTAGGCTCTAGAGCATACAAAGGATTGCATATGGATATTGCACATTATTAGTACTTAGCCATTACATATAGAAATTGTTTATCCTTATAGTTTACATTAAATAGAAACTCACGATAATAATATATGGAGGTAAAAATATGATATATTGATCCTATCTATTGTTTATACAAAGTAATAAAAAGGTTAGTATAGGATTATGAATATTATAACTGACATACTTTTTGTTTTATAAGCTAGGCTAACTAAAGTTTCTCACCTGGTGGCATTTTCGACATTTTGTCTCTTAAACCATTAAGACTTTGGATATTACTGAAACTAGTTAGAAACTCTTCAGTCACACATCGTAAACACTAAAGCTCTTACCTATAATCTGTGAAAAGGACGATTCAAATGCTTTAGCATGAATGCTAAGTAATGCTTGGGGCATCTGTGGGACCCCTTCATCATAAAACATAAGAACAATAGTTAACACATATAAACTTTATATTGTTGGATCAACAACAAAAGTAATGTGAAAATATAGTTGAGTAAGAATAGCATCGAAACGTAGATATTAATTATCTTTTCGCAAAGATTACACTTTTGACCAGCACAACATTTAGTACAGCAGGTCGACATTAAGCAATTATTACATTTCCGCACAGTTAGATTATGCATTAAAAGCTATATTGAAAAATTTTAAATTTTTGTAAATTTCAGGATATTACATGTAGTATCAGAGCGCGAATTCAAACTATAGGCCTGAAATAGGCTCATGCACGCAAACAGAAAATAAAAACCTGAAAGTTTATGTTACTAACTTTCATTTTAATTTTATTTTTGTACAGAACGATTTGTTATTAATTTGCAGGTATGGACATACCGGAGGAATCAGCAGAGGACATATTTTCTCGTAATGAGCATAATAACAATGATAATCATGAAGGAATATATGTTGAATTAAATAACCAATCTTCAGAACTTCTTCGTACTTTAAAAGATTTAAAATATGAGATAAGAACTGCTAAGGAAGAAAATGAATGCATTATGAAGTCACAGGAAGAATTAAGTCAGATTCTAATGAAGAAATACCATAATGAGGAAAGAGGAAGGAAATCAGAAGTAAAATCTGATTCTAGTACAATGTCTCACAAACATAAGAGTAAGAAAGTCAAGAATGGTAAAAATATTAGTTACTCTTCATCTGAATCTGATCAATGTAATTATACTTCTGTTCATGACAGCAGTGATAGTGATGGTTGTTCTAAGAAGAGGAAACATAAGCATCATGAACAAATTACTGGAGAGTTTAAAAAGATTAAACCACCAACCTTTAATGGCAAAAGTGAAAAGGGTGAGACAGCTGAAGCATGGCTATCTGGAATGAAGAAGTACTTTAATATTTACGATTACTCTTCTCAGTTAAAAGCCAAGATGGCTATTTACAATTTGATTGGAAAGGTAGATATTTGGTGGCAGGATCTTAAAAGAATTAAGAGCATAAAGGAAAGAGACGTAACCTGGAATATGTTTAAAAAGTTATTTAAGAAAAAATTCTTGTCAGAACAGTACTATGAAGATAAGTCAAAAGAGTTTTATGATTTAAAATTGGGTACTATGAACATGAAGGAGTTGTGCATCAAGTTCCTTAGCTTGTTGAGGTATGTACCTTATATGGTCAAAGAGAAGCCTAAGGTACAAAGGTTTCTAAGTTGTCTACCTTTCAACATAAAAGACAGGATTGAGTATGATAACCCTTCCACTCTGGAAGAGGCTATGAGGAAAGCTAATTTCTGTTTTGATCAAAACACAAAAAAAGAAGGAACAATTGGCTGGAAGAGTAATAAGTCTAATCATTTCGAGCATAAAAAGAAGAGTTTTAATCATAATTCTGGAAATTTTAAGAAATATTTTAATAACAGAAATTTTCAAGTAATAATAATTACAGGAGTAATGCACCACAGAATTTTACTACTACAAGGAATGTACCTAATAACAATAACAACACCAGATATGCTTAACAGAGAGCACCCTTGAAGTGTTTTGATTGCAGTGGACCACATAGGAAAGTTGATTTCCCATGTAACAAAAGGACAGTCAACAATATTCATAGCATACAAGCAGAGCCAACAGTTGGTGATGTGGCAAGAGAAATGCCAAGGATAAATGTAGTGCTGGAAAATCGTCAAGCAGACCATCAAACGTCCATGATCGAAATCGAAGGTATGCTACAAAATCGATCTATTTCCATTTTAAGAGATCCATGTGCAAGTTTGAGTTATGTTTCACCGGAATTAGTGAAAAGTTGTAAGTTAAAGGTAGAGAAATTCGATAATTCATGGCTAGTTCAGCTAGCAATAGGCACTAAAAGAAAGGTTACAGACTTTGTTAAAAATTGTGATGTATTTATAAGTCAGCTGAAAACGTAAGTTAATCTGAATGTTTTACCATTAGGGTCATATGACTTGTTGATTGGCATGGACTGGCTTAAACAACATAGAGTAGTACTTAATTGTTATGAGAAATATTTTACTTGTCTGAATAATGAAGGTAAAACTGAAACAATAAAAGGAATTCATAGGAAGATTTCAGTAAGACAAATTTTTGCATTACAAATTAAGAGAGATGCCAGAAAGGGTTGTAAAATGTTTGATGTTAATGTTATTAATGACAAATGTTCATCTAAAGAAGACAAGTTAAAACTTGAGGATATTCCCATCCTTAGGGACTTTTCTGACATATTCCAGGAAGAAATTCCAGGATTACCTCCGAAAAGGGAACTTGATTTCACCATTGAGTTAGTACCAGGTGTGGTACCAAACTCAAAGGCTCCCTACAGGATGAATTTTCTGGAGTTAAATGAGTTAAAATCTCAGTGTGTCTCCTACGGTACCATGTGACAGTGTGCTCCCCAAGGAGACACACTAGGCCTTATATAATTTTTATCTATTAATTCATTCAGCTGAGATTTTAACTCATTTAACTCCAGAAAATTCAAAGGCTCCCTACAGGATGAATTTTATGGAGTTAAATGAGTTAAAATCTCAGCTGAATGAATTAATAGATAAAAATTATATAAGGCCCAGTGTGTCTCCTTGGGGAGCACACTGTCGCATGGTACCGTAGGAGACACACTGAGATTTTAACACATAAACACATGAACACTGCCAGTGCGTTGGTTAGCCCAAAAGGCATAACTACGAACTCGTAGTGTCCATATCGCGTTCTGAAAGTAGTTTTGAATATGTCTTCGTCTTTTATTCTAACTTGATGATATCCGGACCTTAAATCAATTTTAGTGAATATCTCTGCTCCGCGTACTTGATCAAATAGACCATTAATGGGGGGCAAGGGATATCGATTCTTAATTGTCATTTTATTAAGTTGACGGTAATCGATGCATAGTCGCATGGTACCTTTTGGGCTAACCAACGCACTGGCAGTGTTCATGTGTTTAATGAACAACATTCTGCATAAGTATTTGGATAAGTTTGTAGTTGTGTCCATTGATGATATTTTGATTTACTCAAAAACTAAAGAAGAGCATGACGAACATTTAAGAATAATTCTGCAAGTGTTAAGAGAACATCAGATTTACGCTAAGTTCAGTAAATGTGATTTTTATAAAGATAAAATACAGTACTTAGGTTACATAATTTCTAAAGACAGAATTTATGTTGACCCTGACAAGATAAAAGCAATTAACGAGTGGCCTGTTACTAAAGATGTAATTGACGTTCAGTCATTTATGGGAATAACAGGTTACTATCGAATGTTTATTGAAGGGTTTTCAAGAATTGCGAACTCCATTACTTCTTTGCAGAAGAAAGGGAAGAAATTTGTATGGGATCAAAATTGTCAAGAAAGATTTAACAAGTTAAAAGAATTATTAACCACTGCACCAATTTTAAAAATTGTTGATCCTAACAAGGACTTCGTTGTATGCACTGATGCATGCAACGATGGACTTGGTGGGGTTTTAACTCAAGAAGGTCATGCTATTGCTTTTGAGTCTAGAAAGTTAAAAATCCATGAAAATAATTATGCAACTTATGATCTTGAGTTGGCAGCCGTGATACATGCATTAAAAATGTGGCGCCATCACTTGATTGGAAGAAGGTTTATACTAATGACAAATAATAAGGGTTTAAAGTATTTGTTGGATCAAACAAATCTTAACGCAAGGTAAGCTAGATTGCTAGCTTTCCTTAGCGAGTATGATTTCGAGATTCAACACATTAAAGGGAAAGAAAACAAATTTGTTGATGCCTTGAGCAGAAACGCCAAATTAAGCTTTGTGGCAGCAATCAGCACGTTTAAGACAGATTTGGAAAATCAAATTGAAGAAGGAATTAAACAAGATGAAAATTATCATAAATTGCTTGGTAAAGTTGCTGAAAATTTATCTGAAAATTTGATAACAGATTACAACATTAATAAAAAGGGATTAATGACTTATAAAAATAGAATTTATGTACCAAATGTGTCAAAGGTCAAGCTATTAATTTTGGATGAAGTTCATAAGAGTCCTTATTCAGGACATCCAGGTTATCAGAAAATGATAACCATGTTAAGGAAGGATTATTTTTGGCCCAACATGAAGAATGAAGTGGCTGAATACATAGCTATATGTTTTGAATGTCAGACCATTAAGACTGAACATCAAGACCCAGCTGAACTATTGCAGCGATTACCAATTCCAAAATGGAAATGGGAGATTATAAGTATTGATTTTATTATAGGTTTTCCTAAAAACCAGAAACATAATGACTCCATAATGGTGGTTGTGGACAAGCTAAGTAAGGCTGCTCATTTTATTCCTGTTAAAACCACTTTTAAAGTTTATAACATTGCAGATGTATTTATGAAGCAAATCTTTTGCTTGCATGGAATTCTAAAGGTAATTATTTCTGACCGGGACTCCAAGTTCGCTGGAAATGTTTGGACAACATTGTTTAAAGGTTTAAATACTAAATTAAATTTCAGTACTACTTTCCATCCACAAACTGACAGACATAGTGAAAGGGTTAATCAAATTTTAGAAGATATATTACAAATGTATGTTAAAGATCAGCCAACCAAGTGGGAAGATTACTTGCATTTAGCTGAATTTGCATACAATAATCACTACCAAGCATCTGCTAGACTTCGCCCATTTGATATTTTGTATGGAATAAAATGTTGTACTCCTATTTCTTGGGATAACCCTATAGATAGATTAATGCTAGGACTAGATTTATTGAAAGAAATGGAGCTAACCATGAAACAGGTTCAAGGTAGCTTAAAAGTTGCCCAAGATCAGCAAAAAAGTTATACAGATCTAAAACGCACTGAAAGAGAATTTCAGGTTGGAGACCATGTTTTTATAAAAGTAAAACCCAAGAAAAGTTCTTTGAAGCTTGGGAGTTTTGCTAAACTAGCACCAAGGTACTGTGGAGCATTCGAAGTCCTATCAAGGATTGGAGCTGTTGCATATCAGTTGGCTTTGCCATCTGACTTAAAATACATAATGTCTTTCACATTTCGGTTTCAAAGAAGTATGTGCACGATGCTACTCATGTGATGAATTGGAATGACATACAGGTGGAACCCAAAGGAGATTTTCAGGTGGAACCAGACTATATTCTTGACAGGAGGGAAATTATGCTTCAGAATTGTACCATAGGGCAGGAAAAGGTGCAATGGAAGCACCTTAGCTATGATGAAGCTACCTAGGAACTGGAAATTAAAATGCGAGCAACATATCCAGTTCTATTCCAGGAAGGATCTGATGAAGAATAAGCAACATCGGGGACGATGTTGAGCTTAAGTGGGGGTGTTTGTAACATACCCCTTTTAGCTGAAAAACATTTTATGTTGGAAACATTATGTTAACTTTTATTGTAAAGTTTTATAATGGACAAGTGTCTAAGGATGACTGTAATTGCACAATATTTTATTATTAAATAAATTAAATATGAGACAAACACCTAAGGAGACTGTTGAAAGAGTGTTTACTAACCCACTAGGTGGAATGGAATCTCGGGTAGAAGGCAATGGACAAGTGGCAGCATCATGATGCAACTAACTAGCTGTTGGTATGGGTCAACTCCCTTGAAATGTGGTCATATTGCCCTAGAAGGTGGGACTAGAGCTAGAGGCTCATTTATTCAAAACTGACCACTAAGGACCTAGGCAGTCTATATAATAGCCATTGAATTATGAACTAAGGTTCATCACTTTTCATGACGAGGAAAATTACCTTGGGGTTTTGCTGTGCTTGCACCCAAGAGATTTGATGATGGGATATGCTGAGTTTATGATCATGGAGTAAGTCAGCCTATTATACTACTGAGTGCAGAAGTTACATTGCTGAGTGCAGAAGTCATATTTTTGAGTGCAGAAGTTATACTATTGAGTGCAGAAGTTATATTATTGCGTGCCTTGCTTCTACACAGAGTCCATCTACTTAGTGGTCCAATATAAAGCAAGCTCGGGGGTCCAAAGGAAGCAAGTAGTTTGGCTGCTTATTCTGGAAAAGGTTGGGAGGAACAACCCTCCTTGGGTGTTTGTCGGCCCTATCTTCATTTACGGGTTCTACTTGTCTTTTCTAATTCTAAGTAGTTAAAATTTCTATCTGCAATTATTGATTTATTGTTTAAAGGATATTATTATACAAAGGCATTTATTTTAGTTTATGACCTAATTAGGATTCTGTATAATAATGATTATGTAAGTTGAATTGAATAAATATATTTCTCCGCATTTTTCCCCGTGCTATTTTTCTGCATTGTACTCTAGTACAGAGAAGGAGATTAAATAGATAAATGAATGATAGGCAGATTTCCAATGAATGAATATCTTAACACTGCAATATGTCAATAATATTTCTTTTAGTGTACTTCTGTAATACAATTTATATGATTAGACTCAGGTGTTGGAAACAACATTCATAAAGTAGACATTGTAGCAGTGCTGATACAGGATACACATGATAGGTATTCTTAGATTATTTTCTCTCTCAAAAACAGTATAATATTACATTTCATTTTATCTTCTTTTGTTAATAATTACATCTTAAATAGCTGCAAGGATAAACATAAAATAAACTACAACATTTTATTTCATTTCTACTTTGGACAGGAATAGTAAAATCTAGAATGTATGGTTTTACATGTTTTCCTAAAAACTCATATTTTTTTCTGTACTATGCTCTATTTTAATAGCAGAATCAAGCATTGTTTTTCTATTGTTGTTTTCAACTAACAAATCAAATAGAGAAGCCAGGTTTAGGTGATACATCCAATTCTACTCAAACATAGCATGAGTCATCTAGACGAATAGCCTACACTTATACAAATCTTTCCAACACTATCATTTAAAATAGAATAAGAAAATAGTTATGAATTCATTACATAGATGCAAACAGAAACATTGGTTTTGGGCTCACGGCCATCACTCAAAATCGACGGACAAGGATAAGAAGTGAATCTTTCGACACCATAAGCTTAGTCACAAAAATGTTTATCTTTTACACTCCCTAAGACTGAAATAATGAGCATCTCAGCATTAACATGAGACAACAGTATCACAAATTTTATTGAAAAATATTAACAGTAAAACCATACGATTTTCTCGATTTAGATGTCTACTTTTAGAACTAGACATTTGTTATTAGGACATCAAAACTAATATCGAGAAATCATATGTTAGGGTTTGACCACTCAGCACAAGGATAAACCCTTGTCTCTCAAACTATTTTATTAAAACACAATAGTTGCAAAACCGATAAACTTCATTTTCATATGAATTGGAGCATTGCTCACGGTCTCAACCACACAAGCACCATAACGTGTGAAAACACAATTCTTTTATTTACAAAGAATAGTAGAAGGGTAAAACCCTCTCCCCAGTTATTTTTCCTTTACAAATTTTACTTTAAAAAAAAACAAACACCACAGAAACAATGACGAAGGGGTCGAGGACTTCATCCTCCCCAAGCTTCCAGACAGCTCACAAGTATTTTGACAAAGATCACTCCTCAGAGCCCAATAAAACATGAAGTCTCGGCAAAGAACACATGAAGGTCCAATAGTCATCTAACCGGAGTAAGAGAGTAACCACCAAAGCTTACCAGTCTATTTGCATCTACTAGTTATCAAAACCGAAGCTAGGAAGTTGTTGACGAAGGGACCTGCCATTTGAAACAAGTTGTGGTCAAAATGAGTTTTCTAAAGAAGTCATTACATGGGAAATATCAATAACTGAAACTCTTAACAGAATGGAAGAGACAAGGTTCGAACCCGAGAGCATTACCTTTTATTTATCCCCAGAGCTTAATGCCAAAGCCACTGCAAACTATACCCATCACTCCACCACTGAATGCAAAAGAGGGTGGAAAAACAACTCTAGAAAAACTACCACTGGACAAACAAGGAAAAACCGAGTATCGGATCAACTTCCACGAAGAATCCGACACTCACCCTGGAACCTTTGCAACACCAAACTGTTACTGTAAAACTCTCATAAGAGTATCGGTCCTTAAAGCTATCAACAGGTTCCAGTTAAAAATCAACAGGTCACGGTTTCGAACCATGTAAACTCCCCACAAACACCTGCTATCGAAACTCTGAAGGCTCTCGGCCCGTCTGCCTCTCCACAAAGCGACTACACACTACATTCAATGCCGAGGAACAATAACTTCGAAAAACATAGAGGTTATTAGGGTTAGGTCCCAAATCCCAAGACCGTGTTTGATCAATGGTGGAGATCACCCGAAGGGTATCACGTAATCCCAAGCAATCCACCATAGTAAAGACTCCATTAATGACCCTTTCCACCAGGGAGGACAAATCGGATTACTTCAAAACCTTAGCACTTATAGCTCGTCACATTTTTTTATTCATCACCGTAACTTCACGTGCCTAGCACCAAGACGGTATCCACAGAGACAATCCACTTAATTGGTGGTTGGAGTATTAAATGCAAAAGGAAACCAGAGTACCTTCCAGCATGAAATCATCATGATGTTAATTATTACCCATCCTCATAATGTATCGAATCTTTGGTAAAAATGCACAACTCTGTCATGTTATAACACCTTGTGTTATGGCTAAGTTGTAGTAGTTTTGTTTGCTAGGAATTCATTATGTTAAAGGGTCACGCAATGCACACACAATATGTAAATAATCATTGTTCATAGGGAAAGGCTTAAGCCATTGTATACAGTTCCTAGGCTAGAATTTAAATAAGAATTTGCATATAGTTCCTAGGTTAGAATTTAAATAAAATATTGCATATAATTCTTAGGCTATAGAGCATACAAAGAATTGCATATAGATATTGCACATTATTTGTACTTAGCCATTACATATAGAAATTGTTTATCCTTATAGGTTGCATTAAATAGAAACTCACGATAATAATATATGGAGGTAAAAATATGATATATTGAGCCTATCTATTGTTTATACAAAGTAATAAAAAGGTTAGTATAGGATTATGAATATTATAACTGACATACTTTTTGTTTTATAAGCTAGGCTAACTGAAGTTTCTCACCCGGTAGCATTTTCGACATTTTGTTTCTTAAACCATTAAGACTTTAGAGATTACTGAAACTGGTTAGAAACTCTTCGGTCACACGTTGTAAACACTAAAATTCTTACTTATAATCTGCGAAATGGACGATTCAAATGCTTTAGCACAAATGCTAAGTAAGCCTTGGGGCATCCGTGGGACCCCTTCATCATCAAACATAAGAACAATAGTTAACACATATAAACTTTATATCGTTGGATCAACAACAAAAGTAATGTGAAAATACAGTTGAGTAAGAATAGCATCGAAACATAGATATTAATTATCTTGTTACAAACATTACACTTTTGACCAGCACGGCATTTAGTACAGCAAGTCGACATTAAGCAATTATTACATTTCCGCATAGTTAGATTATACATTAAAAGCTATATTGAAAATTTTTAAATTTTTGTAAATTTCGGGATGTTACACTCACCGTCCGCATATCCCAAGAAAATACATTTCATTGATTTATTGTATAACTTAGGGGTTGATCCATGAAGCTGGTTCACGATTTTCGGTGAGCGAAGTGCCAAAAATTTGTGTTCCGGACCCTCGATCGAGGTCTTTTAAAGCAATCGATCGAGGTATTAAAACCTTAATCGAGGGTTTTAAAAGACTCGATTTAGGGATTTAAAAGACCTTGATCGAGCGTTGAAACAAGACCTCGATCAAGATATTAAAACCTCGATCAAGGGTTGAAACAAGACCTCGATCTAGCTTTTGGAAAATATAGAAAAAGGCCCGCGACTTGTTTGTTAGGCCCTCGATCGAGGTATTTGCTCGATCGAGGACTTGAACATACCTCGATCGAGGTCTAGTTAAAACCCTCGATTGATCTCTTGTTAAACCCACAATCGAGGTATTTTAAATACCTCGATCAATGGCCTAAAAAACAGGCCGAGAGCCCTTTTCACTGCAGAATGAAAGTTTTGTCTGCCTTCCAGAGGGTTAAACCATGTCATTAAATGCACATTAATGGGAGGACTTGATACCATTGGATTTGTCAATGAATCCTCTATCGAAATACATAAGATTTACGAATTTTTATCTTCATATGTCTTTTGTTTTTAAATTTCTACTAAAAATTGCCCTAAAAAAGCTTGCAGACAACTTTGATTGAGCTCAAAGATAAACCCACGACATTCAAAATACAAATCCAAAAAGATTTAAAAAATTAACAAGCGCTAGATAAATGCGTCCTCTTCAAAAGGCTATTTTTAGTTTTGCAAATTATGTAAACAATCAAAAGATTTGGTGCACACACACACACATGTGTGCAAAATGTGGCTGAAATATTCATTGGTCAATTTTGAAAAATAATAATAAATATAATTTTCGAGAAAAATTAAAAGAAAAATATGTAAGCACTAGTACATTTTCTCTATATCATGTTCACATATTTCATTTTTTAAAATTATTATTTAACATTAAATTATTGTGCACACACACAAACTACTTGTTAATTGCTCTTCAAATTTTTAAGTACACACTTTTAATTAAATGAAAATTTGACACGACAAATGACATTGGTATATTTTGAAAAAACTATCATTGGAAATCCAACATAATTCTCTACATTTCATTTTTTAACTGCATGTCAAAATTCATGTGGAAAATATGAGTTTCGAGGGCTTCAATTTAATACATGGGTAAAATTTCCGTTTTTCATCGTCATATTTGGCCAAAAATAGTTACCCATCTTCATGAAATCACCCTTAGTTCTTCGTTCTTTGGGAATGTGTACAAATGCTTCACATCCAGAAATTTTAAGGTGAGAATAGTTTACCTTCTTCCCAGTCCAAACTTCTTCAAGAATGCCACTATCCAAGCCTGTTGTAGGTGATTGGTTGATGAGGTAACAAGCTGTTCTTACTGCTTCTGCCCAAAAATGCTTCTCCAACCCATAATTTGACAACATGCTCCTCACCTTCTCCATGATGGTGTGGTTCATCCTTTATGCAGTGCCATTCTATTGAAGAGTTCCAGGGACAGTCTTCTCATGCTTTATGCCAAACCTGTTACAATATTCTTTGAATGCATTGGAGCAATACTCTCCACCATTGTATGTCCTTAAACACTTGAGCAACTTGTTAGTTTCTCTTTCAACACTAACATGAAATTTCTGAAATGTTTCAAATACCTCATCTTTTCTTTTCATGGGTAGGCCCAAACCCTCCTAGATGCATCATCTATGAATGTAACAAAGTATGAGGCTCCTCCAAGAGATTTAATGTTGACTAGCCCAAACACATCATAGTGTACCAATTCTAACATTTTTTTTTTCTTTCATGGCCACCTCTCATAAATGAAACTCTGCGTTGCCTACCATATATACAATGCTCACAAAGGACAAGTTCCTAGGATTTAAATCCTGGTAGCAAATTTTTGCAAACAAGAATTTTAAGGCTCTTTTCGCTCATGTGACCTAGGCACTTATGCCATAAATCTTGTGTGGTTCCTTCTTTTGCAACAGCGACCACATCTGATTTTTTTGTTGTTTCTCTTAAGGTGTACAGTGTCCCTATTTTGAGTCCTCTAGCCATGACCAATGCTCCTTTGCTGATTTTCCAGCCACTCTTTCCAAATCTAGTATAACAGCCTTCATCATCTAATTGCCCCACTGAAATTAGGCTCATGTGCAATTCTAGGACATGCCTAACTTGTTTCAACAAGATATCATGGCCATCCTTTGATTGGATTTGGACATCTCCCACTCCAACAATATTACAAAATTGATTGTTTCCCAAATGCACTCTTCCATAGTCTTCGACTTCATATGAAACAAAATTGGTTTTGCATGGGGTTACATGGTGAGATGCCTGGGAGTCTAGGACCCAATCAATGCTACTGTTTGAAGTATATAATTATACTTCTTCTACTGAAACAGTAAATAAAACATCATTATCTGAAGCTACAACATTGGTCTCACCTTCATTTGTGTTGGTTGATTTGTGATTTGGGTTGGCTGATTTTGGCTCCTTCTGTTCTCTCTTCCATATTCGACACTCTCTTTTCATGTGTCTTGGTTTTCCACAATGATAGCAAGTAATTTTGCCTCTTCTTGATTTTGATCTTCGTTTTGACTTGGAACGCCCTTGCCATAGTTTGATCAATTTTCCTTCCATGATCAGCTATGCTGAGAGCTTCTCCTCCATGGTTGTAACATACCCCTTTTTGCTGAAAAACATTTTTATGTTGGAAACATTATCTTAACTTTTATTGTAAAGTTTTATATTGGACAAGTGTCCAAGGATGACTGTAATTTGCACAATATTTTATTATTAAATAAATTCAATAGGAGACAAACACCTAAGGTGTAATGCTTGCCTCGGTACTTTAACTGATTAACCTAATGAAGACATTAATTTTGAAATGAACCGGCTAAATAAAACACAAACCATGGAATTTACATTGAATATTATTTATTGAAAACGATTGAATGACATATGCTGGAATGAAGAATAACGAAATAGAAATGATTGAATGAAAATATTTTATAAATGAAATAGATGCTCGACTAAATGAGAAACTATGATAATGAATGATGAAATGATTTGATAGTGCAGCACTATTTAATGTGTGTTCCTGAGTGTGTGTGTGTGCAGTGGCAGGTAAGACGATTCACCGACTGACCCACAATGGAATTTTAGGGATTGTAAGAATGGAAAGAACACATAGGGGTATGACAATAGACTGCCAATCCTGAATTAGCAATCGACGCATGGGTCGGAAGCTTGCGAGCTGGCCTGGGGAAGCATGTGCCGTGCGGGCGAGGCCATACCAACTTGGTCACATACGAGAGTTGGGGGGTGCATGATAAGGAGGGCCTTATCCCTCAACAGCCCTTAGTCTCTAAGAAGTGTAGTCGAGAGATTGCGGTAAAGATTCCTCGATTGCTACACAGTTCTCCTCACAAGAAGAAAGAAAAGAAATTGTTGGAAGGGCTCGCGGAAGAGGTACCTAGACAAGAACAAGAAGAAAGAAAAGAAATTGTCAGAAGGGCCTGCCGAAGAGGTACCTAGACAAGAACAATAAGAGGTTATTTAACCAAGTTTACAAATTGGAATTACACTAAAAAAATCAATTAAGTATTTTTAATTAAAGGGTAATTTTAAAAGAAATATTTTTATTCTTTTTATTTTAACTATTACTATATATTTGGAAAAAGAAGAAAAATTGAAATAAATGAGAATGTATTGAAAACAATATTTTTATTTATTGATTTTATTTTCCAATTTTTGTTATTTTTGGGAAAGAAGAGAATTTAAATTGAATTGGAATTATGAATAAAAGAATTATTTGATTGAAAGTTTTATTTTAAGTGATTTTACTATTTTGAAAAAGGATTTGAAATGAATTGTTAATAAAAGAACTATTTTATTCAAGATCTTATTTTTAATTGATTTTATTATTTTGGATTATTTTATTAATTTGAATTACTTTATCTTGATTGATTTTACTATTTTGAAAAGTTTTGAAAAAGATTAAAATTTAGTTAATTGATTTTATTATTATTAAAAGAAAAAGTTTAATTTAGATTAGAATTTTTTAAAAAGAGATATTTTAATTCTTACTTTTATTCTTTTAAATTTTATAAAGAAGAGATTTAAAATAGATTAGAATTTTAGTAAAATCTTCTAATTCTATTTTAGTAATTAGAAAAAAAAAGGAATATAGAAAGCTTTAAGTTTAACTAAAAGATATTAAGTAAAGTAAATAAGAAGGAAAACATAAGAAGGATTTTACTACACCTAATTTCCACTGATTTAGGGAAGTAGGTGCACACTTGAGATGAAAAGACACTTGTAATTTGAGAGTAATTGTTAATAAAATATTAAATTAAATTAATTATGTGCATGGACACACACATGGCACACAGACTTTGACTATAAAATAAGGGAGGAGAAGGAGAAAAGCATCTCTTGCTCCCTAGTGTTGGATGGGCACCGGAATCAAGAATTGATCTTGTGAATTCTTGTGAGTTGGGCTTAACTTTCCGGGGATTGGAGAATCCCACCAGAAAGCTTGCATTGTGTGTTCTTGTGACCCCATTTGCTCGGGGGTTCGAGGTGACAGAGAGCAACCCCTATACAGTAAGGAGGTCAACCGAGAGGTCTTCGGTGAATCTTGAAGGTGGGAGGACTCGACGGCAATGCAGGGAAAGACATCACTAACAGCTGGAACAAACGTCGAGACAGGTTCTTCTTCTTGGCTTACATATTGTTTATTAGTATATAGAATTGAAGGTTTTTGTGTTCTGAAATATTCGTATAAAGCCCTAAGTTCATGAATGATAATCGAGATTGTTGTTCCTTTCGAAGTTATGATCACTAGCCTGTACATTCTAGATAATCAAGCTAAATCTCCACTAGTCAAATTTCTAAAGAAAAAAAAGAAAGAATAAGGATGTGTCTGCGGAAGAGTTTTACTTTTTATTTTTTTATATATAATTTGCATCTAGTCGAATATATAAATTTAGATCTATATTTTGTCCCATTTCATGAGGCCAATTTGGACCCTATTCGCAGTGGTAGTTATGAATCTCTTAATCCACTCTGGATCTTGAACCCTGAACCCTGGCTATGATAACATGCGGACTGTGTAGTTTTCTTTTGAAATTTAATGTGGCTATCGTTTTTACTCTTCCATCCGTGGCCCTAACCTCTGTCATGAAAATCTACGGCCCCATCTCTGGAGTAACCACATTCTTGTGTGTGTGAGAAACCTTTTAAAAATCTCTGATTGTGTTTTTACCATTTGGGAGGCGAACGCATGATCTAACCCTGTGAATTATTTCTTACTGTGTTTTATTGTTTCCAACCCCATGGACCTATAGTCGATCAGTTGGTCGTTTGAGTCTTCATAGGAATGGCATTTGTTTCATTAAAGTTTATTATTCAAAGACCTTAATTTAATCTCGGATCTATATTTTATTCATGAGTATAAGATCAGATCCACAAACTGTCTCTGTCTGATCCCCATTCCAATCTTATTATTAGGTGCTCACTTAGTTATTTATGCTCTATACTTTATTTGGTGATTGGAAAGAAGTTAAGCTGCAATCCCGTCTCTGTAAACCGATTGGAACTGGTTGTTATTTCCTCAAAACCTGGAGAGTAGTGAGGCTATACTTTCGTCACATGTCGAGCTCCAGCCTTTTACCTTCTATTCTACTACCGTGAGGGTTAAGATGAGTATAGCTTAACTTTTAAAATTTGTTTACTGGACAGTGAAATGATTAATTGAAAGACCTTTTTTATTTACGAATAACTTGCATAGATTATGTGAATTGATTCTCTTATTGAGTACACCTAGTTTTATTACTGAATATAATATCTTGTAAAGCTAAAACTCAAGGCTGCTTTTGAATTGTTTAGTGGATAGTAAAGTAATTGTTTAAAAATCTTTTAATTATGAATAATGTGCATAAATTATAAATTTGAGAATTCTTTTATGTATGTCCATTATCATTAAGTGTAGATCTTTAGTTTGATTAAAGTGGATAGGAAGCGAATCATTATTTATTTGAAAGTATTTGAATGGTGAGTAATCTGCATAATATATGAGTTGAAGAATGTTTGTGTATGTCTCAATATCATTAATTATAGATCTTTAGTTGGGATAAGTGGATAGTAAAAGAAATGGTCTCTTATTTGAATGTCTTTTGACTTAGGAGTAATTTTGTATAATTTATAAGTTGAGAAATTTATATATAATCATGGAATGAGATGATTAACGTGAGTGTATAATGTTATATTGGTTTATATATCACATGATTGACATATTTATGGTGGTTACAATCATGGGTATATATCATGTAATTCAAAGAATTATATTATTTTACATTTTTATGAATTCTTATAGTTAATTATTTATATGGTTATAATGTGAATTCTATAGTTATATTATGTATGTATTATTTATATATATGTCATTATATGAAGTTAGTGAAAGTTGGTATTTAGTATATCAATTAATATATAAGAAATGAAAGAAAGAAAGATTATGTATGTGTTATTATATGAATTTAGTAAAAGTTAGTAATTTGCATATTAGTAAAGAAATGGAAGGAGTAAACATTATGTGTAATTTATATATATGTCATTATATCAAGTTAGTGAGAATTAGTATTTAGCATATCAATTAGTTAAGAAATGAAGGAAGGAAATGTTATGTATGTGTTACTTTATATATATATTATTGCATGATGTTAGTGAAAGTTAGTATTTAGTATATCAATTAGTTAAGAAATGAAAGAAAGAAAGGTTATGTATGTGTTACTTTATATATATGTTGTTATATGAAGTTAGTAGAAGTTAGTATTTTGTATATCAAGATTAGTCAAGAAATGAAAGAAATAATTGTTATGTATGTGTTGTTTATATATATATGCTTTTATGTCAAGGTTAAATAAAGAATGGAAAAACATACGCATCCATACATCTTTAGTGAAGTTAATGTAGGAATTATATAACAAGGTGGATCACAAAGTGATTGTGATATATGATTTATTATATTGGTGTCATTCTAGAAGGGAAAGTTAATTCCTGTCTTGTGATAGTTATGGATAAGAAATGAAAAGTTATGTATGTGCGATTGTATGAAATAGATTAAGAAGTGAAAATGAATTAAAGTATGGACTACGATGGAGGTACGAAATTAGGTGCACCTATTTATAGAGGTGACATTAGTTAAATAAGTAACTTATATTTTATTTATACTATAATGAACATATATCGGTATATTCATACTTGAGAACGAAATAAAGTATTAAGTTAAAATCATAAGTGCATCTAATAAAAAGAAATTCTCAACAAAACAAAACAAAAAAAGCTTTACGCTGTCAAAATCGAGGGTTCCCTACATAAGGGGACTGTTGAAAGAGTGTTTACTGACCCACTAGGTGGAATGGAATCCGGGGTAGAAGGCAATGGACAAATGGCAGCTTCATGAGGAAAGTAAATAGCTGTTGGTATGGGACAACTCCCTTGAATTGTGGTCTTAGTTCCCTGAAAGATGGGACTGGAGCTTGAGGCTCATTTATTGAAAACTGACCACGAAAGACCTAGGCAATCTTTTTAAGAGCCATCGAATTTTGGACTGAGGTTCATCACTTTTCCTGATGAGGAAATTTACCTTGGGTTTTTGCTGCTTGCACCCAAGAGATTCGATGAGAAGATATGCTAGTTTTTGAACATGGTGTAAGTCTGCATATTATACTGCTGAGTGCAGAGTCCTAAAAGTTGAGTAGCAAGTCTTAATAGTTTGCTTCCTGTACAATTTATGAGTGCCTTGCTTCTACACAAAGTCCATCTACGTGGTGGTTCAGTAAACAGGCTCAAGGGTCCAAAGGAGGCAAGTAGTTTGGCTGCTTCTTCTGGAGAAGGTTTGGAGAAACAGGCCTCCTTGGGTGTTTGTCCACGCTATCATCTGTTACAGGTCCTATTTGTCTTTTCTGTTTCTAAGTAGTTAAATTATTTTCTACAATTGTTGATTTAGTATTCATAATTTATCATCATACATAAGTTTTTTTTTTTTTAATCCTAATCTAGTCATGACTTTTGTGTAATGATGATTTAGTAAATGAATGATTGAATACATAACTTCTCTGTATTTTTCCCCATACTGTTTTCTGTATAGTACTCTAGTGCAGAGAAGGAGAATTAAGATAGATGAATGATAGGCATATTGCCAAATGAATGAATAGACTAACGCTGTTGTATTTCTTTAACTTTCCTTATCAGTTATATTCTATAGTACAAATTATATGTTTAGACTCAGGAATTATAAACATCATTTCATAATACAGGCAATATAGTAATTTCTTTTACATAGTGACAAAAATAAATATTTCATCTCTGTACAAAACCTAGGTTTTTTCACCTTAAGTCATTTATTTCCTTTTAGGATGCATATGCTATGCATTCTCTTATTTTCTCATTCAAAACAGTATCGTATTATACTTTCATTTTATTTCTTTTGTCAACATTCATGTAATTATAACAGCTGCAAAATAAACGTAACAACATTTACAACATTTTATTTTATTTCTACTTCTGACACAAATAGAATAATCTAGGGTTTATGTTTTTCCATGTTTTTCTAAACCTTGCAAAGACTTCCATTCATTTATGTATTATATTTTATTTTGAATGTCAAAACAATTACTAACTTCCACATTCGAAGTAACTAACAAGTCAAATGGAGTAACGAAAACCGGTTAACTCGTATCACCTTTGTCAAAACTTCTTAAACATAGAATAATTCTATTAGGACGAATATCCTCTTATCATCATACGTCGACATTTTAGAAATCATTTCAACATCATAAAATATAGTCACGAAAACCTTTATCACATACATTGCTCAAAAATTAAAACGAAGGATTATCTCAACATTAACATCTGACAGTGGTATTATTTTCCTAACATAAACATTATCTGCAAAACCATAAATACACGAACGCTAGATTTTATTTCAAGCTCGACATTACAAATTTTCCACAGTCACCTCCTGAACCGTATAGGTTAGGGTTTCAAAGTTTCAAATTAAAACATTGAGTTTTGGCTCTCAGCCATCACTAAAAACGACAAGTACATAGATATCAATTAACACAGAACTATCAAAGCTACAATCGAAACCTACCGGGTAGGGTTTCTACTGCACAGCACAAGGTTAAAACCTTTGGCACGTAGCCATCATAAACACACAATAGTTCAAAACATTAATTTATCACATAACCTGGAGCATGGCTCACAATTTCAACACATGAAAACATTATCAAGTTACAGGAACCAAAACCCTTGCTTAACCAGAATAGTCGAGGATAAACCCTCTCGACTGTGTCTTTGTCATTACAAATTATCTATGTTGAAAACAAAACACCACAAGCTTAACGCCAAATGGGTTGAGGATTTCATCCTCCCCAAGCTTCCAGTCCGCTCCCAAACATTATGACAGTGGTCACTTTCTATAGCCTCACAATAAAAAAATGAAGTCTCGGCTAAGAACATAAGAAGGTCCAACATGAACCTAACTGAAGCATCAGGGAAACCACCAAGCTTACCATTTCATTCGCAGCTGCCATCATTTACAACTCAAGCTTGGGAAGCAAAGCCGAAGGAACCTGCCACATAAAACTTGAGTATGGTCAAAATGAGTTTCATCATAGAAAATTTATTAAAACGAAATAAACAATAACTGAAACTCTTAAATTAGTAGAAGAAGACAAGTTTGTATCATGTACATTAATTTTAGATAGTTATTTTGGAGCAAAAACTCCTTAGCCACTGCTTAAACCGTAGCCATCACCTCACCACCATTTGCAACAAAGATTGGAGACAACTCTGAGAACCATCAATCGACATTCAAGGAAAACCGAATACTGGAGCAACCTACACGCAAAGCTATCATCAACTCTGGAGTCATTTCAACTTCAAAATATTGTTGTAAACTCACACGATAGGGCTCGACTCTTAATATAGTTACAGGAATCAGATAAACACCTTTAGGTCATGGGTTCAATTCATGGGAGAAGCTCCCAGAAAACCTGCTAACGAAACCTTGATTTTTCTCAGGCCTGTCGGCCTCTCCATAGAGCCACTCTCCAAAAACCTTGAATGCTTAAGGAAACAATAACTTTGAAACGTAGTGGAGATTAGGGTTAAGTTCCAAATCCCAAGACTCACATAAGATCAATGGTGGAGATCACTCAATAAGCACCTCGTATCCCCAAGCAACCACCACAGTTATGACAACATTAATAACCATGGCCACCGTGAAGACCAGCTAGGAAAATTTTCAAACCAAATCAAATACAACTCGACCACGTTGACTGCTCTGTCACAATACCTTCACGTGTTAAGAACCACGATGGCAGCCACAATGATATTCCACTAAATCGGTAGATAGGAGTATTAAATGCCAAGTTTGGTTTATGAACACCTGCCAGCACATATCCACTATACCATTAATTACCCTGTCCTTATCACATTGTTACATTGGCATGTCAACTATGATTGCAACCCTGCCATAAATATATAATTTCCAATGTAAGTCATAGTTATATTATGGTATCAACTAGGCATCGATCACATGCTTACAAGGTTTCACATTTGATGCTTGTATAATCATGTAGTTCGCGTTTTAACCATGGCACAAACTTCACATATAAAGGTAATTGCATATAATTCGTATGCTATGGGATTTGCATATAGTTTGTATGCTATAGGAAAATGCATATAGTTTGTATGCTATAGGATTGTATATAATTTTTATGATATGAGATTTGTATATAGTTTACACTATATAGTTACACTATAAGGTTCATTGGAAATTGAATATAGTTCACACTTTTTGGATAAGCATGTAATTTACATATAGTCCACATGTTATAGGATTATAAGGTACTATGCATTCAACCTAGGTATCATCAAGCACTTATCTTTGTTCAAATAATTACAATGCATAATATCCTAAACCATTGCTATAAAACTCTATTTCATCACCTAAATGATAAACAAAGGAATTGCATGCGTTGTATAGTATACCAATACAATCTTAAACGAGTCGCGTTATAGTACCTCATAAATTTATTACTGAACCTTTGACGGCTAACTGAAAGAGAAATTTTAAATTATATTTGTATTACTTGATCTGATGTGTCACCCTTACCTGTAATCTATGAAAGGAACAATTCAAATGCTTTAGCATGAATGCTAAGTAAGCCTCGGGGTACCCTTAGGACCCCTTTCATCATCAAAAGAATAACAACAGTTATCACTTATAAACATTAACATCGATTGAACATTGACATAAGTAATATAAAAATATAGCTGAGATGAGAAGAATATTTAATAGCATCGAAATATAGATATTAATTATCATGTCGCAAACAATACATTTATGATCATTACAAACATTTAGTACAGCATGACGAAATAGAAGCATTTTATATAATTCCACACAGTTAATATATGCATTAAAAGCTACGTTGAAAAATTTTAATTTTTTGTGAATTTTTTGGATGTTACACTGGTTTTCTGTCACTGATTTCTATCACAGCTCCTCGTTCATTAAGTTGCTGCTAACATCATCAAACGTCAGGGTCCTTGCAGGAGCTGAAGTGCTCATGGCAACAATCAAATTCTCCTAACTTTCTGGCATGGATCACATCAGTAGGATGGATTTGATTTCATCATTTAAGATAATTTTGACGGAGGCAAGCTGGCTGGTAATTATGTTGAATTCATTTAAGTGCTCTGCAACTGAAGCACCCTCCTTCATCTTGAGGTTATACAACTTCTTCAGCAAGAACACTTTGTTGGAAGATGTGTTTTTCTCATACAAATCATGCAACTTCCTCCATAGAGCCTTTGTTGTCTTCTTCCCATCCACATTGACGTAGAAATTCTTTGCTAAGTACTGCCTGATTGTGGCAATGGCCTTCCTGTCAAACTTCTTCCACTCTTCATCTATCCTTGATGAAGGATTACTTGTTGATCCCTCAATTGGAAAGTAATGGCCCTTTAGAATTAGTATGTCCTCCATCTGTTCTTTCCATAGATAAAAATTGGCCCCATTCAGTTTCTCCATGTCACCCATTGTTGTTGTTTCCATGTTGCCTCAAATGACAAATCACTGGAGCTCCCCCTTCCAAATTGTGGCCTCCACACTAGCTATCACAGGCTTACACACATAGCACAGAGCAGGCACACTCAGACAAGATTTCAACGTGCTATGGACAGTTTGGTTCCCAACCCAGCTCTGATACCAGTTGTTAGGAACAGAGATGTTCCAACCACATCTTCTAACCCCTGTCTTAACAACTTAGCAGGTCAATAGTTACATAATCGCCTTCATCATACACTCAAAATCACTGCAATACCAATATTAAATTCACAATACCAGTTGCTTACTTAAACATAAAATGTATTAACAATTTTCAAGGTAAATACACATAACATAAAGAACAAGCTGACAAGAACACCGTAAAAATTTCAGAACTGAGCATATATTTTAAAATACAGTCACACACTCCAGAAAAACTCAGAATTTGGGCATGAACTCTCTCCTTTTGTATTTTCATCCACGCTTTGTGCTAAAATAGTTTATACATATAGTAGCTCTATCATAATCGAAACCTACAACAAAAGCATACATTTACCAATAATAAAAAAATAGTTACAAAACTACAATACAATGAAAGTTTCACTGAGTGCAAGGCGTCTACAGCCTTCCTTCATTGTCGGTGGGAGAATGGCTTCATCGAGAATTCTCTTTCATTTAATTCATCACCTACATTCTATCTACCAATTGACAGAGAAAACTGAGTTGGCATTGAAGGGTGAGCTAGCTTTCAATGGTCTAATATTTTCTTTTCGGGAATTTGATTTCACCCGCTAACATAGCAAAACATCTCAAATACATTAATGATTTCTTAATGATTGTGATTTGATCTAGAAATCCAGGAAATCCAGATAAATGGTTGGGAGGAATATAAATCCATGAAATCCAGATAAATGGTTGGGAGGAAAATTATTTGAGGCAAAAATTAATCAGTGTTGTAGAAGAGCAATGATTGTTGTTATAGGCTCATTACTTGCCATTGATGTCTTGAGATCCAACAACAAACAATGCAAGCTATATTCTTACACTCAAGATTTAGTTTCTCTATATGTACTTAAAAATCATATAATGAAACACATGTTTCAACTTTTATGATGTCCACCTATAAAAACAACTTCACTCATCTAAATCGTAGAATTAAAAAAGAAACCCTCCTTTCCCAACTTAATTTTAAAAACAAAAATCAAACAAATCTCCACCATCTCTTCACATTCTATTTAGTAATGAATAACGACACCTTAGAGAAATTTTCCCAAAGGTAGTAATAACAACTTAACATTTTTCCAACAGCTAAAAAAACTTTTATGACCATTTTAAAGAGATTACAACAAAAGTTAGTCTTAAGTCGATATATTCATTAGTGCGGGTACTTAAGAAACTTCCTCATAATTTGAGACCAACCATGAAATGGACATTTACAGGTAATAACACTCGATATACCCAACCTTTGTGGATGCAAACCTAAATAATTCTTTTTATTCTTGATGGTTTGGCATGGAAATGAATTTTTATTACAAAGTTTCATTGCTATGAGAGACCATGGTATCACATGGAAACCATAGATCACATACATAAATAGAGGAAAAGTTTAGTTTCATAGCAAACATTGAAAATAATATGGTGTATAATCCTAGTTAAAAATATAGTTAAGAATATGGTGTATAACTATTGGGGAGCCTAGCTGGTTAGTTGACTAGGTACTCCCTACTACCTTGATATTTGTCAGCTTAGTTTAGTTAGGGCAGCTAAGGTGATAGACTAGGGAGTTAAACTGTTGTAATGGTATAACTATCTTCTTGATCTATATAATAGGATGGTGAGCCAGAACAATGTACATGATTGGCCTATTCAGATAATAAAGGTTCTTGTTCTTCTTGTCTCAATTACTCTATTTCCTTTCTCTCATTATCTATGTGTGATCTTATATGCAATGTATCTTGATGTATGTTGTCGATGTTGTACAACTGGAAACTCTCTGTAATCCTTTAGATTACAACATTGGTTATGTTGTCAGTAGTACTAACCCAAGACATGAAATGATCATGTATATTTAAATGTTAAGTGAGAGAGAAAATAGAGAGTGGTGGAATCAACAAGTTGCAAAGTATATACAGAACTATCCTAGAAGGAACAAGTTAACACTTGCATAAACCAAAGAAAAATTATTCACTAAGTCTCATGAATAGTTTATAGAAGTTGTCCCCCATGAAATAAATAAATTTCTCGATATCATTCATGAATAAACTAGATGCCCATAATGAAAGATTGTTAATGCACAAGCTCACTAACCACTAGTAGAAAAATGGGTGATAAATGACCAGGTGACAAAAAAAATTTGGTTACCATGTAAAATAAATATCTAAACCACCAAAAAGGTTGATCACCACAGTGTTTTTAAGTGAAATATGACTAAACTTGAGCAAATTTTCGTGACTACAACTAAAAATGACTAAAATAAATGACTAATTTAGTCATGGGATAAAAAATACGACTAGAAAGTTTAAGTTTATAATTATATAAGATGTCCTAAATTATATATTCGCTTATATGTGTCACACACAAATTAAGAGTATCTATATATAATATAATATATGATTTTATAATTATAAATTAGTTTGCATTAATAACCATAAATGGAATAATGTTCCATGATATTTAGCCTGCTCCATTTACTTGGTAGTATAGTGTTGAAGCTCAACATTGACATGATTTTGAAGTGTTGAAACATGATACCATAGGTGAACCTACTGAATTGTTTTACAAGATCATTCAATATGTACCGTCACATCGAGTTCAATGTGTTTATCATGCCCATATCTTATTTCACCATTTTTGTTTTCATAATATTATCCTTTCGACATATCTATCAAGTTGCATCATGTGCATCATCATAGTGTGGTTTAGTCGAGTGTTGGATATTTGTTCTCATTCCCTCTAAGCATCATCATGTCATGAAGTTGGTTTCATTGTGTTCGGCTCAATGTACTGGTCGTATTCATAATGTTTTTGAACAAAATCGTCGGCATTTGACCCTCTCGACCGTTTGTTAAAGATTTGGCAAGTTCATGTCTTTTGTGTCATGTTAGCTAAAAATTGTCAATTTAACAACCTCCATTAATTCTCCATATGCATCCACTCCTCATAGTCCTCCTCGCGCTTCGGTTCGGAAAGTTCTAAAGTCCCCCTGGGTCCCTCCCCTGCAAAAAATCACAAATATCCTCCATTTTGAAAAGAAGAAATAAAATCCTCCCTTTTTGTAATGTATATATCATTCATCCGCTACATATATTATATACAACTTAATATATAGTATATAGTTTAATAATATATATAAGTTAATACATAGAATTGTAGTAGATTTATAATATGCTATGTCATATTAATAGAACATAATATAATATATTTAGTATATGCAATATATTAATATTAATAAATTTAGAAAAAAAAGAGGGAAAATAAATAAAATGAAGGTAAAATAGGGAAAAAGGAATAAAAGGGAAAATGAATAAATTTAGAAAAGAAATTCAGGGGGAAAAGAAGGGAAAATAAAGGAAAAGAGGTCATTAATCTAAATAGTGATTTCAATGAGAAGAAGCATGGCATTAGAGATGGAAGGGAGTTGAAGGGAGCTTTAGGGAAATGTATTCAATGTAGTGAAGAGGGCCCTCATTTGGATGGCCATGACACACTGCATAGGTATTTCCTTGTTGCTGTCATTTTCATTTGACCCTTATATATAAAGTTGAGAGTTACTCCATATCAATTTTAGCCTCCTTTTTGATTTCTATAGAATTTACGACATCTATAAAATATTGGGGCTTCGGTGCATTATAAAGCAAGCGGGCTTTTCCATCTATCAAATATTGTGGCTTCGGTTCACTATAAAGTAGACAAGATTTTCCTACCAGGAGAAAATCAAAGTGCTCAATTTTATGATCTATAATATGATAGGCTAATATCAGAGGTAAGTTGACGTAAGAGCATAGACTACCTAAGTGAAGTCACTTGTGACTTCACAAAGACAAGTGTGATCTTCTAGAAGAGACTTGGAGTCTCATTTAAAATTTCTTGTTTTCATAAAAGATTGAATAAAGTGGAGAAGGGTCCGATCCTTTCCAAGTGTAAACTTAGGATAAAGTTGGTTAGTCTATTGAGTAATTTTAGCAGCCAGTTAGTGTTTCAGTAGATGAGTCATAAGTCTCGATCCTATCTTCATGGATTTGAAACATAACTTTATTTGTATTTAAAGACAATCAGGATTTATGGGAAGGGCGGCTATAGTAGGTTGGAGAGACGAGAGTATCTCAATAGAGTTTTGATAGCTCGCAAAGTTTGAATAATTGAGAGATTTGGGGGATAGCTCGTAAAGCTTAAATGGTTGAGAGCTTTTGGATAGCTCGAACTGCTTGAGGAGATCAATAGAAAGAAGCTTGGAACCAGTGTTCCTGGAGGAGAAAAAAAAAGAGATCGTAATTTCTATGAATGTAATCGATCCATGGTTGTATTCAAGCTTGGAGAGGTTTCGTTGCATAAAGAGTGAATTTATGTATATATATCATACTAAAATTGACTTTGAATGGGTAAATTAATATCACATTTGTTGGGCATGGCCCAAATTGGCACAATTTTGATGAAGTACAGTTTTGGAAGTAGTGTAGTTCGGACTGCAAAGTTCAAGTGGAACAGTTTTGGCAATAGCACAGTTCGGATTGCGAAGTCAGATATGCGTAGTTGGGAATGCGAAGTCTAAGCACGATGCAATTTTGTTGATGCGTAGCGTTAGCATAGCAGGTAATTTTGAGCAAAGAATATAAGTAAAGGTCGAGCAGATGAAAGCGACCTATTTTGGTAAGTGACTCCATGATTCCCGAGAGTTGGGTAAGGAGTAGCGTGGAATCATATGAAAGTGACCTTTCAGTTAGAGTGGCAGAAACCATTAGAAGCACAGCCACAGGTCAACAATGACAGGAAGGCTAGAGGAGTGGAAAGTGACATGCCACTATGCACTTAGAGTCGTTCCATGAGAACTACAGCTGTTAGAAGGGATTTAGAGCCACGAGTAGCCCGGCAAAGCGGCTAGAGGCGAGTGGAGCAGCTGTGGACTATGACAGGCCAGGTTGGCGAGGTAACCGCACCAGTTTTGGTAACTCTAGGGTTTTTGGCCCATATGCATTGTAAAGACGTGACCTAAGGGCACAATCTATAAAAGGGGAATTTTTGTAAGGGAAGGGTTGGTTGTTGATTAGGATTTTGGTTGATCTTTGTGATATTTTGAAAGACTAATTATTGTAAAGAGGCTTGACAGCTGTGTGCGCAGAGACCTATTGCAGAGAAAAGAGAGTCTACAGTTGAGTGCACAAACTGGTATTGTTGAACCCTTCCCATTAATATAATCAATAGTTCCGGTGGACATAGCTCCCATCCGGGGGGTGAACCACGTAAATACTGTGATGTGTGATTGAATCTATGTGTTTTCTTTGTTTATGGTTAAGTTCATGCTTATGGCTATATGTATCTTCACTTTTATATGTATTTTCCATATGAATAATTGATGAGAATAATATGTTAAGTGTTGAACATATATGCTTGAATGTTGAATGTGCAAGTAATTCTAAATATGATGAATGCATGAGTTATTTGGGTAAACACTAAGTCAGCGTAAGTCTGTGTGAAGTGTGATTCCTTGGAAGCGCAGTACTTGAAGTTCGCAGTTGCATTATATTTCATTATATTTCACCATATTGCATGAGTTCGTGAGGTGCACAGTCCCATATGTTGATTGCATAATTACACCAAGTCAGCGAATTCTATAACGTGTGTGATTGTTGAGAAGTAGCGCAACCTGGAGTTGCGCTGTCCTATTGGCTAAGTTGTCGTTTCGAAGTGCGCATTCCCTATGTGCTCTATAGCATAAGTGATAACCGTGAAGTGGGTGGGACATTGGTCAATCCCCCATTTTGTAACCGTGCATCACCTGATTGCAGAAACCTGATTCTGTAATCCCCCATAAACTTCGCCTTAGGTGAGACCTCAGCCTATTCGTAGACTGTTTCTGAAAGGGCCGGTGAAGAAGGGTTTTGTTGGACCACAATTGCACAAAACCTGAGTCAATAAAAGGAAGTTAAAGAATGAGGTTCATACCCAACAAATGGTTCGAACCTAGAGTAAATACCTATCATCCAATCACTCCACAGAATCCTCCAGTTGACAATACTGCTAATCCATAGAATAACAGTAGTAATAACACCGCGGGAGCAAGTACTCAGAACATTCCGAGCAGTAGTATCCCTAACACATCACAGAACACTATGCCTCCTAGAAGAAGAATGGCAGATGATATCAAGCTGTCGATATTCAAAAGAACGGGTCTAGAATACCCTGAGCAACACTGGTTTCTATGTGAATCTGTGTGGAATGTTAAGCAAGTACATGATGATGCTATAAGACAAGCACAATTAGTTACAACATTCATGGATAGAGGCTTGACATGGTTTATGAAGTATTTTGTTGGACAGAATAGGACTCTAGTGGATATTAGAACTACACTCCTCTAACAATTTAAAAAAAACAAGTCAGAATCGCAGTGTACCACAGAGCTCAAAGAAATCAAACAGAAACCGACTGAGTCAGTGTGGCAATTTGATCAAAAGTTCAAAGCGCTGTTAGATCAAGTGAGCTTTGACATAGCACCACAACAACACCATGAATGGTTCATATCCGAAATGTTGGCACACATTAGATTATCGTTGATGCAACAGAAGGTTACTTCTCATACAGAGGCCCTAGAGATTGCAATGAAACTATAGGCTTCGCCCATAGGAAAGACTAGCGCAAGTATGATTCAGATACAAAACCAGCTAGCAAACTTGACATTACAATTGCAAGATATGAAGAAAGGAAATAAATCCGAAATGAGGTTTGGTGTACAAAGTGTAAGGCATAAGGTCACTCCAAAGAACATTATCCGATATTTCAAGATTAAATCAATAGTGGAGCTCCAAACCCATTGAATCAACAACAAGGACCATGGTGAGAGATTTTTCGATGTAGAGGACATCGCCCAGAATATTGTTATCTAATTCATAAATATGTGCAAACACCAAATAACTTATACTGCACATTCTATAAATCAGTTGGTCATGATGATACCAACTGCAAATCCTATGAACTCATGATATAGAGAAAGAATGATGTCTACCGACTTCAAGAAGAAACACTGCATAGCAATGATAATGCGTAGTATGATCAAGGCACATACAAAGGACATGGTGGATTCAGAGGAATGGGAAGAAACACTGGAAAGGGAAGAGGAAGAGGTTAGATAGTATACTATAACTACGCTCAACCTAGACATCTATCCAGAGACTACACGAATGCTTGTACTACTTGTAAATATTGTAAGTATTTTGATCATGTCTTTGAGGCATGCCTTGTTTTGCAAGCAAATAAAAGAGAGGAGACATGAAGCACAGAACCAGAACATATAGATGATCACAACTGAGAGAAGGTGTAACATCCTCTTTTGTACCATATTTATTTGTAGTTTTAAATGTAAATTGCATTTACTTCTAGTGAGGAGCTCAAGGCCAAGGCCCCACCAGAAGACCTTGTGAGCTATGTGGTAAATACCTAGTTGTAAGTTGTAAACTTGAGAGATTAAGGGCAGCAACGCAACTAAGCGATGGCAACCAAATCCACTAGAGGGACGACGAATGATGATGGTGGGTCATCCTAATCCTATGAACGTTGGAGAAATGGTAAAAATACTTATTTAATACCTTAAGGGAGAAGGTAATCATCCTAAGTTTAGGATAAACGGCTAGTCGCCGCATGCAAATATTTGATTCTGTTGTCACTAGTTATTAGTAAATTCATAAATCCAAGAGGAGTGACGGGAAACACCTTAATAGGACTTTAAGTTGAAAGGAAGCTAAAAAGTGTCACTAGCTTAATATTACCAATAATATTAATTAAATGTGGATAGGAAGTGGAGAGTAGGAATTTTAATACATATATGGAATATATGTATTAAAATTATGCACTCCTAAAGGTACTTAAGACCATTGAGTAGTACCTAAATTAATTAAATAAGCTATCCTTTTTGGAATGGACTTGTACACATGATAAATAATGTATACCTATATGCAATAGAGAGTCGTTATATACCTACTCCATCAAGAGATGACGCGCATACTATCCCAAGGGAGAATAATATAATTCATAAATTAAATTAAGAGATTTAGTGGTTATAGAGGAGTGGTATTCGGAATTGGTCTCCTGGAAAGGGAATGCAAATCTCATGCAACCGGCCACTTGTGAACTTATATAATTAATAAATTAAATTAAGAGATTTAGTGGTTATAGAGGAGTGGTATTCGGAATTGGTCTTCTGGAAAGGGAATGCAAATCTCATGCAACCCGCCACTTGTGAACTTGGTGGAACTCCGAGTCCTTTAAGCTGCCAGTTGTTTCTCTCTTCGGGGAGTTACAAGTGGATGACGGCATTTAATCTGGACGGGGGCTGTGAGTGAAAGGGGAAAAAAACAGAGTTTGTTGAAAGCTTCGGTCAAGAAGTGGAAAGAGGCAGTGTTAAAGCTCGATGAGCTCTGCGATGAGGGAGGGGGGGGTAATAGTACTGGAGCCCTACAATAAGAGCTGAGAAAAGTGAAATGATCCGGCGGATAGCACTGAATTGAGATAAGATCTAACCCTTGTCATCTGATTTTTTTGTTTTATTTCATCTCTACTCATGATTTTGGGGATTGCGTCTTAGTATATAATTTCTTCCCTACAAAAAGAACTGATAAAAGTATACAGATATGTGGTCTGGCTAAAATATGATAATATATATATAGACCGGATCTTTGGTTTCAACATTGAGATATAGATCTCTGAAAAAATAGCTGAATATTTACATCTATGTACTCTATGCAAAGTGTATTAAGTGTAGTTAGGGATAGAGTTATTCGCTGGTCGAAAACTTTGATATATATATATATATATATATATATATATATATATATATATATATATATATATATATATATATATATATGGAGTGATATATATATAATTAAACGTTGAAGTATATATATCGATCTGATTTGACATGTATTTAAATATTAGTTTACCTTTGGCTGAAGCCTAGAGTGTTATATTCAAAAAGATTGGTTGCAGACTGATATATATATGTGCATAAAAATCAGAGTTTATATATATGTGCTATAAGGATACGATAGATATGTGCATGCAATCAGAATGGATCATGGTAGGGTCAATGTTGATGTCCGATATAAAACCTTGGCTATAAATTTTATGATACATACATACAGATCAGAGTTGATCACTGTAGAATCGCGGTTGATATCCAATATAAAACCATGGCAATAAAGTTAGGATTTATATATATATAAATCAGAGTTGATCACTGCACAATCGAGGTTGATATCCTAAATAGATCCCTGGCTATAGAATTACGGGATATATATATATATATATATATATATATGTATATATATATATATATATATATATATGTATATATATATATATATATATATATGTATATATATATATATATATATATGTGTGTGTGTGTGTGTATATATATATATATATGTTTGAGTTAAATGTTGTTATAAATATATAATGTATGTGCTATCTTCATTTTGGAGTTCATGTTTATTCCCTGGCTTATCGTCTAAACTGAAAACTAAGGTTTTGACCTCTGTTTTTATTAAGAGAGTGAGAACTTATTTCAATCCTTAAGTTATAAAGTATAAGTTTAACACTATCTATTTAGATTGTACATGATTAAACCCTGCAAGCGAATCACTGCGATGGGTACGGTTTGAGCTTAGTTAAACTGTAAATAGGGATGCGTTCCTATCTATGAGTGGAAGGTATGACCTTTTAAAAAGGGAAAATATAAACCCTATTGTGATTATATACATACACGCTACCTTAGAATGGGTATGCTCCCTGGGGTTTAAGGATCGGTTACCACAAGATTGTCACCTGCATCACATTTTAAGATCAATGTGAGATCTCAGGAAAGGGCAGATATCCTTGTTGATCTCTGAAGGTGTTATGTCTGTAGATTTTGGATCATGCCTGGAGAGAAGCGTTATCATACTTTTTAGTTTCTTATCCTGCCGTGTTTTTTGTTCTATATATTTATATATACTGACTACTACGAAATCCTAGAGCTTTAGCTAATTTTACTCCTGTCATCATGACGCTGCTCCAGTTACTTTAGCAATGATAGTAATGTATTTTTATGCTGGTTGCTTTATGAGAGACTTGGAGATAGTATTACGGAAGTTGGGAAAAGGGCTGAAGGCCCGATCCTTGAAATACTTTCTTTTGATATTATATATGCTGGTCACTTCCCAGTGTAGTTTCGTTGTAATTTATTTAACTCTGAAAATGCATGGTTCATGGCCGCTTTAGGAATGGGATGGTATATTATATGTTATATACCAGTTGTGTTATGTTTTCTTTGTTCTATACATATAGTATGTCACATCGTGGAAAAGTATTTATTCCTGTATATACTGGAATTGGTACAAGGTAAGGGAAAGCGCAGAGTCTAATAGTTGGCTCAACTCCAATGAGTAGTGTAATAAGATGAAAGGCTGTATAGTTTCATATGATTGAAGCTCTCTTGGGAGAGGCTTGAGAAAGAGAAAAGAAAAGTGTAAATACCTTGTCCAAAGGTGTACCCTTCTTGGGATAATTATCATATGACTTTTGTGGACGTAGCCCTAGATTGGGTGAACCACCGGAATTTGGTCTCGCCTTGATGTGTCTCTTATGTGTGTTCAAAATGTATAAATTGTCGTTATTTTATATTTATCGGGAATTATGTTTTATGTGTTCTTTGGGTTATTTACGTTAATTTTCATGAGTCAATAGTTTCAGGAAAGTGTTCAAGACAAAGACGATGTGTTGACATGTTAATTGAATGTGTTAATTTATGAATGATGTGTTGAATGAAGATAGTCTAGCATAATTGGATATAGTACCTTATGAGAAGAATACCATTGCTGAAACAACATGATTAAGACCTTACATGAATCAACAAAGGAGAAATAGTTTGATCGTATAAGTGAAGTTTGTAAGTACTATCGATTTGAATATCAATTGTAGTGATTGCCAAGGATATTAAATAAACTTTGAAAGGTATGTTAGACAGTAGCAATGTTTGAGATGTTTTTATATTACTAATGCATGAGTGGTTTATGGCTAGAGGAGGAAAATTGTTATTTTTTTCTCTCCAAAATAATACCAGCAATTTGGAGATGTCACAGAAGGAATACAAATTACAACATTCATGTTGTGACACAAAGTGGATCTACGACAGGAGAAGATCAAAGAGTGGAAACTTCGACTTCTGAGAATCATCAGGCTAAGCAAAATCCTATTGAAGGGACTTGGATAAGGAAAGCAATGGGAAAAACACCCGCTTTCGAGCTAAATAAAGAAAAAAAAGTCTTCATGGAAGCAAGAACATGTCACTCCACCAATCAAGTTGCAAAGTGAGACTTCGCCTATAAAGGATATACCAGCTTCGTATGATCATACACGTATTGCAACAGACTCAATGAGTCATGTTGCGCAATTGTTATAGAGCTGCATGAAGCTGTTAAAACATGAGAATGCCTTAGCAGAGCTACAGATCTTGCCGAGTAATTACGAGAAGCGCAATATAGTAAATGAAGCACACAGGGTGGTTCATCATATCAAGATCCATAAAAGAACTGGAAGAGAGATGAGATTGAATGCGCAGATCAAAGATTTTTAAATGGATGAGATCATCCTTGACTTAGGATCATAAGTGAATGTCTTGACAAAGCAGACATGGGAACAAATGGGAAAGCCGAAGTTATCATGGTCACCAACACAGTTGAGGTTATCCAATCAGTAGAAGGTTATACCCTTTGGGAGATTAGCAAATGTCCTTGTTGACATTGATGGAGTGTGAAGTAGAGCATACTTCGAAGTCATTGAAATTGTAGATGATATCCAACCTTATCCTACACTATTGGGGATATATTGGGCCATGGACAACCTCACAATCATCAATTTGAAAAAGAAGCAGATGATATTTGAAGGGGAAAATATCAGGGTCATTGCACCCTTGGATCCTTCACAAGGACCTACATACATTGAGCCAATAAGAGAAGAATGCAGAGCTCAATATCTGGATCGTATCTACAAGATGACAGCAAATAAGGCATACTATATCAACCCAACTGATGATGGAACATTGGGTTGGCGTTGTGATAGTTCTTGCATATCGGACTCAAGTGCAGGACTAGAGAACTGGAAAAGTAGAATGCACAAACTACCTGCAAGAATATGCACGTAGTTCACAAGATCACTGCACTGGATTTGAATAGAGGTAAGTCCAATCCCTACTTATGATGGCTTGAATAACATCCATACATTTCTTCAAGAATATCTTATATCAGTTTTAGATGAACATAAGATAGATGCATTGGATATAGCACTGTGTGCTACACTTGCTAGATGGTGGGCCACGCACAAGCAGAATATGACTACATGGGAAGAACGCAAGCATATGATGGAGATCAAATTCCTAGAACAGACTCATCTTGTACACGTGAAATATAATGGAAAAACTGATCCAAGGGATCACATATACCATTGTTTGAAAGCATTCACACATAGACTGCAGACGGAATGGGTTCATCTATTTTTACACACACTAGAGTAGATTCTAAAGAACTGGTATACAGAAACAGAACTGCGTAGAGGAATGACAAAATGGTATGTTATGATTAAGAGTTTCCAAGCAACTTTTAGCTTCAAAGATGAATGCCCAAGTATAAACGAGGCATTATAGGTCATCAAAGAGAAAATATTCAATGACACACTAGAACCTGTGTATCAGCAACCAAAATGGAAAAGACAGCTAGAACATGCCCTGGAATGTTATAACTTCGACTTAGATGCGAAAGAAGAGGAAAGCGATAAAGATGACCCGCACGATGTAAACAGACCTGATTCGGAAGGAAAGTGCGAAGCCGAAGGACCACCATTGGAAATTCTGGATCTAAGTGAGACTATAAAAAATAAGAAAGTAAACATTGGAACCACTGAAGAATCAAAGTTCACTTCTATAGGAGATTATTGGGACGAAGAGACAGTTGCGCAGATAACAGATCTACTTCGTGAATACAAAGACTTATTTCTTACGAAGTTTTCTGAAATGAAAAACATTTTGGGTGACTTGGGGGTTATGAAAATACCTCTCAAGCCGGATGCGAAGCCCATTAAGCAGAGACCTTATAGACTTAATCCAAGATACAAAGAAATGGTAAAAGCAAAGCTTAATAAGATGCTTGATGCAGGAATCATTGAACCTGTAGAAGAGTCAGAATGGATAAGTCCCATGGTCATCTAGGAAAAAAAGACTAAAGGAAAAATCAGGATCTGGGTAGATATCCGAAAGTTAAATGATGCATCGTTACATGACCCATTTCCTACTCCATTCACAGATGAAATATTAGACAATGTTGGAGGGAATGAGGCATACTCTTTCACTGATGGATTTTCTAGATACCATCATATTAGAATTGATACAAAAGGCAGGCACAAGACTACATTTTCCAAATAATGGGGCTCATTTCAGTAGAAAATTATGCCCTTTGGTGTGAAGAATGCACCTGCCATTTTTTCTAGAGTAGTTATTGCTACATTCAAGGATTTCATCCATAAATTCCTAGAAGTATATTTTGATGATTGGATTGTATTTGGGTTACTAAAAAACCATTATGCCATCTTAAGAATGATGTTAGAAAAATGTAGACAACATCAGATCTCCCTAAACCTAAAGAAGAGCATATTCTGTGTTCCCTATGGAATTCTATTGGGACACATTGTTTGTAAACAGGGGCTGATGGTTGATCCAGCTAAAATCGTAGTTATTGTGAATTTTCCAGCACCAAACTCAGTGAAACAACTACACACTACATTGGAGCACACAAGCTATTACAAAATTTTTATCAAAGGTTATGCGCAGATAACTGCGCCTATGGAAAAATTGTTGAAGAAAGAAGCAAAGTTCATATGGACTAAAGACTACTAGAAAGGACTGGACACACTAAAAGAAATGATGTTAATTGTGACTATCTTATTTTTTCCAGATTGGAGTAAATCATTCCATGTGCATGTAGATGCTTCATCCATCGCACTTGGTGTTGTGCTAGCACAGCCACGTGAGGGAGGCATTGACCATCCTATTTCATTCTCAAGAAGGAAGTTGTCCTCAATAGAAAAGAATTATACAACAACAAAAAGAGAATGTTTAACTATGGTGTACGTACTGCATAAGTGTTGGGACTAGCCCAAGTAAAGCATTTTTGGCAAAACAGTTTCGGAAATGCAAACTTGAGCATAGTTCAGCTGGATACTTTTTGGCGAAGACAGTTTTGGGATTTGCGAAGTTGAGCATAGGGCAGCATCGGTAGAGAAAGGAAGCCAGTGCCACGAAGAGACATCACTGCGAAGATCCTGATCAGCGAGGATCTAGAAAGGCGGAATGTTGGAAGGAAAACGGTACATATTCCGGCAAGACCATCGGTGGCCTAATTTTGGTTAAGATACTCCATGATTACCAAGAAGATGGGTAAGGAGTATCGTGAAATGAAAGCGACCGATCACAAGAGCAAGGGAAGCACGACGTGAAATGACTGCATAAGGCCATTAGAGAAGGAACAACTATGTGAAAGCGATAGTCGGCATGCAGTCGACAAGGCAAGTTGAAAGTGACGTGACCACGCGTAGAGGATGGCCACGAAGGAGGAGTCGCTATCAAAGCCTAACAGTCTAGTTAAGGTAAAACCGTGACAGCTTTGGGAAACCTTAGGGTTTTTGCCTATGCATTGTAAAGACATGACCTACGGGCATGATCTATAAGAAGGCACAATTTTGTAAGGGAAAGGGTTGTTGATATCTCTAAGTTGGGTTACTATTCATTGTAAAACCTTCTGAGTATTGAATGCCATTGTAAAGGCTCTGCAAAATGCGTGCACAGAGACCTACAGAGAGAGAAGAGAGTCTGCAGCTGAGTGCACAGACTGGAACTATTGTACCCTTCCTGAAATAATATAACAACAGTTCTTGTAGATGTAGCTCCCATCCTGGGGGTGAACCACATTAAATTCTGTTTCGTGTGATTGTTTATGTGTTTGAATCTATATATTTGCTTACAATGAATGCTTAAGATCTCATTTATTAGTTTATATGTTCTTACTTTTACATGTATTCACTATAAGAGTAAAGATGGGAATAATATGTTAAGTATCACATATGTGGATGAATGTTAGATGCATAAATCTTTCTAAGGAAGAATGAATTCATAAGTAGATTGGGATAATACTTAAGTAAGTGGAGTTCGTGCCGTGTGATTCACTCGAAGTGCAAAACTGGGTTCCATCATATTGCATAAGTCATAAGATAAATAAATTAGGGAAATTGATGAATGGATAGGAAATTATAAGTAAAGTCACCAAAGTTGGTTAAGTCCGAACTGGAAGTGTAGTTATCAGTTGTGTTGTCCTGTCGTCGAAAGACCATCCGACATCGCGCAGTACTTGGATGCGAGATAGAATCAGTGTTGACCATGAAGGAGTTAAGCTTCACACAGTCCTCAGTTTGCAACGCTTTGTTCGCTAGATCGATTTATGCACTCATCACCTAGTTGTGGAAACCAGATTCCACAGCCCCCCCATAACTTTTCCTCGGGTGAGATCTCAGTCTGTTCATAGACTGTTGCTGAAAGGGCCAGTGGAAAGGGGTTTTGTTGGTTAGTTGAACCACGAAGAACCTGGGTCTTTATAGAAAACCTCAAGATAGTTATGTAAGTCAACAAATGGTTCGTTGCCGGAGTTAGGTCGAAGTTATAGAAAATTAAGAACAAGAAGAAAGCGATGAGGAGGATCTGCTCAACGTCAATATACCTAAGTCAGAGGGTGCACACAATGTAGAGGGACCTCCACTTGAAATTCCAAACATGAGTAGACCTATGAAGGCGAGAAAAATGAACATTGACACAAGTGAAGAGTCGAAGTTCGCATCAATTGGATATTATTGGAATGATGCCACGGTTATGGAGATTGCAAATATGCTACATGAATATTAGGATTTATTTCCAGCAAATTTTACAGAAATGAAAGGTATTTTGGGTGACTTGGGGGTTATGAATATACCTCTCAAGACAGGTGCAAAACCTGTTAAGCAAAGGTCCTATAGACTGAATCCTAGATATAAAGATAGAGTCAAGGCAGAACTTGATAAGATGTTCAATGCGAGGATCACTGAGCCGGTTGAAGAATCAGAGTGGATAAGCCCGATGGTTATCCAAGACAAGAATACTAAGGGTGAGATCAGGATCTACATAGATCTCAGGATGTAACATACCCATTACTTGAAACATTTTATGTTTGAGAAAAACATTATCTTAACTTTTATTGTAAAGTTTTATATTTGTCCAAGTGGCCAAGGATGACTAGAATTGCATAATATTATTATTTAATAAAATAAAATTGGAGACGCTCACCCAAAGAGACTGTTGAAAGAGTGTTTACTGAACCACTAGGTGGCATGGAATTTGGGGTAGAAGGCAATGGACAAGTGGCAGCATCAGGAACTTAGTAACTAGCTATTGCTATGGGACAACTCCCTTGAATTGTGGTCAAAGTTCCCTGAAATATGGGACTGGAGCTTGAGGCTCATTTATTTGGAAACTGACCACTAAAAGACCTAGGCATCTTTTTAAGCCATCAAATTTGAGCATAGGCTCACACTTTTTCTGACGAGAAAATTCACCTTGTGGTTCTACTGTATGCACACAAGAGATTCGATGAGGGGAAGCTATGTTTTGAGTTGTATTGTAAGTCTGTTTCACTTCTGTTGAGTGCAAAGTAACCTGCTGAGTGCATAGGTTTTGGAGGTGTATGCAAGTCCCCATTGATTGCTGAAAGTACAACCTGAGTGCCTTGCTTCTACAAAGAGTCTTCTACCTAGTGGTTCAGTAAACAGGCTCGGGGGTCCAAAGGGAGCAAGTGATTTGGCTGGTTCTTCTGGAGAAGGTTGGGAGGAACATGCCTCTTTGGGTGTTTGTCCACCCTATCGATTTATCAGGTTCTACTTGCTAGTTCATTTTTCTAATGGTTATAACTTATTGTTTTTATAACTGTTGATTTATGATCACTAGTTGAAAGTTGTTAGTTATCATCATTCATATTTAAATGACTGATTTTCTGAACTATATGTTATTTCTGTAAATAGTTGAAGAAGTATTATGATAATGATAGATTAAAATGCTTCCCTACATTTTTCCACACACTGTTCTTGTGCCGTACTCTAGTGTAGGGAAGGGTGTTTAAAAATAGATATGAACAATGATATGCAATAGATAGAATGATTGAATATTGATCATAGATAAACTCTGTTATGTTTCCTATATTACATTATCTGTCTACATTTTCAAATAAAATCTCTCACGTTTTAGACATAGAAAACATAGCAACTATTTATTTATTCAGACATTGTAATATCATTTCATTCATAGCAACAGAGGTAAAAATACATAACCATTTCCATTCTTCTGTACAAAACCTAAAGTTCAATTATAGGTTAACCATTCTTTTCAGAAGACGAAAAATATATACATTTTCTTACTATTCTTTTCAAATGCAAACTCCTTTTAAGACATATTAGTTTCTGCATTACAATTGCTAGTAGTATCGAAACACATAGTTTAGATTTTCATCAACACAGTATGAATTGAATTTACTGCAAAATAGATCGAACCCAAACATCCTATTATACGGTACTACTATTTCATTTATTCATCATTGATACCATACTTTAAATAAAATGCAGAGCAACTTTTATTTCGAATGAATGTCCCAAGTCTCAACCCTAGCTATTTCAATTAACACTAAGTTAAATTTTCATCATTCTCGCAAAATGAAATAGAATTTCCAAGACAAAGCTCGAATACATGAAGACTGTTCCTTACAGTCTAAACCTTACAAGTTACACGACAAATTCATGGATTTGAAACCCATATTGCTTATACAGCTAAGGAATTAAAATAGTATTTAGTTTTGGGCAGGGTTTCACAATTCCAGCTTTACGGCCATATTCCTTAAACATTACTAACTAAAAACACCGAAATCATTTCGACAGGTTTTGAAAACAAGGCTCTTTGCCTTTGATAACAAACGGTACTAAAACTGATACAATATCAACCTTCTGCTAAACATAAAGAATTTGCGAATACATAGTTCAACACCCTAAGAGTGTTTCTCTATAGATTAAACACATAACAGTACAAGTTACATAACGAACCCTACAAATCTTTTCAACTTAACACTTTATTTTGAATTGCATAACCAACAGTATCAACCATTGAAGACGCATTTATCTCAAAGGGAAACAACACGAGGTCTAGTGGTCGAAAACCCAACTACTTTTTATACACAAAAACAAGTTCCAAATACCATAAACAGTTACATTTTCTTCTCATTGAAATTCTGAGGGTTAGAACCTTCAACAAACACTGTAAACTTTTATAAATTAAATTATTAGATAGTAAAACGTTGTAGAGCCAATGCAGAAGTAGGTTGAGGATTCAATCCTCCCTACACTAAAAACATGCCATACGGCTTACAACATTACAATGGCGGAAAAATCCATAGTTAGATCATAAGACCAAAGATTCAGCTAAAACCAGACAAGGACCGACATTTTTCAGGGTTACACCTACAGGTAGTCATTGAGGCTTACCAGGTTTCAAGATTATTTCCCCCTTTGCTTCGAACATAGAAAGCCAAAGCTGAGGAGTTACCTGCCATAAAAACACATAGCGTGGTAAAAATATAGAACGCAAAGCTCAAACCTAAATACATGTTTCAGCAACATTATCAACTTTCATGAATAGCAAGAAGGGAACTATGACTTACATGTCAGAGAAAACTTTGCTTCTGAACCGAACACTCCTACATCCGACGAGAACCAGAGCCAAACACACCACTAACAAACTGAACAAAGGAACGACTCATCTCTTAGAGCTCACTGTGAGAAGTATACAAGTCATAGGTCAACGTATCGAACCCTAGAGAGGTGCCTCCAAAACACTGCTGCAAACCCTAAGAACCCGTAGGCCTGTCGACCTCTCCAAAACCCCACTCACTACAAAATGAATGCCCAGGATTATGCCTTCATTGAGGTAAGTCCAAAGACAGTTAGGGTTATCACCACTACCAAGAAAACCACATGAAGACCTGTCATGGTGGATTCCATTAGGCATTCCACCAAACATGCTTTTATTGCACTTTAATTACCATAGCTACCACCTTACGTAGAAGCCTACCATCACAATCATGCATCAAGGTTAATGTTTCGGTCTATTATGGATAGACCTTGCAAGCATAGTATGGCTTAGATACATATGTTTATCAAAGGTCAAACCTATCTTTGTTCACTATCCAAAACATATGGAGTAGGATGTGGAGCCCCTTTTTATCAAACCCTTGTACGTAGTATAAATACCATAGAGCGCACACCAACATTATTACATAGCTAATGTTAAAATGCACTTAGGATTATAAACATCCAATGTATAGATTAATTTAATAGAGGGTAGTTGCATATAGTGTATAGTTTGTAACTATCGGCACTTTCAAAGTTGCCACAAGAAAACTAACACATAGGGTTTGTGCATATAGTGCATAACATCCAAAGATAGGCTTAGAATTATATTAAGCTTAGGTTATGATCCTTTTAAATATATAATTGAATACATGACATAAGTCCTACGTAAAGGGTTAAATAACTAGCCTTGAAAACAAATCTCTAATACTTTCCACGATGACGTAATACAAGACAAATGCATTAACAATACAATTTATGAGATTCAAATATAATTGATATGGAGTTATATAAACAACTTTATACAGAATATAACGGAAGATTAGACTAGAACAGATCTCACCCTGGAATACTTCAAGTTATTCTATTTCTCTTTTTAAACATTGAAGACTAACTGAAGTTAAATAGGATCTCTTTATACACTTTGAAAACAGTAAGCCTTAGGGTGCCCATAGGGACCCTTCATCATCAATAAGAAAAGTAAATAGTTAGCAAATATAATGAAATCAATATCAAGTTAAATCTATAAAGTATCGACAACTAATTAAGTAACCATAACTTAACTAGGATGCATGGTTGAGGCAAACACATCGAACAGTATCATAATATAGACAAAAACACATTTCACGCATTTTGTAATACAACTTACAAACATAATCGACGTAATATGTTAGTACAGTGTGTCATCTAGTTAAACAAATAGACATTTATTATACTTCTGCATAGCAATTATAGCACTTAATGCTACTCTGAAATTTTTTAAATTTTTGTGAATTTTCAGGATGTTACACAGGAAGTTGAATGATGCTTCGCTGCATGACCCATTTCCTACTCCTTTCACAGATGAAGTGCTAGACAATGTTGGAGGAAATGAGGCCTATTCATTTACTGATGGATTCTCTCGGTATCATCAGATCAGGATCAATCCAGCAGATAGACACAATAAAACTTTTTCTACTGAATGGGGCTCGTTTCAGTACACTGTTATGCCCCTTGGTCGGAAGAACGCACCTGCCATTTTTTCCAGAGTTGTTGTTGCAACATTTAAATACTTTAAGCATAAATTTTTAGAAGCATATTTTGATGATTGGACTATCTTTGGGTTGCTGAAGAACCACTATGAAAACCTGAGAATGATGTTAGCTAAGTGTAGGCAACATCAAATTTCATTAAATTTAAAGAAGTGTGTTTTCTGTGTGCCTTATGGTATTCTTCTAGGACACATTGTGTGCGGACAAGGTTTGATGGTTGATCCTGCGAAGATCACAGTGATTGTGAATTTACCTACACCAACCTCAGGAAAGAAGCTTCACACCACGCTGGGGCATACGGGTTATTATAGAAATTTCATTAAAGGTTATTTGTAGATAACCGCTCCGATGGAAAAAATGCTTAAGAAAGAAGCGCAGTTTGTATGGAATGCAGAATGTGAGTTGGAGCCATGAACTGGATAGGATTCTCTAAGAACACATTGGGGGAGAGGTGGATTCCTATAAAAGGTTGGAAGGTGCACCAATCCATGCAAATGTGTTTCTTTGGAAATGAAGGTTATGTCTTGGTTCTAGGGTAAATAAACATGATCATCAATTCTTGTTATGAATGAAGATCTTTGACCTAGTTTCTATTTAAACCCATCCTATAATACACAAACATCTTATCCTTGTAGTAAAAAATATTAGATAATTGGCCTCAAACATTAACAATGGAAGTAATAAAGGTGTGAGGGCTCTCTAGTGTTTCTAAAATATTGTATTAGGTTTCTTAATGATTGAATTCCCACATAAATTTCATCATTTGCATATGCAAATTCCAGGTTAGGATTTGGTCTATCTTGATTAAGAGATGGTTGGTTCAAGTTTTGTTCGGGTGGGATCTCCATGATATATGATTATGATCCAATATATGTTTATTTATTTTTTGTTGTAAATTAAAAACTAGAGAAATATAATAATAAAATAAAAACTGTAATGGACTTACCTAGAATAATAGCCCCTAAAATAACGAGACAAGACACTTGGCAATCACTCCTTTGCTAATAGCTCCTCTAAATGATCCAAAACAGTCCTCCAAATACTCCTTAGTTCCCAAAAGGATGTGCAACATGGTTTTACAATAGAAACATTGCATTTATTTTTACTTTTAGAAAGAGGAACTCGCACACATTATTAACTTATGCATGTTTCTAATTGTGCATGCGTTTTTTTGTTTTATGACTTGCCATCTTAAGTGGAAAGCATTGGTGGTGATTCATGGGAAATCAGACCTGTAGAAAAAGGAATGTGTGTGTGTGTGTTCCTGCATAAGCATGTTACTTATCATCCAAATGTCTCTTTTTCACCCATCATTATCATGCGAGGCCCCATATAGTTCATTATCATGTTTTGTGTTTTTGTTTTTATTGTCATTGATTTCTTAGTTTATTGATTTTTATCATAAGGGGTTTGCTAAATTACAATATCCAATAGCGTAATCATCATTCTTAAATGTGTTTGTATTTCATATTATAAAACCCAAGGTATTTTTTTAAAGAATTACAATTCTGAATTAAGGTTAAGTGTCTAGGTCACAATTTTATTCACTTCAACTTGGCATACTAATTGTACTAAGAGTAGAGAGGTGCTCTACAACCCATTATGGGGGAGAGGGGGATATTGTCACGTAACGTAATGTTACCAAATATAAAAAATAATTAAAAAAATCATGTCAACTCATAAAATAAAATAAAATAAAACCAAATAAAAATCATTTAAAAAAAATCATAAAAAAAACCCAGCATAGATCAATATAAAACCCATATCTAGCAAGCACCAAGAGGGATCAAATTTCTTAAGGTGTGATTTTTTTCTAGACATGTACAAAATTTAAGATAAAAAAATTTACACCTCTCAATGCTTGATAGATTTTGGTTTAAGATGAATCGATGCTGGTTATAATACATTTGTCCATCTAAAACATCTAGCCAAATGGACTTAGATGACTTAGAATTAATATCATTTCATTGCAATTATATTCATTAGGAAGTTGCCATGTTCTCAATCATATTTTATTTCCTTAATTAGGATAAATTGATAACCAATAATTATCATCATTTGTTAATGCCTTTGAGTTATATTCTTTACTAAATTTTCATATTCTCCACCATATTTTATTTCCTTCACTAACAAAAATTGATAAACACCACCATAAATTTTATAATCCACCTAAGTTTTATTGGTTGCAATTATTCAATAAATTTGCTTTATTAATTAATAAATTATTAAATAACTATTTATATTTAAATGCAAATTCTTTAAAGTCCATACTATACTTTCTATTAGACATGCCATGCCACATCATCCTACCAAAAAACATCCCATTGGAGGTTGGTGTTAAGCACCTACCAAAGAATATCACTGAAAAATATGAAAATGAGTCTCTTTAACTCTAAGGCATGCCAAATCCCTGAAGAGAAACATCAGCAAGAATGAGCTTGAAGTGCTAAGGAAAATAAGAACTAATGACAAAATTGTCATTCTTAAAGAAAATAAAGGAGGATCCATAGTGGTCATGGATGCAACCAACTATACTAAGAATATGCATGAACATCTAATCTCAAGTGGGTTCTACAAGAAATTAAGTAAGAATACTCTAAATAATATCATAAAAGACATTATTGAAGCCATTAAGAAGTCATCCTTATATGATGACATGAAGCAAAATCTCATCACAAGACCTAATTTTCCTTGTCACATGAAGAATTTATGGCTTACCTAAGATTCACAAGACAAATATTCCCCTTCGACCAATTATTGATGCAATTGGTTCCCCTACCTACATCTTAGCTAAATACTTAGCTAATAAGCTAAAATGTTTGGTAGGTAACACACATTCTTATGCGAGAGATTCTACATATTTTGTTAATAAGACCAAAAATATTAAAGAGGATGATAAGGAAATATTTCTTAGTCTTGACATAATATCTCTTTACCATAATCCAAACGATGAGGCTATGGCAGTAATTAATAAAGTTACTAATCCTAAAACAACAAAATTGGTTGAAATTTGTCTCACGTATCTACTTTCTTTACATTCTAGGGTGCATTGTATGAATAGACATATGGGGTTGTTATGGGGTCCCCTCTATCCCTAGTGGTGGCCAAGCTTTACATGGAACACTTTGAATCCAAATCCCTTAACTTGTCTCCCTTAAAACCTAACATTTAGGACATTTATGTTGACGACACGAATGTGACATGGCTACATGGAAAAGAGAATCTACATATGTTTGTTGATCATTTAAACAGTCAACCATCCAGTCTTCCACCCTTGTGTGGCAGAAGCTTGGCTCCCCCGCCTTACAACCATTCACCACAGCATTACGAGCTTACGACGAACGCTCAGCTCAACCACAAGGCCTTTTAGAGAATGTACCTGTAGAACTAGGTGGCAAATTAGTTCTCATCGACATCGAAGTGATCAATGCCCAGCTCGACTACAACCTCCTTCTTGGACGTAGTTATATGTACAAAATGAAAGCAGTGGCTTCATCTGTTTTTCACCTCATGATGTTCCCACATGAAGGATGCATTATCAAGATTGATCAACTCACATATTATGATCCTAACGCCCCCGTAGCTCCTCAAAATGTGCTACCAATGATTGAACAAACCATTCAAAACACACCGACATCATTTGTGTCATCAATTGGTCCTGGAATCTACACCGAGTCACCTATGACTTCCACTTTTCCATCGATCTCACCGCCTTTACCGATAACAAAAACATCAGATTTGTGCACCCTGTCGCACACCACACAGTAGCCTTCGTCACTACCACAAACACCCATAGTGCCTACTCATATTGGCACAACGCCAATTCACACCATCCCATTCTTGTTCCCATTCGGAGTTGTCAGTTCGCCAATAATGGCTACACTCAACCTTCTTGGCTTAACATTAGGGATACCTGTATGGTACTTACCTGCTCCGAGCCCCCCACCGACTCTGACTGTTATTTTACAACCAGTACAACCTATCCCCACTACCAACCACCCACCCCCTCCCGTCACTCATCTGCAAAACAGACCTCCCCCAATAGTGACTATGTCATCAACATCCAGAAACGCTCCACCTCCGTTATGGAACACAGGGGGCAGAGGCCCACCAACTTATAACACTGGACTCATAACTCGCACCCCCCCAACAACCCCCAAGGTAGCTAAAAACCCCCCAGCTATTCGTATTCCCCCTAAGTGCTCGTTGTGTGACGACGTAGGCCATGCCACTCATCAATGTCCACACTTACCTGCACTCCAGGAACACATGAATATGTTGGATGACGACACCGGAATTCCAGTAGTAAGACTTGAGCCACCTCCTCAGCCTCACGACAAAATGCTCTGCACTAACCACCCTTATGCGATATGTGGCATTTATGGCCATTATTCACACCACTTCCTTGATCTCCCAGATTACAGAGCAGCGTTGTACGAATTGAATAACGTCGACTTAGAGATATCTCCTCCCCTCATCGAGGAGATCTACCCTCCGAAATCATCTTCTTCGGAAGAAGTCAATACCATCTATATGATTTCAACCACATACAAACCAGAACCCGTCGATTTATGGTCTGATTACTTCCATACTGATGAGCAAATTTTAGAAACACTCACTGCACTGGACTACCCCTGGGACGATATGCATCATCTCTCATACTTCCTCCCTGAGGCGTCTACATCCACCGTAGCAAACCAGCTATCAGTCGAGTCGAAAGATTTCCTACCAACTAAGGTTGATTGGTTCAAGGACCCCATCCCAGCACCAGATGCCTTCGAAGAAGGGAACATGTCCAACATTTCCCCTATTATACAAATCGACATTTCCACCACACCTGGAAAACCTGAGCTCATCTCGCTAGGTGCATCTTGCACTCAAGCGGAAACTCAGGCATATAAGAAACTCTTCCAAGAGTTTCATGATGTCTTTTCCTGGTATTACACCGAGATGCCTGGCCTCGATCCCAAAATTGTGGAACATCACATCGACACTTGGCCCAATGTGGCTCCTGTCCGACAAAAACAACGACCCATTCACCCGTCCAAGCTCCCAGCTGTTAAAGCTGAGATTGAAAAACTCCAAAAAGCAAGATTCATATATCCTATTGCCTACACCACCTGGGTTTCAAACCCAGTGCCAGTAAACAAAAAAGTGGGCACTATACACGTTTGTACTGATTTCTGAGACCTCAACCTCGCTTGTCCCAAAGACAACTTCCCCACACCTTTCATTGACCAACTAATTGATGAATGTGCGGGACATGAGGTCCTTTCTTTTATGGATGGTTTCTCCGGATACAACCAAATAAAATCCGTAAAGAAGATCAATATAAGACAACTTTCACCACCCCATGGGGCACCTTCGCCTATCACGTCATGCATTTTGGCCTCAAGAATGCTGGAGCCACCTTCCAATGCACCATGACTTATTGCTTCCACAATCTCCACAAGATCATAAAAGTTTATCTGGACGACCTCACCGCTCGATCCAAGAAGCGATCTGACCATTTAGATGACCTTTGACAAGTTTTCATGCGTTGTCGAAAATACAACATCCGCTTGAACCCTCTCAAGTGTGTCTTTTGCATTACATTAGGTCGCCTGTTGGAGTTTGTTATCTCAAAGAAAGGCATGACTATAGACCCCTTAAAAGTCCAAGCCATTCTAGAGTTACTGTCACCCCGCACATTAAGACAACTACAAATCCTACAAGGGAGGTCCAACTTCCTCCGCCGCTTTGTCCCTGACTATGCCACAACAGTCCACGGTTTCCTACGACTACTACGTCTGCATACCCATTTCATATGGGACCAACAAGCAAAGACAGCTTTCACCAACTTAAAGAAAGCACTCACAAACGCCCCATTGATTTCTCCTCCAGATTTCACCAAAGATTTCACCCTCTATGTTTCAGCATCCGAGCATGCCGTATCTGGAGTTCTTGTACAAGAAGATACTGCTCGCCAAGAGCATGTCATCTACTATGTGAGCCAGACCTTGTCCGGCCCACCCCTCCGATACCCACATGAAGAAAAGATGGCCCTCGCCGTCGTTTTTTCTATACAAAAGCTACGACATTATATTCTCCTAAGCCACACCACAGTTGTAGCTAATTCCAATCCTATGGTTTACCTCTTGATGCGTCACCTTCTTCAAGGCCGCGTAGCTAAATGGGTGATTATCCTACAAGAGTACGACCTTACTTTCAAGACCCCAAAGAGCACCAAGGCCCTAGCACTAGCTCAACTCATCACAGATCTCCCATCCTCTTCATCATCACTTGCTATCCAAACGGATCTCATTGACGATCACATTTTCATCATTTCGTCTGACGACCCATGGTACGACGACATCTTAATCTATCTCCGCACACAAAAAATTTGACCCCACATCGATCATGACGGACGCCATCGTATACGACACCACGCCCCTCGATACCTCCTATTAGGCGATGTACTTTATCGATGCAGCGTCGATACCATCCTACGACGTTGCCTATCTCATAACGAGGCAGAACAAGTCCTTAATGACTACCATAGCAGTGCCTGCGGAGGCCATTTCTCCGACATGAACACCGCCCAAAAGATCATCCACGTAGGTTACTTTTGGCCTTCATTATTTACTGATTGCATCACCGCAGTCAAACATTGTCAAAACTGCCAACTTTTTGTCCCCAAGGAAAGAACACCACCCGCCCCCCTTCATCCAGTAGTCACTGTTGGACCATTCTGCAAATGAGCCGTCGACTTCCTCGATTGCAATCCCACATCAGTCGGCGGTCATAAACACATTATTGTGGCCGTAGATTATTTCACCAAGTGGGTGGAAGCCACGCCAACTTACAATTGCAAGGCCGACACCGCAGCATGTTTTTTCCTAAACCATGTTATCGCTCGTTTTGGAGTGCCAAAGAAACTCATCTCAGACCACGGCTCTCACTTCGAAGACGTTGTCTGGAGAGAACTATCAACCTTACTGAAATTTGAACACCATTTCTCCTCCGCCTACTACCCCCAAGGAAACAGCCAAGTCAAAGCGATCAACAAAATTTTGAAAACCATCCTCCAGTGCACTGTAGACAAACACAAATCAAATTGGCACCACATGCTCTTCCCGACACTATGGTCATACCGCACGTCAACCAAAACTGCCACCAGTTTTACCCCTTTCCACTTAGTTCACGGTGTCGAATCCGTCCTCCCCATTGAGTGCCAGATTCCAACCCTACATATGGCTGTTGAACTCCTACCAGACACTTCCCCAATTGAGCAACGCTTACTACTCCTGGAGCAGGCCAATGAAGATCAGCGCACAACCCTTCAAACCATGGAAGCAGCCAAGAACCGATCCAAACTGAGTTATGACAAACATGTCCACCCAAGAACTTTTACTGAAGGGGAAAGGAAAGTTTGTGTCCATGTGGCAAGGCCCATACATTATACACACTTGCCTCGGATAGGGGGCATACATTCTGACCGATTCAGAAGGCAAACCCCTCCGCAACCCACGCAACGGGTTGTACCTCAAGCGATTTTACCCATAGTAAATCTGATGGACACCACCGTCCATTATTGTACAGTATTATTTTGTTTTTCACAAAAAATTCAAAAAACCTAAAATATTTTTTTTCTCTGCTTGACCACAGATGGATCCTTTTGCACTCTGCTACGTCGGTTTCACTGATGGTGCAAGCTGTTGATCCCCCAATCTGGCCTCAGCAGCTTGGGTAATATACTCCCCTTCACATGAGTTGATCCACATCGACGGAGTGTGTTTAAGCGCTGCCCCCAACAACCAAGCTGAATACGATGCCATGATCGGTCTCCTGGCCGTAGCTCTCCAAATGAGCATATGTCACCTTAACATTTTCTTGGACTCACAACTCCTTGTTTTCCAGCTCAACAATGATTACCAGGTACGTGATCCCTGTCTTTTCAGAAAATTCTTGCGCACTAAACAAATGGTTCAACAATTTGAATCCATTTCATTTACACATGTCCCAAGAAATCTCAATAGTGTAGTAGACCATATGGCCAACAACATTCTTGACTGGCACACCGATCAAATCATATCATAAACAAAAATGCATCCACGTGCATAACATGTGCCTCCACGGGCATACAGAAAATCAAACATGCCTCCACGGGAAAACAAAAAGATAATGAATGCATCCATGTGCATATACGACTATATACCAAAATCATATATATTTATATCATCATAATATAGTCAAAATATGTCATAGGTGCCCTCAGCACCCAATATACAAAAATACATCAGCCATATAAAAAAGTGCTTCCCATATGCTCATCAGCATTTGGGGGCAGATACAATATCATCTAATCATCACGGTCTCTAGGCTCCTCTGGCGCCTCCTCCGCCGGCCCCGCCAAATCATGCCGAGCCCGAACTCTCCTCTCCGCCAGCCCCGCTGGATCATCTCGTAAATGAATCCTCCCCTCCGCCGGCCCTGCCTGATCCTGTCGATCCCCATCCCTCCACTCAGCCGCCAACAATGCCGCTCTCAGCAAGATCGAGTGCCACTCACGAGGTGCATCAAAACATTACTCAACGATGTCCCGATCCAAATCCCTCCACCCATCCTCTGGGAATCCTGCTAGAATCATATCTAGTGTCTCTCGGACACCCTCCACAGCATCATCTCGAGTGCCAGCTCCTCGACCGCAAGCCCCAAATCCTTGACCATGCGGAGGTGGTACCACCACAGGAGGTGGAACAACCACCATCGCCCGCCCCCTACGAGCCACATAGTCGGCCGGTGGTATAGGACCAACATCTGCACAATCACGCAAGTCACCATGATATAAATATCTAACTATAGTCATGACAAACACATCTAAAAAATGATATAGTAGAGAACAAAACACAAAACATACCATCAAAACTCCAGGCATGTCCCTGGGCTTGAGGCATCTCTGGATCTCCTCTATAATCCATACTAGCATATGGATAGTCCTCAATCAGTAGGGGGATCTGCTCCCACTGCTAGTACATCTCCTGCGAAAAGAACCCGCGGATACCACCACCACCATGAGGCATCATCTGCCCCCACCGCACCATGCGCGGCTCGCTCACCAAACCATCCCGAACAGGCACCCGTGGCCGCAATGTCGGTACCCGCTCAAGGAAAAAACAACACAAAAAGGAGGCATAGCAGAACTCTCCCCCCTCCCGACTGACCTTGTCAAGATCTCTCCGGACACCAACCAAAAACATCTGACCCCACGCATAGTAGGTCCCCCTCAGCACAGAATACACCATCATCATTTGTCCCCCCGACAAATGATGTGGCGCCGCGGCACCCAACACCTGCAGAACACAAGCCCCGACCGCCCGCATGTCCCACTCCTGCAATGATCTCAAACTCAGAGCGTTGTTCTGCACAATCGCCCCAGGAACACAGAAGGTCTCCAGGAGATCCTCCATGTCCACACCTGCCGAGATCCTCGGCAGAAGTTCCCCCACCTCCCCTAAGCGAGGTAACCCGGTAAGAAAATATACATCAGTAAGGGTGATCTCAAACCTCTCACCCCCAACAATAAAGGCACTCTCTGCAGGAACCCACCAACTCACCAATTTGTTCAGTAGCGGCCTTACTGAACGCATTGGTGGAATCTGAGCGAACTTCAGGAGTCCACTCACCGCCAGAGCCTGCCGAACCCCCTGATCAGTCCGAATCTGAACCATCAAATCCTCCTCCATCTCTCACTCTCGCCATGACACCAATGGCCTCCTCAACATCCTGCCAAAAAACAAGGTAACTTTTAGAACCAGAATTTTTTTTCAAAAATTACCATCGCGGCTTTTCCATCAAAATCCATGATGATCATCACGGCTTCCATCAAATAACCCACAATGAACATCGTGGGTATTGGCCAGATAGTCGCGATGAACATCGCGACTATCTCCCCCATACTCGCGATGAACATCGCGACTTTCAGCCCAACAGTTGCGATGAACATCGCGACTTTCAGCCTCAAACCTGCGATGTCCATCGCGGAAAAACACACAAAACCCATGATATTCCACGTTGGAAGGCCAACATGGAATTTTGTGGCCTTCGGGGGCCCGCCGCTAACCAAAAAAGACATAATTGAAAAGGCTAAGGAAAATAGGGTTACCTGAAACTCGCGGAATCAAAAACCAACGGTCAAATCTCCCGAAAATCAAGATAGAGCTCTGAATGCTCTACCAAACTCACACGTAACAATGACACGTCACATGGGCTCCACGCCTTATTTATAGAAATTCCACCATTTTTCAAACAACCATTCCGGTGTCATACGATGTCCATTCCTCAAACCGTTGGTACTGTTGGAATCAGCACAGCGAGAACTTCATGATAGTTCTTTCCTTTTCCTGTTTTCACTAGGTCCATTTTTTGACAATTTTTTCATGCCCTCGTTGCCTCGGTTTGCATGCCACATCGGTCGTCATCCATTTTTTACAAGTCTTATATCGACGGATTCAGTTTTCCGCGCTCGTGATGATGCTTGAGATCCTTTCTTGCTCTTATGCCCAAATTTTTGGCATTTTTCCCATGCCCCCTCGTCGCCTCGATTTGTGTGCCACATCGGTCGTCATCCATTTTTTACAGGTCTTATATCGCTGGATTCAGTTTTCTGCGCTTGTGATGATGCTTGAGATCATTTCTCGCTCTCACGCCTAGAAATTTTGGGCATTTTTCCCATGCCCCCTCGTCACCTCGGTTTGCATGCCACATCGGCCGTTCTTCGTTTTTAACAAGTCTTATATCGCCGGATTCAGTTTTTCACGCTCGTGATGATGATTGAGATCATTTCTCACTCTCACCCCATAATTTTTGGGCATTTTTTCAAAATGCCACTCATCACCTCGGCTTGCATGCCACATTTGCTGTTGCCCCTTTTTGACAATATTTATGTCACCAGATCCAGTATTCCGCACTCATGATGGTGCTTGAGACCTTTTCTCGCTCTCATCAATCCCTTTTTGTTCGGTATAATTTTACCCCTTTTTCGGGTCGAGCAATCCCTTTTACGAAAAAGGCACTTAGGAAGTTTCTGTTAAGCTCTTTTCTGACTCCTAAAACAATGAAAAGATCGTCGAGCAACCTTGGTTCCTTTCATGCTCACTAAACGTATCTGAAAGGGCGTCTACCTGGTATAAGTTTACCCCTTTTCCGGACCTTGTAGACTAATTACGAAAAAGGAATACTCTAGTCACATCGACTAGAAGAGTTCTCCATTTGCATCATTTTATGTTTTTTCGAGCCTTGGAGACTAACTTACAAAAAAGAACACCAATGGAGTCCACTTACCGCTTTCAAACTCTCTAAACATGAAAGCAACCACGAGCAATCACCATCCTGGGCTCATAAAAACCCAAAGGACGGTACTCACAACCACTGCAGAGTCTTCTTATCGTTTTCAGACTCCTTAAAAATGAAAGCACACATGAGCATGAACAGTCCTGGGCTCGCAAAATCCACAGGACAGTACCATTTTAGAGCACACTTTTATCCCTTCTTGGAGCTCATTAAAACTACGAAGAAGGACCCAATGGTGCTTCTTGGCGCCATAACAGATCACGTCTACTCATATGGCAGCTTCCCCATTTTGGTCGCCTTTGTTCAGAGTATTCTACATTATGTCACCCTAAGAATCCCTCGACAGTACCCATCAGCTCGTCCCCTCAGTTAAAACATACCCTTCAGTCCTTAAAAGCTATGATCCCCGCACCTACAAGTCAGTTCCCAACGCTGCCAGGTCAACCATGTCATCATGCTCTGAACAAAGGAAGTTTGAGCCTACCCACTATATGACCCCAGTTACTTCCCATCCCAACAAGTATGTCAGTCCTACCATCAGTACTACCACACTTCAGTTCTACACCTCGCGCTGCTATCAAGGAAACATCATTACCTTGTTAGTTGCTAGTCCTTCTCTGTCAACGACAACCAAATTTATTCCAGAGGATAGACCTAGAGGTCCTTACATCTTGGACTTATCACCATTTATGATGAGTGCCTACAAATCATTTCGAGAAGAGTCCTTAATGCCTCTCCAAATGGTTGTTTCTCACATGCTCGACTTCAACACCTTGATTGCATCGTTGAGACTCGCACAGGGTATTGGTCCTTTCAGTTATTAGTCGAAGACCCCGGATACCACCTGACTCTTCCACATTTGAGAGTCTACTTATGGAAACAACCAGTTACATTTTTTCTATAGATATCCGGGTTGCGCATGGCGACAGTATTCAGATGTACCCCAATTTTATACTCCCTCGAGTATATAGTTACAATTACTTCCCAGTGATAACTCACAGTCATTGAGTCCCTACAAATGTTGGACACCTTCCGTTTCAGTAGTTCATCAACCCTTCTAAGACCTTACTCAGAACGGTTGTTGCTTTTATTCCAGTGTATCAGTTATTGAGATCAATCATGTTATGATCGTGAGTACATCCCAAAATAATGTCCCCTCCGGACCATTATGATGTACCAGCAGATTTTTTATGTATTTTTCAGGTCCCCCTTCCTGGGACTAATTGTTATGTATATGTCTTGATATGAGCATGGGTATGCCCGCCTCGTCCATTATCAGAGCTTATCCCTCATTCATATTGAGGCCACGTAATATTGTTTATTTTGCACCTTCCAAGGGCAGTGGATCTAGTCTCCAATCGGTCTCTTCTCTTCCCCAAACCCCAGAAAAAAGACAAAAGAACTATGATGTCTATCGGCCATACGATGAGCTCCTGCCCTCACACATCAGGGGGCAATCTGTTAACACCCAAAAAGTTCTCACTAGCTCATTTCCTTATTCACATGACCCATTTGTCCACTTTTTCACCATTTGAGCCTCTAAAGCCATCAAAAGGTCACCAAAAGACCTTAATACACCCCTTTTTCCACTCAAAATGAATATTTTTTCTCAAAAAGCATAAAAAACCCTAAAAAATGGTCCAAAATCCCCAAAAATATTAAAAATATTCAAAAAAGGAAAAAGGAGGGAAAAGGTACCTAAACCATGTTGGTCAATACCATTGGTTTCCTCAAAACCATAATGGTATTCCCCACCACCAAAAACTATAAAAAGGTGGTAGGGGCTCCTCACTTTCAATCCATCCATCATCCTATCCTCATGCTGTCAAAATCTCTCATGAGCTTTTGACCATTGTAGCTATCTTGGAGAAGAGACCTTTGGAGCTTGGAGCTACTCACCTTGGAAGTTGCTCAACACAAATCCTCACCATTTGAGGTATCTTAATACAATACTCATTCTTTTTATTTCTTGTTCTTGAATTGTTTTCAGAAAATTTTATTTGTTATATGTACATGTTAGTTTAGTTTAGATTCAGATTTATAATAATTGTTTTTGCTTTCAATCTTTGAAACTGCTATCACTTGTTGATAGGTGCCCATAGCACTCAAGCTTGGTTGCAAAACCAAGCCAACATACATAAAGTCCTATCGAGGTGAGATTTATGCTATTATGTTGATTCATTAGTTGCAATAGTTAGAATTTTATTTTAGTGAACGCATAATATAGCAAAGCATGGAAATTTTTAAGGATCCCTAATTTTCTTAAAGTTTAGAAATCTTGGAAAATATTACTAATTCTTAAGTTTCAAACCATAAAATGTTGGGTGAAATTTTTCTAAAAGATTCATATTTCTTAGGGTTTTATATAGTTTCTGGGCAAATTTGGCAATTTTGAGTAAAAAAAAATATCCCATGGAATTTGGGAGTGTCAATTTAGAAAAAAAGGGAAAATTGACGAATATATTTTTGGGAAAAAGGTAAAAAATTATCCCATGGGATAAATTTTTCCCCTATAATATTCCTTGTAGCAAAGGAGAAAATATATCATTTTTAGGGTTGAAGTTAAAGGGTGTTCATGCCTTAACTTGGTGGGAAATCCATATGAAGACACTTAGGTTGGGGGGATCCCCTAGTAACTAAGTGGGAAGCCTTTAAAACTATCAGTAAGTCCCAATTTTACCCTATTGTGTATGAGGAGGACTGATGGATCCATTGGAAATATTTTCTAACAAAGACAAGGAAATGTGTGCAAGAGTACATCACTGAGTTTACAAAAATGGCGATTATGTTAAGTATATATCCCAAGAACTAGTATGTACTTTTGAAGTTTATTGGTGGTTAGTATAGCTATTTAAGGAGGCAAGTAATTCTCTTCAAACATAAAACTATTGATGAGGCTTCCGTGCAACCATAATATCTAGAGAATATGGACAAAATTAAAGGGAAGCCAAGTAGTTATAAGAAAAAATAACACCTAGATGCTTCCAATGGTCAGAGGAGGAAGGGGAAATGAAAAGATAAGAAGACTACAGCAACAAAACATCGATGTAGGGATCCGAAAAACCACTGCAATCATTGAAAGATTGATAGTTAGACTGAAGACGAGTGTTGGAAGCTACATCTTGAGTTGAGCCCAAGGAACTGTAGGAGCAATTCCAAGAAGAAGAACATGCTAGCCTTGGATTCATGAAACCAAGTAGAGGGTAGCTCAGATGTAGATGAGAGTACTTTTTGCACTAAGTAGGCTCAATCCCAATGAACAAAACGATGTTGAAATTATTAATTATGAGATGTTGCATATCTAGCTCGCGCTGGCTCTGTCAGTCATTTAGTCAGTCAATCTATCAGTCTGTAATGGTAGTCAATCTATCAAGATAGGGAGTTCACATCTCATTAAATTTAAGCAGTTGCATAGTAATTCAAAAGTCAAGTTCTTAGGTAAATTTCTCTCGTAATGTTATTATAATCTTTAATGTCACTCGGTAGCTTCCAAGAGAATCCAATTTCTGGTCTTTGTATTTAACATTGAAAAACAAAGTCATTTTGTAATAGAGTATGTATGAAGTGAAAAAGAAAGAAGGCGAAATCCGAAGTAATTTTTAGTAGTCTATGAATTCTGGGAGCTCAAGATCATGAATATAAAGTTATTGAAGCTTGGGAGCACAAGCTCTATGTAAAATCCAATCGCAATTATTTTGGTTTGGTAGTATATTTGCATTTTCCTTGTTTTACTTTGCAAAATTTTATTTCACATGCTGCACATATTTCTTGAAGCATCAATGTTTAAATGTTTTATTTTATAAAGAATGAAAAATATATGATTTAAGATTACTGTGATGTAAAAAGTGAAAAAGTGAAAGTTGCAAGATCACTACGCATAAATTTAGAAACTGGTCCTAAAATATCGTGCACTAAGTTAAGTTTATGGGTTCGTGAAAGTCTACAAAGTAAAAAGTATTTACGTTTGTGTTTGCACGATAATGGCATCTTTTAGTTGCAAAAAAAGATTAAATAACCCTTTTACAAAGTTCTTATAAAGTTTGGATTATTGCATGGAGTCTTCTGAAGAAGAATTATTTCACCAAAAAGTAATATGTGTTAAATAGTAGATCTGCGCAGTAATTCCCAATAAGTTGTAACTTTTAGGAACTGTGTAGTGAAATATTGACCTATGCGGTTCTCCCTTGATCTAGTATCAAATAATGTTACCAAGTTTTGCTTAAGAAGAGCAGCAACTCTGTTTTACAAGAAGGTGATTCTAAAAAAAGCTTAAAGATGGCCTCCACTTCTAATGCAAGTCCACAGACTCTACATTTTACAAGAAATAATTATGAATATTGGTCTCTTACCATGAAGGATTTGTTCAGAGGACAAGATGTATGTGAGATAGTTGAAAATGGCTATGTTGAACTAGCAAATAAGGAAACACTCAATGCTCTCACACAAGCTGAGAAGGATATATAGAAGGAACAATGGAAGAAGGATGGAAAAGCCTGGTTTTACATACATCAAGCAATGCATGAAAGAATACTCCCAAGAGTAGCATCATCAAAGACATCCAAGGAGGCATGGGATACTCTGCAAACTGCATATCAAGGTTTTGACAAAGTAAAGACTCCTAAATTGCAGATTCTTAGAAGAGATTTTGAATCTTTGTCAATGAAAGATACATAATCAGTAGAATCATTCTATACTGGAGTAATTGGACTGATAAATCAAAGGAAATCTCATGGAGAAGTTATAGAGGATACGAAGGCTATTGAGAAGGTGCTTAGATGTCTTCCCCCAAAATCTGAGTCTTCGGTTGTGACATTGGAAGAAAACAAACACTTGCGCACTTTTAGCATTGATGAGTTGTAAGCATATCTCATCAATCATGAAGACATAATAAATAGATCAAATACATCACTGGAAGGTGCATTTGCAGCACAATCATCCATAAGTGATGGACGAGGAAGGGGGTCAAGATCAAACTTCAGAGGCAGATGAAGAAGTTCTTTAAGAGGAGGACACAACAGCAACCCTGCAAATGCCACTGTTATAGTTCAAAATCAAAGTTCTCGACAACCAAGTGGACAAATATTTGATAAATAAAAAATGCAATGCCATTATGGCAAGAAATTTGGGCATTGTGCATATGAATGTAGGAATAAATAGCATGACTAGAGCAAGCAAGGAAAAATCCAATCAGGTAACTCTCACACTTCCATTAGCACAATGTTTTTGGCATGTGCATCTCCACTTGAATGCAATGTTGTACAAGAAAGTCCATGTGACATATGGTATTTAGACTCCAGCTGTAGCAATCATATGTCTAGAAATTTAGATTTGTTTTCCAATTTAGATAAATCCATTCAAACTGATGTCACAATTGGAAAAAATATCCAAGTCACTGTCTTGGGAAAAGGAAATGTTGATATTATGACCAAAAAGGAAGAGCGCAAAACTATGGCTGATGTTTACTATGTCAAAGTCCTGAAACATAATTTAATGAGTATTGGGCAACTGCTACAGAAAGGCTACAGAGTCTACATGGAAAGCAATCACTATGTAATCTTGGACAAGTATCCAAGCAAACAACTGATAGCTAAGGTGCGAATGAAAAGAAATAACTTATTTCCTCCGAGGATAAGGCCTGGTATGAAAGGGATGACAACTCAAGTTGTTCATGAAGCAAATAATGAGCATTCTAGAGAAACATTCAAGGCAAAAGGTAAGAAATAAGAAAAAGACAGTGGTGCAGAGATACAAGAAGCATTTCAATCATAAGGTCAAGATGAATCCTGGTTGTGGCGTTTTAGATTTGGTCATCTGAATTTTGGTGGGATGAAGCTATTGGACATGAAGAATATGGTGAAAGGTTTGCCACTAATTGAAAAAACAGAAAGAATATGTGAAGGATGCATTTTTTGCAAGCAGCATAGAGAATCCTTTCTAGTGGGAAAGTCATATAGAGGGAACACAAAACTTGAAATTGTGCACTCTGATATTTGCATTCCAATGCAAACACCATCCATGGGAGGTTGAATTATTTTCTTACATTCATTGATGATTTCAGAAGAAAAACTTGGATTTGTTTCCTAAAACAAAAATATGATGCACTTGGTTGCTTTCAATAGTTTAAGTCACTTGTGGAGAAGCAAAGTGGTCATTTCATCAAAGTCTTAAGGGCATACAGAGGAGGTGAACATGTCTCAAATGATTTTCTAAACTTTTTTCAAATCTCATGGCATACATATACAATTCACTGCGCGGTATACACCTCAGCAAAACGATGTCGCAAAAAGAAAGAATAGAACCATAATGGATATGACGCATAATATGATGGCAACGAAGCATTTTCGAAATGAATATTGGGCTGAGGCAATAGAAACTACTGTATATATCATGAATAGGTTCCCAACAAAGAGTGTGAAGAACAAAGTTCCACAAGAAGCATGGATATGTTTGAAGCATAGTGTTTCTCATTTAAATTTTTTTGGTTGTGTCACATTTGCGCATATCCCAGATGAGATGAGAAATAAATTAGATAATAAAGGACATAAATGTATATTTTTTGTCTATTTAGAAGATGCACAAGCATACAAACTGTATAATCTTGTCGCAAGGAAGGTCATAATCAGCCGTGATGTTGAATTTGTGGAAAATGAAGCATGGGATGGAAGTGTAGAAAAGACAATGAAAATTGTGATTCCTATCACACATGATGACATGAAAAAAGAAGTGGTTCAGACACCACAAGCAACTCAACATGTCACAACACCATCCACCCCCAAGACTGTGCAACATGATGCATCCCAAGCTATTGCAACACCAGTCACAATACAATCTACACCAACAAGTACATCAAGAGTGAAACATACTCCAACAAGCAACCCAAGGAGTTCTTCATTACCAGATCCAACTTTAGCAAGTTTGTTGGCACGAAGAATAAGAAGTTTGCGCGAAATATATGTTGCTGATACAACAAATTATTTTTTAGTTTTTGCATTATTTTCTCAAATAAAATATCCACTAAATTTTGAAGAAGTTGTCAAGGATGATGTATGGGCGCAAGCCATGGATGAAGAAATTGAATGCATTGAAAAGAATCATACATGGGAATTGGTAGATGTACCAAAAGAAAATGATGTAATAAGTGTCAAGTGGATTTATAAAAACAAGCAAGATGCAGATTGAAATGTGCATAATCACAAGGAAATATTAGTTTCAAGAGGGTTCACACAACAGCCCGTCATATATTTTAATGAAACATTTGTGCCTGTTGTGCGCATGGATACAGTCAGAACAATTTTGGCCATAGCCACGCACAACAAATGGTATGTCTATTAGATGGATGTTAAGTATGCATTTTTAAATGTTTATTTAGAAGAGGAACCATATGTGGAACACCCACAAAGATACGAGGTTCCAGGACATGAGGACAAGGTATACAGGTTGAAAAGGGAACTATATGGATTGAAGCAAGCTCCCAGATCTTGGTACAGTCGCATTGACTCCTACCTCTTTCAAAATGGATTTCACAGAAATGAATGTGAACCAACGTTGTACACCAAAGTCAAAAAATAAGGTAACATGTTGATTTTGTGTTTATATGTTGATGATTTAATACTTACTGGTGATTTTGGCATAGAGTATTTTAAAGCAGTCATTGACCATGAATTTGAAATTAATGATTTGGGGCTATTGAGATAATTTTTGGGAATTGAAGTCCATCAATCCAAAGATGGTATATTTATTTCACAATCCAAATATGCAAATTAAATCATGAAAATATTCAATATGGTAAATTGTAAGCCTGCCTCAACACCAATAGTAATAGGACTGAAATTAAGCACGAAAGGTGATGGACCAAATGTTTATTCTACACTATTCAAAAGGTTGGTTGGAAGCCTTATGTATCTTACTGCAACAAGGATTGATATAATGCATGGAGTAAGTTTGATCTCAAGTTTCATGGAGTCTCCAAAAGACTCACACTGGAAGGCAGGTAAAAGAATTCTGAGGTATGTAAGTGGCACAAAATATTTTGGAATTTTGTACTCAACTTTAGAATATTTCAGACTTGTTGGATACACTGATAATGATTGCGCAGGAAACATGTATGATAGGAAGAGCACATCAGGGTATACATTTCATTTTGGTACAGGTTTAGTGTCATGGGAATCAAAGAAACAACCCATTGTAACATGTCATCAGCAGAAGTAGAGTATATTGCATCTACAAGTGTTGCATGTCAATTTGTTTGGATGCATAGAATGTTAAAGGAGGTGTTGCATACCAAGGAAGAAGGTCCCACACTGATTTACTACAATAAAAAATCAGCCATTGCGCTATCAAAGAACCATGTGTATCACAAAAGAACCAAGCATATTGACACCAGGTATCATTTCATCAGAGAATTTGTAAATAACAAAGAAATTTGCTTAGAATTTTGCAATTCTGAAGATCAGCTAGCAGACATATTTACAAAACCATTGGCAAAAGAAAAATTCTAGTATCTGCGTAGTTGTTTAGGACTTGTTAATTCTACAAATGACTGATATTTTTCAATCAATTCCAATTTTTGATGTAATTTTGTAATTCCAATTGCTCATAATTAAGGGGGTGTGTTGGAAATATTAATTATGATTTGTTGCGTATCTATCTTACATCGGCTCTATCAGTCATTTAGTTAGTCAATATGTCAGTCTTTAATGGTAGTCAATCTGTTAGGATATGGATTTCACGTCTCATTAAATTTAAGCGGTTGCATAGTAGTTAAGAAGTCAAGTTCTTAGGTAAATGTATCTCATAAATTTATTACAGTCTTTAATATCACTTGGTAGCTTCCAAGAGAAGCCAATTTCTGGTCTTTGTATTTAACATTGAAAAACAGAGTCATTTTGTAATAGAGGATGTATGAAGGGAGAGAGGAAGAAGCGGAAGCCGAAGTATGTTTTAGCGTTCTGTGAAGTCTAGGAGCTCCAGCTCGTCAATATCAAGTTATTGAATCGTAGGAGCACAAACTCTATGTAAAATCCAATCATACTTATTTTGGTTTGGTAATATATTTGCATTTGCCTTGTTTTACTCTGCAAAAGTTTATTTCACAGGTCGCACATATTTCTTGGAGCATCAATGTTTAAATGTTTTCTTTTGCAAAAAATGAAAAATATATGAGTTAAGATTATTGTGACATAAAAAGTGATAAAGTTAAAGTTGCAAGATCACCGCGCATAAATTTAGGAACAAACATCGCGCACTAATTTAAGTTTATGGGTTCATGAAATTTAACAAAGTAAAAAGTATTTACTATTGTATTTGTGTGGTAGACATATTTTAGTTGCAAAAAATGTGAAATAACCCTTTTACAAAGTTCTTATAAAGTTTGGATTATTGGGATGAGTTTTTTAAAGAAAACTTATTTTGCCAAAATGTAATCTGTGTCGCGCAATAAACAGTAGATCTACACAGTAATTTCCAGTAAGTTGTAAATTGTAAGAATTGCACAGTGAAATCTTGCCATGGTTTTCCCTTGAAAGGAGGTAATGAAACTCTTACACATAAAAATTCAGGTCAAAAATACGAATGTGGATGCTCTATTTGATTTTAGTTCATAGGCCAATCTCATAGTAGCATACCTAGTAAGTACTTGCTTCGATTGGAAGTTCATGATCATCCTAGCCCCTATCTATTATCTATTGAGATGGGAAAATAAGGATGCAAAACTTAGGATCACAAACCAACAAATATTAAGTGTGTTATAACTACAAATTATATGGATGAAGTGGAGGTAGATGTAGTATTACTTGATGTTTGTGGTGTAGTGTTTGGAAGCCCCTACATGTATATGAGGGATGTAATGTTCATGAGGACAAAAGATCATCATCAATGTTCATAAAGGTAAATCGAATATCTACCTTGTAAGTTACAACAGGGCCAAAAAAATAATATGTTTAAGTAGAAAGTTTGTATTTCTTTCCTTAGGACATAATCAATAAGAAGGTGAATCAGTAAAAGTAAATGAATCTTTGGATTAGGGATGTACTAGACGGAAGAAACACTAGTTGGAGAATATTTTGCAAGCATACATAGAAGTGTTATAGGATCCTAAAGGGATACCTATCAGCATAGATCTATATCGAACAAAAAACTATCAAGCACCGAGAGGGATCCAATTTCATTACCTATAATTTTTTATCTTAATTTTTTTGCACATTAAGAAAAAATTTATAGCTGAAGATATTTGATACCATGCTTTATATATCTAAGTTTAAAATGAAATCAATATATATATTTTTAAGGCGACATCATTTTCATTCTTATTTCTTTTTTCATGGGAACATCACATTACATAATGTTACACAACGTTACACGTTACAATATCTCCCCCATACTGGGTTGTAGAGCACCTTGCTAATCTCGGTGCAACTAAGATGGAAGTGGAGAATGAAATACACTCAATCTTTTTATTTTCCATTACCAAATGTTTGACTATACATGCAATATGTTATGGAAGAAGACAAAATGAAGAAGCAGTTGCAACAACTCTTGGAGTAGGGAGTAATCCAACCAAGAAACTTGCTTTGTAGGTCATATATTATCTTTTTACCCAAGAAAGGTGGGACATGGAGGATGTCTATTTACTATAGAGATTTGAAGAAGATCACCCTCAAGAATCGATACCCTCTTCCCATGATTGATGATTTTCTAGATTAATTGTAGCATGCTAGCTAGTTTACCAAGTTGGATCTAAATTTGTATTACCAACAGGTATGAGTACTGAAGGAAGAAGATACCTAGAAGGAAACCTTGAAGACTAATCAAGTCTATAGATTTGGTTTGTAATTCATTTTGGTTTGTCTAATGTAGTGGCTACATTTATGCATTTGATGAATGATGTATTGCATCATTTAATAGATTCATTTGTAATAGTGTAAAGTTTGGTTGGTTTATAGTCGTACCCGGGAAGAACATATTTAACATCTCATGCAAGTTTAGAGACTCTTAACAAACATCAACTACTGGAAAACCTTAATAAATGGGAATTTTCTCAACAACCTTTGGTGTATTTGGGGTATGTGATTGGTGGAGAAAAGATTAAGATTGATCTTGGAAAGATGTAGGCCATCACCGAGTGGCCAACTCCTACTTATATTTTGTTTTTGTAAGATAGTACCTACAGAGTTTCGAACTGGTGACCTATCACAAGGAGTGCCTTAATAACATACCCATTCACCATCTATTCTACACCCCATGGGCCCAACTCCTACTTAATAATGTTAATCCCTATATATTGTGACATTACATTATATTGTTATATTAATATTCTATTTATTGGTCGACTAGAACCTTAATTATTATTGTATGGTCGACTAGAATTGTAATTGTACCCTTTGTCAACTATATATATACGAAGGACACCTAGGAGCTTTATAAAGTGGTTTCTCCATCAATCGAGGATTCTTAAATTCATCTATTTATTTCATTCTCAAAAGATTGAATTACTTTTTGTATCTGTTTTCATGCTATTTTAAGAATTTGGTGCATACCATTTACTTTGAAACCATTTTCTCTATAACTTTGTTTGGAACATATCTCAAATAACAAAATTGTAGTAAAAAATTAAATCATTCTTTCTTTACAATTTTGGGGTTAAAGTATTTAATTTTATTGTGTAAATTAAATAAAAGCATTTAGACTTCAAAACACATCTCCCCAACTAAATTTTAAAACAAGCTAACTAATATAAATACAACTAACAAAGAAACCTTCCCAAATACTTGGAATAGAAAATATAATGTTACAAGTGGTTAAATTAAGTTCCATAAAAGCTTAGGCAAGTATCGAAAATATAATGTTAGAAGTGGTTAAATTAATTTCTATAAAATTTCATTGGATGTAGCTTGAGTAGTTGGGAGGAATGATTGTTACTTCCCCAACCACATTCAATTCTGGTAAGTGACATGATGCTCTTGTTGAGCTCCTATGTATTAACTATGTAATTATAGTAAAAGATTAGAATCCAAATTATATTGTTCCAAGTGGCTAAATTAAGTTCCATTAACTATGTAATTCTAGTAAAAGATTAGAATCGAAACTATATTGTTCCAAGTGGCTAATATAAGTTCCATAAAAGCTTAGGCTTTAATCTTTAAAGATAAGGACAAAACATACAATAAATCAAACATGAATTTATATAATATTTACTTCCATTTTGGAATGCATATGCAGGAAAGCTTGAGTGGAAATTGTGTGGGCGATAAGGCATTTCCAAAAGCATTTATATTCGAGTTCGATTTTCCAGTAAAGATATTGGTCGAGGGAATTACAGATCCTCATCGTCATTGGATGGACTTTCTCTTCTCCTCGTTTAACGGATGTATATACACAGGGATGAATAGACACAGGAAAGCTTACCCAGACTTTGCTGGTTTAATTGGTATGAGCGTTGTCAATTCATGAACGTCGAGAATAGTATTTTGGTTATTCGACAATAAGAACATAACAAAGTACAACATTTTTAGAAAGATAAGTTTTCTTTATGTCACTTGCACATGAAGGATATGCATGAAAGTTTAACGGATGGATATACACAGAAAGCTTAACCAGTTCCGCACGTTCCGCGGCCAGACATTGCTGGCTTAATTGCTATGAGCGTTGTCAATTCATGAACGTCGAGAATAGTATTTTGGTTGTTCGACAATAAGAACATAACAAAGTACAACAGTTTTTGAAAGATAGGTTTTCTTTAACGTCACATTCACATGCACTGTTATATGTACGTTTTAAATTGGAGGATTCAACAAGCGTCTTCGTCTACACTTTTTGCTTCACTCAGGATTAAGTAATTACGGTACAGTAAGTCTCTCAACTTGGCATTCAATCGCAGTAGAAACTTGTGTTGGTTGACCTAATTTCATAAAAAGAGAACCACACAGAAACATTGGTACAAAGAGAACAAAAGATTTACAAAACAGTGGAAAAGAATATGGTGTATATCAGTATTTATAGTAAGAGTACAAAGACCCAAGAGCATTCCTACAGCCAATCAATATTTTTGATATAGAGGAGGATGAGAACGACATGAACGCAGTACAGAATCATTTACCTATAGTGACAGCTTCTCCGAGTTCTTGATGAACTCGACTTTTTTGGTCTTTCAAAATGTCAGATTATTCTCTCTCCTTCAAACATAGAGAATCATTTCTAGTGGGAAAGTCATATAGAGGGAACACAACACTTGAAATTGTGCACTCTGATATTTGCATTCCAATGCAAACACCATCCATAGGAGGTTGAATTATTTTCTTACATTCATTGATGATTTCAGAAGAAAAACTTGGATTTATTTCCTAAAACAAAAATATGATGCACTTGGTTGCTTTCAATAGTTTAAGTCACTTGTGGAGAAGCAAAGTGGTCATTTCATCAAAGTCTTAAGGACATACATAGGAGGTGAACATGTCTCAAATGATTTTCTAAACTTTTTTCAAATCTCATGGCATACATATACAATTCACTACGCGGTATACACCTCAACAAAACGGTGTCGCAGAAAGAAAGAATAGAACCATAATGGAGATGATGCATAATATGATGGCAACGAAGCATTTTCGAAATGAATATTGGGCTGAGGCAATAGAAACTTCTGTATATATAATGAATAGGTTCCCAACAAAGAGTGTGAAGAACAAAGTTCCACAAGAAGCATGGACATGTTTGAAGCATAGTGTTTCTCATTTAACTTTTTTTGGTTGTGTCACATTTGCGCATATCCTAGATGAGATGAGAAATAAATTAGATAATAAAGGACATAAATGTATATTTTTTGTCTATTTAGAAGATACACAATCATACAAGCTGTACAATCTTGTCTCAAGGAAGGTCATAATCAGTCGTGATGTTGAATTTGTGGAAAATGAAGCATGGGATGGAAGTGTAGAAAAGACAATGAAAATTGTGATTCCTATCACACATGATGACATGAAAAAAGAAGTGGTTCAGACACCACAAGCAACTCAACATGTCACAACACCATCCACCCCCAAGACTGTGCAACATGCTGCATCCCAAGCTACTGCAACACCAGTCACAATACAATCTACACCAACAAGTACATCAAGAGTGAAACATACTCCAACAAGCAACCCAAGGAGTTCTTCATTACCAGATCTAACTTTAGCAAGTTTGTTGGCACGAAGAATAAAAAGTTTGCGCAAAATATATGTTGTTGATACAACAAATTATTTTTTAGTTTTTGCATTATTTTCTCAAATAAAATATCCACTAAAATTTGAAAAAGTTGTCAAGGATGATGTATGGGCGCAAGCCATGGATGAAGAAATTGAATGCATTGAAAATAATCATACATAGGAATTGGTAGATGTACCAAAAGACAATGATGTAATAAGTGTCAAGTGGATTTATAAAAACAAGAAAGATGCAGATTGAAATGTGCATAATCACAAGGAAAGATTAGTTTCAAGAGGGTTCACACAATAGCCCATCATATATTTTAATGAAACATTTGCGCCTGTTGCACGCATGGATACAGTGAGAACAAATTTTGGCCATAGCCGTGCACAACAAATGGTATGTCTATCAGATGGATGTTAAGTATGCATTTTTAAATGGTTATTTAGAAGAGGAACTATATGTGGAACACCCACAAAGATACGAGGTTCCAGGACATGAGGACAAGGTATACAGGTTGAAAAGGGAACTTTATGGATTGAAGCAAGCTCCCGGATCTTGGTACAGTCGCATTGACTCCTACCTCATTCGAAATGGATTTCACAGAAGTGAATGTGAACCAACGTTGTACACCAAAGTCAAAAAAGAAGGTAACATGTTGATTTTGTGTTTATATGTTGATGATTTAATACTTACTGGTGATTTTGGCATAGAGTATTTTAAAGCAGTCATTGAGAATGAATTTGAAATTAATGATTTGGGGCTAATGAGATAATTTTTGGGAATTGAAGTCCATCAATCCAAAGATGGTATATTTTATTTCACAATCCAAATATGCAAATTAAATCATGAAAATATTCAATATGGTAAATTGTAAGCCTTCCTCAACACCAATAGTAATAGGACTGAAATTAAGCACGGAAGATGATGGACCAAATGTTGATCCTACACTATTCAAAAGGTTGGTTGGAAGCCTTATGTATCTTACTACGACAAGGATTGATATAATGTATGGAGTAAGTTTGATCTCAAGTTTTGTGGAGTCTCCAAAAGACTCACACTGGAAGGCAGGTAAAAGAATTCTGAGGTATGTAAGTGGCACAAAATATTTTGGAATTTTGTACTCAACTTTAGAATATTTCAGACTTGTTGGATATACTGATAATGATTGCGCAGGAAACATCTATCATAGGAAGAGCACATCAGGGTATACATTTCATTTTGGTACAGGTTTAGCGTCATGGGAATCAAAGAAACAACCCATTGTAACATGTCATCAGCAGAAGCAGAGTATATCGCATCTACAAGTGCTGCATGTCAATTTGTTTGGATGCATAGAATGTTAAAGGAGGTGTTGCAGACCAAGGAAGAAGGTCCCACACTAATTTACTACAATAAAAAATCAGCCATTGCGCTATCAAAGAACCATGTGTATCACAAAAGAACTAAGCATATTGGCACCAGGTATCATTTCATCAAAGAATTTGTAAATAACAAAGAAATTTGCTTAGAATTTTGCAGTTCTGAAGATCAGCTGGCAGACATATTTACAAAACCATTGGCAAAAGAAAACTTCTAGTATCTGCGTAGTTGTTTAGGACTTGTTAATTCTGCAAATGACTGATATTTTTCAATTAATTCCAAATTTTGATGTAATTTTGTAATTCCAACTGCTCGTAATTAAGGGGGAGTGTTGGAAATATTAATTATGATTTGTTGCATATCTATCTTACATCGGCTCTGTCAGTCATTTAGTTAGTCAATATGTCAGTCTTTAATGGTAGTCAATCTGTTAGGATATGGATTTCACGTCTCATTAAATTTAAGTGGTTGCATAGTAGCTAAGAAGTCAAGTTCTTAGGTAAATGTATCTCATAAATTTATTACAGTCTTTAATATCACTTGGTAGCTTCCAAGAGAAGCCAATTTCTAGTCTTTGGATTCAACATTGAAAAACAGAGTCATTTTGTAATAGAGGATGTATGAAGGGAGAGAGGAAGAAGTGGAAGCCAAAGTATTTTTTAGCGTTCTGTGAAGTCTGGGAGCTCCAACTCGTCAATATCAAGTTATTGAATCTTAGGAGCACAAACTCTATGTAAAATCCAATCGTACTTATTTTGGTTCTGTAATATATTTGCATTTGCCTTGTTTTACTCTGCAAAAGTTTATTTCACAAGTAATGTTTAAATGTTTTCTTTTGCAAAAAATGAAAAATATATGAGCTAAGATTATTGCGACGTAAAAAGTGATAAAGTTAAAGTTGCAAGATCACTGACCATAAATTTAGGAGCTGGTCCTAAAACATTGCGCACCAAGTTAAGTTTATGGGTTCATGAAAATTAACAAAGTAAAAAGTATTTACTTTTGTATTTGTTGGTAAACATATTTTAGTTGCAAAAAAGGTGAAATAACCCTTTTACAAAGTTCTTATAAAGTTTGGATTATTGGGATGAGTTTTTCAAAGAAAACTTATTTCGCCAAAATGTAATCTGTGTCGTGCAATAAATAGTAGATCTACACAGTAATTCCCAGTAAGTTGTAAATTGTAAGAATTGCATAGTGAAATCTTGGCATGGTTTTCCCTTGAAAGGAGGTAATGAAACTCTTACACATAAAAATTCAGGTCAAAAATACCAATGTGGATGCTCTATTTGATTTTAGTTCATAGGCCAATCTCATAGTAGAATACCTAGTAAGTACTTGCTTCGATTGGAAGTTCATGATCATCCTAGCCCCTATCTATTATCTATTGAGATGGGAAAATAAGGACGCAAAACTTAGGATCACAAACCAACAAATATTAAGTGTGCTATAACTACAAATTATATGGATGAAGTGGAGGTAGATGTAGTATTACTTGATGTTTGTGGTGTAGTGTTTGGAAGCCCCTACATGTATATGAGGGATGCAATGTTCATGAGGACAAAAGATCATCATCAATTTTCATAAAGGTAAATCGAATATCTCCCTTGTAAGTTACAACAGGGCCAAAAAGATAATATATTTAAGTAGAAAGTTTGTATTTCTTTTCTTAGGACATAATCAATAAGAAGGTGAATGAGTAAAAGTAAATGAATCTTTGGATCAGGGATGTACTAGAGGGAAGAAACACTAGTTGGAGAATATTTTGCAAGCATACATAGAAATGTTATAGGATCCTAAAGGGATACCTACCAGCATAGATCTATATCGAATAGAAAGTTATCAAGCACCGAGAGGGATCCAATTTCATTACCTATATTTTTTTATCTTAATTTTTTTACACATTAAGAAAAAATTTACAACTGAAGATATTTTATACCGTGCTTTATATATCTAAGTTTAAAATGAAATCAATATATATATTTTTAAGGTGACATCATTTTCATTCTTATTTTTTTTTTCATGGGAACATCACATTACATAATGTTACACAACGTTACACATTACAATATCTCCCCCATACTGGGTTGTAGAGCACCTTGCTACTCTCGGTGCAACTAAGATGGAAGTGGAGACTGAAATACACTCAATCTTTTTATTCTCCATTACCAAATGTTTGACTATACATGCAGTATGTTCTGGAAGAAGACAAAAAGAAGAAGCAGTTGCAACAACTCTTGGAGTAGGGAGTAATCCAACCAAGAAACTTGCTTTGTAGGTCATATATTATCTTTTTACCCAAGAAAGGTGGGACATGGAGGATGTCTATTGACTATAGAGATTTGAAGAATATCACCCTCAAGAATCGATACCCTCTTCCCATGATTGATGATTTTCTAGATTAATTGTAGCATGCTAGCTAGTTTACCAAGTTGGATCTAAATTTGTATTACCAACAGGTATGAGTACTAAAGGAAGAAGACACCTAGAACGAAACCTTGAAGACTAATCAAGTCTATAGATATGGTTTGTAATTCATTTTGGTTTGTCTAATGTAGTGGCTACATTTATGCATTTGATGAATGATGTATTGCATCATTTAATAGATTCATTTGTAATAGTGTAAATTTTGGTTGGTTTATAGTCGTACCTAGGAAGAACATATTTAACATCCCATGCAAGTTTATAGACTCTTAACAAACATCAACTACTGGAAAACCTTAATAAATGTGAATTTTCTCAACAACCTTTGGTGTATTTGGGGTATGTGATTGGTGGAGGAAAAATTAAGATTGATCTTGCAAAGATGTAGGCCATCACTAAGTGGCCAACTCCTACTTATAGTTTGTTTTTGTAAGATAGTACCCACAGAGTTTCGAAATGGTGACCTATCACAAGGAGTGCCTTAATAACATGCCCATTCACCATCTATTCTACACCCCATGGGCCCAACTCCTACTTAATAATGTTAATCCCTATATATTGTGACATTACATTATATTGTTATATTAATATTCTATTTATTGGTCGACTAGAACCTTAATTATTATTGTATGGTCGACTAGAATTGTAATTGTACCCTTTGTCTCCTATATATATACGAAGGACACCTAGGAGCTTTATAAAGTGGCTTCTCCATCAACCGAGGATTCTTAAATTCATTTGTTTATTTCATTCTCAAAAGATTGAATTACTTTTTGTATCTGTTTTTATGCTATTTTAGGAATTTGGTGCATACCATTTACTTTGAAACCATTTTCTCTATAACTTTGTTTGGGACATATCTCAAATAACAAAATTGTAGTAAAAAATTAAATCATTCTCTCTTTACAATTTTGGGGTTAAAGTATTTAATTTTATTGTGTAAAATAAATAAAAGCATTTAGACCTCAAAACACATCTCCCCAACTAAATTTTAAAACAAGCTAACTAATATAAATACAACTAACAAAGAAACCTTCCCAAATACTTGGAATAGAAAATATAATGTTACAAGTGGTTAAATTAAGTTCCATAAAAGCTTAGGCAAATATCGAAAATATAATGTTAGAAGTGGTTAAATTAAGTTCTATAAAAGTTCATTGGATGTAGCTTGAGTCGTTGGGAGGAATGATTGTTACCTCCCCAACCACATTCAATTCTTGTAAGTGACATGATGCTCTTGTTGAGCTCCTGTATATTAACTATGTAATTCTAGTAAAAGATTAGAATCCAAACTATATTGTTCCAAGTGGCTAAATTAAGTTCCATTAACTATGCAATTCTAGTAAAAGATTAGAATCGAAACTATATTGTTCCAAGTGGCTAAATTAAGTTCCATAAAAGCTTAGGCTTTAATCTTTAAAGATAAGGACAAAACATACAATAAATCAAACATGAATTTATATAATATTTACTTCCATTTTGGAATGCATATGTAGGAAAGCTTGAGTGGAAATTGTGTGGGCGATAAGACATTTCCAAAAGCATTTATATTCGAGTTCGATTTTCCAGTAAAGATATTGGTCGAGGGAATTTCAGATCCTCATCGTCATTGGATGGACTTTCTCTTCTCCTCGTTTAACGGATGGATATACACAGGGATGAATAGACATAGGAAAGCTTACCCAGACTTTGCTGGTTTAATTGGTATGAGCGTTGTCAATTCATGAACGTCGAGAATAGTATTTTGGTTATTCGACAATAAGAACATAACAAAGTACAACAGTTTTAGAAAGATAAGTTTTCTTTATGTCACTTGCACATGAAGGATATACATGAAAGTTTAACGGATGGATATACACAGAAAGCTTAACCAGTTCCGCACGTCCGCGGCCAGACATTGCTGGCTTAATTGCTATGAGCGTTGTCAATTCATGAACGTCGAGAATAGTATTTTGGTTGTTCGACAATAAGAACATAACAAAGTACAACAGTTTTTGAAAGATAGGTTTTCTTTAATGTCACATTCACATGCACTGTTATATGTACGTTTTAAATTGGAGGATTCAACAAGCGTCTTCGTCTACACTTTTTGCTTCACTCAGGATTAAGTAATTACGGTACAGTAAGTCTCTCAACTTGGCATTCAATCGCAGTAGAAACTTTTGTTGGTTGACCTAATTTCATAAAAAGATAACCACAAAGAAACATTGGTACAAAGAGAACAAAATATTTACAAAACAGTGGAAAAGAATATGGTGTATATCAGTATTTATGGTAAGAGTACAAAGATCCGAGAGCATTCCTACAGCCAATCAATATTTTAGATATAGAGGAGGATGAGAACGACATGAACGCAGTACAGAATCATTTAACTATAGTGACAGCTTCTCCGAGTTCTTGATGAACTTGACTTTTCTGGTCTTTCAAAATGTCAGATTATTCTCTCTCCTTCAATAC